>MTQE01002502.1:1596874-1613846 GCA_014337955.1 Aspidoscelis marmoratus | reverse complement strand
TATTATTATTATTATTATTATTATTATTATTATTATTATTGCATTTGATTCCTGTTGAAAAAGCCTGTTTTCTTCAGTAAAATATTGTGGAAATGCAAAAGTTTGATTGAATTTTCATATTTGCAAGCTGGAAGCATTGTTCATTTCAACTGAATGTCCACATATTCAAATGTCCACATCTTGATGGAAAAATCTGCAAATTCAAATATTTGATAAAATTTTCAAATGCAAATTCATTGTGCACATCCCTGCTCAATCAGAAAAAAACACAGAATCTTACAAATCTAATTATTCCAACAGTAAGTGAGGTATAGATTTGTTTTCTATATTCTTATTGGTATTGCCAATTTCCGCCCCTTAGTCAAATAGGAGAGACAACTGCCATCTTACTTCTTTAAGAACATAAGAGGAGCCTTGCTGGACCAAGCCACAGACCATCTAGTCCAGCATCCTGTCGTACGCAGCCCAGCAACTGCCCTTGGGCATCTCAAGCAGAAACAAAGGCAAACCTTCTCCTGCTCTTGAATCCCAGCAAATGGCCTTAGAATCATCCTGCTTGTCCCAATGGTATTATTTGTCTACCAGGAGTTTTCAAATCACCAAGCTTTGGGCTACAGTGAGGCATCCAAGTTCCTTTTGTTATTTTTCATGCACTTCAACAAAATGATTTCAAAATCTGGCAAAAAGAGTGATAAGTATCACTATTACAGGAAACTCAGCATCATTGCCAGATTTTCCATAATAGTGAAGTTATGGGTTGACAGTTGACTAACCCAGGACTATATTGGGAATGCTCCAATTAACGTCTAGCATCCTTAATAAAGTGCTGGGAGAATTATAGGCTTTAGCTTGTGTCTGGAGATACTCCCAGACCATGTTTGTGTAGCAACCTGTGCTTTAGGCAGCTGTTTGACCTGCATGACAATGGCAGGTCCTTGGTGAGCATAGTTTGAACTCAGCAGGCCTTGTGCCAATAAGTGTGACCAAGCTGTTCTCAAGAGAAGGTTTGGATTGCACTGCTAGGTATTATTTATGCAACATTTTAAAATCAAGAACACCAGTTCTTCTGTGTCCACATTTACATTATTAGCATGAATGTGTCCAACAGCAATCTGAATTAATTACATTATCATTTGAGGGTTAAAGCCAAAAATGCTTTTGCACCCAATAGGCACTGTTAATTAAGCCAGTCTGCAGACACATGTATAGAATTCTAATTAAAAGTTCTGTCCACAGAGTAAATCAACTAGGAAATTTGGCAGATGAGCAGCTGCTCAAAATAAATACAAAAAGATGGCAACTCTTCAAAATCATTGCATCTGAAAATACGAAAACTAACATTTTGGAACTTTCAGAAATACAGTAAATCAGCCTGGGAAGCTTCGTATTTGCAAAACTGAAAAGCACACCTATATTTGAGATACGTATTAAAACAAATTGGGTCTGAAGTTTGATTTCCCTGTCAACGCAATTTCAAGACCATTTCCCCCCTAATCCCCTGGCTATTTGTAAGCACAATTATTATGGCTTCTTCCAGACTGGTGGAATAAATCTGCAGTTCAGGCAAAAATCACAGCTTACCTGCTACGAAGCAGTGACCAGGCATCTAAACTAGAGCAGCCTCATGTAGCTTCCTCATCAGAAGCTGCGAGAGCTGAGACCAGGGCATGCGATCACATGGGATGAGGCAGCCAAGCAGAGCTGAGCTGCCCTCCCTGTTCTCATTGGCTCTTCTCATCGTTCTGTCAGGACTGGCAGGAAAATCTGAATTTTCTTAATACTGCAGAGGCCGTGCTGTTAAATCAGCATTAAGTAAATTCACAGTAGCGTTGGTATAATGTGTCGCCGCTACGATTCAGCAATCATGTGTGACACTTCCAATGCGACTGCGCATTCCACTGCACAGTATTAACAGGTCTGGATGCACCCTATGTTGCAAAAAATATGTCTAAAGGATTTGTGCTAGGAGTGTGCATGAATGCAGTTTTCTAATTCGAATATTCAAAAATCAGTATGTATTCATATGAAAAATTGAGACACATCTGTATGCATCCATACTAGGGGTATGCACAAATGCAATTTTCAAATTTGATTCGTAACAAATCGAATATTCAAAAGTCCAAATGTATCTGAATAAGAAAAAATGAATATCTGGACATTCAATTCAATATGAATATATTTGTATGTAGCCATATGAATATTTTGGACATTCGTATCGCTATGGATACATATGCATCTCGTACATACACATCTGAATACATTCATATGTATCCTGTATGCATCCTGTTTTCATCCCATACAGATGTGTATGGATGTGTAAGGGATGTGTATGGGTACATACAAGATGTGTATGTACCCCATACTGATTTGTATATGAATATCTGAATTTGTACAAATTTGAATATTTTGAATATTTGTGCACATCCCTAATCCATATGCATGCCATATGCATCCCGCTTTCATCCCATACAGATGCCTACAGATGAGTACAGGATGCGTATGGACCCATACAGATACAAATGTCTGAATTATTCATACAAATAACTCAAGATATTCATATTCATCCACATTCGGAAATCTGAATGTCTGGACATTTGATCTGTATACAAATGTTCGAATTCATCTGAATTCGTATAACAAATATTTCAAATATTTGTGCACATCCCTAATTTGGTCCCTTTATACGCAGACCTTAATTCAGGTCAAGGGCCTATGTAGTATGCATCTAGGGTGTCTTTCCACCATGCTCCTTTAATCCAAATCTAAGAAGATCCGGATCTAAGGAATGGGTACATTCCTTAACCCGGATCTAGTAGATCCGGATTAAGGGAAGTACCCAATGTGTTTCCATGGATGGTATAGCACCCAATAGCAATGGGGTCTACAGAAAATCCGGATTAAAGGCCAAAAAGTACCCATTTGATCCGGATTTGCCCAGGGGCAGTCAAAACAATCAGGTCCCAAATGGGTGCCATGGTGGAAATGGGATCATCCAGCTCACACCCAAATGGGTCCTTAATGGGTGCAAAAATGGGTATTTTCTGACAGTGGAAAAACACCCCTAGATTTCGGAGATCTGTGCATCCCCAGCTGGTCCACTGTGTTTGCATTAGAAAAAGCTTGATGCTGAACAGAGAGGCCTTGTTCAGTAACACTTGTCTACCAGTAGGATCACTGGCCCTGATCCAGAAATGGGAGAATGCAGAAGGCATGCCTTATCAGGGGGTATTGGGGTGTCAGGTAGCACCGTTGGTAATAATCTTCGCAGAGTTGCACGTCCGTGCTGAGGAAAAATAAACTTCTGCCATCCCGGGAAAGCTTCGTCACTGTCCAGCATTTCAGCACTTTTTGCCCCTCCTTTCTCTGCCCACAGTTCAAGCAAACAGACTGAGACCAATTCTCCGTAGAGGCTTTGTTTATTCGTAGCAGTTACATCTTTCTCCCTCTCCAGTCTTGAACAATCAACTAAGCAACACACAGCCGTGTGACCACCTTTATACAATTCCGTTATCACAAGAAGGTGACTCACATCCTTTGTATTACATAATCCTGTGCTTCCCCTGAACACTGTGTTGCACAAGCCTGTGTTGTAATCCTTACTTCATTCAGCCTTCAGCAACTTGTGATAGTCTGGTGATACTTGTGACTCTTAGTTACCTTTCTGCACACATCACTACATTTTCTTTATATGGGCTCTTCCAGCCTAACATTCCTCCCATGTTTTGGACTATTTGAGGGTATAGTTCATTGTTTTCCAGTTCAGGACTACTGGGTTACGCTGCTGAACTGCATCACCCAGAAGCCTTGAGGATAGGAACTTTTGTTCCTAGCCCTCAGAGGTATTGGGGGAGGCATAAAGCTCATACAAGCTTTGAGACTGAGATGTGGGCTGGCATGGATCAGCACCATCCTGCAGGCAGGGCTGATCCCACCCTTGTTCGGGTTCAGTGGACCTGACTGTTCTGGACCCTTTGAATCTCAACAAGGGTAGGTAAGTGCAGAAATGGCCTTATTTTCTTCATTCAGTTATGAATGGGAAATATTCTGTTAACATCATCACACTTGCTTGCTTTCTAAATGAAAGTTGCAGAACCTCAGTATACGGTTTTACAGTAATACTAACTTTCCTCTACACCCTTGAGGCCTCTAATCTGAAAGGAAGTCTAGCATGAGAAATGACAGTGTGTAGAATACTAATACTATTGAAAGCAACCTTTTATTATGTAACTATTAGCCCAGTAGAGCCTCAGTATAATGTGATGTGTTTATTTATTTATTGCATATGGCACTAATGTTAGAGTTCAGCTACTTGACATAACAATCTATTAAATGAAGTACACTTTTTCCACATGATAACTTTGCTGAGCATCTTTGAGGCCTAATTAAGGTGCTCTCTTGTGCAAAATGATGGAGGCTTAAACAAGTAACAGCTGGCTACCCCAATAGCTGGATAAATGTGGAATAGCTGTGGGCTGGCAAAGCTGTGCAAACAGAACCAATGTGCTAATGGGGGACAATGTACAGAGCAGAGAAACAACTAAATCAAATCCACAAAAAGAGAAACAAACAGGACACTTTAGCCTTTAGCATTAACTTTCCTTTACATCCTCTCAAAGATAGTATTTAATTCTGCTGTTGCTCTCGTGAGGTGTATCAAATCCACTGCTTAAGACAACTTAAACTGGGGAGGAGGATTCTAGCACATCCTTCAAGATTCCAGTCTTGAAAACTGTAGTGCCTGCTTCCTATTCTCCTACCTCCTCTTTTGTGCTTTATGCAAATTCATACAGGGTTACAGGTTGCAGCTGTTCCAAAAGGACATCATTTCTTTATGTCAGAACCCCACTCCTCTATCTTTCAGGGGCATCAGGATTTTGTACGCACTCCTTTTGGCATGAAAAAGTGATGCTTGTGAATGTATCAGGATTGTGTCCATTTGCTGTTCAGGGCGGCTGAGGGCGGCTGTATTCAAGTGGGTATAGCCCTTGGGATCTGCACACTCAGTGATACAATACAGTGGTCATACCTACTGCTGACACAAAAACTCTGAATATTTTGGTTAACTACCTTGATCTAGGTGCAGTAGAGGTCTACTCACTTGAATGCACATAAATTGAGAAGCAGCCCCAAGATAATAAGAGGGGATTTTCCTTATCATCTGCCACGTGGGAGCTGTGGCAAACACCACAGTACTTCTCCGAAGGTGGGAGCAGGGGAGCACCGGGAACTTTTCTTTCTATGCAGGACAACCTTTGACGATCAGTACCATCTTCCCAGCATGACCTCCCCCCCACACACACAGTTGCCGTCTCTTCACGGCAACCTTATCACAGATTCAAAACGTTTTCAATCCTCAGAGTCCGCATGGCAGTTTGGCTTAACACACTTTCCCTGTGTTAAACCACTCCAAAGCATGGTGTATCTCAATCCTGATTTCAACAGGTCTCACTCCGGATCGTGCACTTGAAACGTTTTACATTTTTTACTGTGTGGACAGTACCGTTTTAAGGGATGAGAATCCATGTTTAGGGTTTCCCTCTCCCAATAGCTTGCTTCCAAAGACAGTGATTTCAGTGTAAAAATCCACAACAGCGATCGCTACACTGTAGCCCTGGAACCACTTCCCACCTTGATGGTTGGAATAACAATGTAGCAATTTTGCGCAATTCTAAAAGTTCTCCTTTAGAAAGGGAAAAGGAGGAAAGGATCTGAGGTTCTGTGTGAATGTTTAAAGCAAAGGGGCTTTAGTTGCCGCTGCTGCTGTGTGCCCTGAGCAATGGGGAGAGGAGGGGAAAGAATTGCTGGCTGCCCGCTGCCATTATTCCTCCATCCAGGCAAGCGGCAGACACCCAGCCACCCAGCTAGGCTCCATGAAGGGGTCCCTTATAGGTGGTGCGTCCATGCCAGGAGGAAGAGGGCAGGGCAGCCCTGAAAAGCAGCTTTTAAAAAGTAGCCCCTTGAGTCCCCTCTTGAGTCACATACCTCACGTACGATCCTCAGAATCCAGATCCAACGCGATTAAGTTAAAAGTAATGGGAATAGGCAAATTCATGTTTGCATCTGGTTCTATTATTTTGGTTTAAGGAAATTGGATTAAGCTTTTAATGGGGAAGTGCCCACAGTTAGTCTACACCCCTTTCATTCAGATAGTCAAGATAGTCAATGATTCAGTTTTTCTACCACTCTCTCATAAAATTCTCAAGGCATATTGCACATTAGAATGATAAAAACTGGAGAAAAGTGAGGCTTTTAAACACTATGCCAAACCACTTCTATAACCCCTGAGAACTGCTCGTGGATTTTTGAGTAGAGCATGCCGAATGGAGTAGTGCTAGAGCCAATCTACACAATATAAATTGTACTGCACAATTTCTACCCTGCTAACTCAATTGTTTTCAGATACACAGAAAGAAGACAAGTTTGAATCTTATTTCCACATTGTAAATAATTATGCAAATGGAGATCCATAGTGCCTAGATGTGTGTGTCTCAAATATATACCATATATCACAGTTAAATGAATCTCCATTTAGTTACCCTTATATATACATCTTAGAAATAAGAGGCACCAAGCATAGATTCCTGTCTTCAATATTCTTCCTATTCAGTAAGAGATAGCTTTTACCTGCCCTTGGTTCTCTGACTTTTCCTATTATACAATTTGTTATGATGCTCTAGAAGTAGAACTTTTCTGTCAGGTTTAATCCATCACAAAGGACTCAGTTATAAAGTGTTGACTTAGTTCTTTTGCAGACAAATCCATTGATTTAAATTGGTACTGTGGCTGAATAATTACTTTAGAAGTGAGCTTGCTGTTTTCAGAATATATTGTACGTGCATAGTTGAATTGGTGATTTCTGTCTCTTCTCTGCCCTCAGCTAGTAACCTGCTAGAAGGTTGTGTTCTGACCAAACAAAAGGGGCACCTCAGAGAGACAGTGTGTGACCCTTGTGTTCCCAAGCCTTTTTCAATCCACCTTTTCTAACACAGAATGTTCAGGAGAGAGAGAGAGGGCCAGATATCTGTGTGAACAATCCCACCTCAAAACTTTCTCTAAGATGCCTCAGAGATTTTTTGTTGTTGTTGTGTAATCACAGCTAGTGATTTTTTGTAGGTTTTTAGTGGAAAAAACTAGGTGAAATAGTACATGATAGAAAAAGTACTTCAAGCTACTATGGACCAAGTCTTGTTCAACACCTGCTCTGTATACAGAAAGCTCCAGATTCGGTTTCCAGAGGTTAATCACAAGCCACTTCCATATTATTGCCATGGAAGCTGTATAAATTTCAAACTCGACTCAAGGACCCCTTTACCTTACCTTTGCTAAGCAATGTACAAATCCATACCATTCGCTTCAAAAACAGACACTGTGTTCACACTTAAATTTTAGTCCAGTTTTAGTCTATTCTTATCTGGGAATACTGGATTTGATTCCACCCTCCCCCGTGAAGGCAGCTGGGTGACCTTGGGCTAGTCACAGCTGTCTTATGAGCTCTCACAGCCCCACCTACCTCACAGGGTGTCTGTTGTGGGCAGAACAGAAAGCTTTGTCAGCCACTTTGAGTCCCCTTAAATGGGTGAGAAAAGTGGGGTAGAAAAGCCAACTCTTCTTCTTCTTCTTCTTCTTCTTCTTCTTCTTCTTCTTCTTCTTCTTCTTCTTCTACCACCACCACCACCACCACCACCACCACCACCACCACCACCACCACCACCACCACCACTACCACCTTCAGAGGAAGAGAACAATTCAAATAACTGACTAGGCATTTTTTTCACATTATCTAACTCAGAAGTAGATGTGCTGAGTCAGATAATGCTGAAAGAAGACAGCTTGTCACTTTGCTAATATGTTTTCTCACTCTTAAAATGGATTGAAACTGGATTAAATTAGTTGGCAGATAAACTCTTATAGTGAGCTGAGGTAGCTGAATATGAGCTATTCTCAAGTGTGCTACAAGTATAAAGCAGAAATGAAAATTTTATACAAACAGATTGGGTGGAGATGATTTCAACAAGCATATACAATTATATTATATTGGTCTCATCCCTCCCACACACAAAAAAGAAAAAAACACCATGCTTTATTTTGGAATATCCAAATATAAGGGCCATTTCACACAACTGCAGGCATTACTCCAAGACAGAAAAGCTCCTTTTATAAACTGGTACTGCCTAGGCTTAGCTCAAAATTTGGCCAACCAAACCAGCTGCTCTCACAGGATGGTGGTCACAGGAGTGATTTGCCAGCTCCATTTTCTGAATAAGGTCATTTCCTGTATATCACCTAATGGAGCTGGTTGGAAATTTCCAAGCCAGGGAAGCTTTATTCCCCAATCCCAGGTTGTGCAGATGACACACCTCCATGTACCAGACCTAGATCAGGCTACTTTGTGCTGCTGTGCAGAATCACCTTTAGGCACTTGACTGAACATATTTTTAAGGCTGATTTGTAACTGATTGGGAATTTTACTATGAGTATTCTACAATATTCTAATAGGAATAATGCATCGGTATAAATGATTTAAGAACTTGAAGTTCTAAAGAAGCCTAAAGGAAGTTAAAATACAATTTTGAAGGTTGGTTTTGAAGTTGGCTAGTTTGCCTCCAGCAAATCAAAGTCTCTTCCTATAATGGTGAAACCTCAGAACATGGCAAAATTCACATAAGAATACAGCATGTCTTTCTACAGATCAACCAGATTATCAAGCAGTGGTGTAGATAAATGAAACAAAACAGGATCAGACTAAAGGTACATCTAGTTCAGCATTGTATTTTAACTACTGCCTAATGGGTGCCTATGGAATATGATCAAGTTCTATAACAACTAGACTCAGACTTCCAATAGGAAGGCAGTGCTCAGGTATCAGCACAGGAAGCTACAGATAGCCTTATCTTCCAATCCCAAATCTTCATAGCAAAGTAATGTAAGAGGAAGGTACTTAAGCCACATCCCCACTCACCTCCTTGGGGCATCCTAGCAAATGCAGGAGAGCATCAGCCATGACCTACTGTTGAGTGTGAACCCAAGTGAAGAGAGGCTGAGGTTGCTGGCTTCTTTGTATGTTGGCATCCATGCCCATGCCCAGGTGGCCCAACAAGTTGTCTTTCTGTATTCCATCAAAAACATTGACTGGAGGGATCAGGATGGAAGGAAGTCTGCAACATCAGTGTCATTCCTTGTGCCCTGACCCTAAGACACACTTTCCCAGTCCTGGTGACATGAACATGGATAGCCAGACACATTGGCACAAGGATTATTGGAGATGGTCCACCCAGCTGAGAAGAATCTTCCTTGGGGAGTAGAATAATAGCTAATTTGGGTAACAGAAGCTATTATGCACAGTGAAACTAAAATTAACTTTTGGAAAAGGAGGAAAGAAAGGTTTATAATCTCTAAGGTTTTATTATAGGAACAACACAAGGAACATACTACAAAGAGCACTATCCATTACCACAACAAAGTCTTAAATTGACACTCTTGGGATTCTTAGACCTCCCTCCTCCTTTTAGGGGAAGAATGAAAATAGATTTTCTCTGAGTTGAATGGAGCCATGCTAAGCTTATCTCTCAGCTAGAAGACTTTTTTTTTTTTATCAACCGTAGGTTAAATTATTCCCTGGAAAACCTAGGTAACCTTTTTCTTATTTCATCTCACCTTTATTCCTTTCTTTAAAAAATAAATAAAATCAATACATATTAGAATGCAAGACATACATAGGGATCGTTAATCTACATCTGGAATGGCATGGTTAACTTGCCTTCAAACAGACAATAAATCCAGTAAGGAAAATAATGTCAAAGCTGGGTTTTAATGATTAACTTTAAAAAAAATGAAGGAAGAAAGAGTAACAAAAGATGAATTTGTTGAATGCTGATGCTAGTAGTCTGTTTATAAAGCATTAAAAATTAATAAATCATACCTTGTGGCAAAGAACATTACTAGAAGACCATGTACAAAAATGGTGAGCATAGCGGATGGGGTGGAGGAAATGCTACTGGTACAGAATCCTGTGTAAATATACATTGCCTAGCTTTCCAAGTTTTTATTAAGAAGGCTATTAAAGCATGTATTCCTCCCACAGAGTCAAAGATCTTCCCAAAGCTTTTATTTCCAGGCATAATCACATAAAATCTAGATCAAGTACAACTCCTTCTCATCCCTGATGTCTTTTGATATATTAATATTGCTGTACACGCTTCACTTGCATGAGTTGTGAGAAGTTCCAGGGGCAGCTCTGTCATGTTTAGTTTCCTTTAGATGAGAGAGCACTGGAGATGTATGGCAACCTCATAATATTTGCAAGCAAAAACGTATGCAAGTAGAGGCAAAGAGCAAATCTTCTGAATGCAACAGCTTTGCTGCATATTAGGCCCCTATAGATATGTCTGTGCTCAGACACAGTAAAAGAGATGCCTTAAAGGCATCTCAGAGAGATACCACGTGGTCCTCCTGTTCCCAAGTGTTTTCTAGCACAGAAGGTTTATGAAAGAGGAGGGGCAGAGTCATTGTGAACGATCTCACCTCAAAGTAATCTTAGATGTGCCTCAGAGGTTGTTGGGTTTTTTGTTTGTTTGTTTGTTTTGGTTATGTCCTGATCACAGCCTCTCACTCAGTCCACATAGGTCCAAAGAAGCTGTCTCAGTGGGGCTGATTCCACTGCAGAAGTGAGAAGTGTGCCACTTGCACGGTAGCACCCCAACCCTATGAAAATCTCACAGCTGTGGAATAAAAGATTTCTGGCATTGCTGCTTAACCATCAGATCAGAAACAGCCCTGGAACTTGGGCACTTCCGGTTGAACAATGGGATGAGTATAGAACCATGAGGATGGCATTCTTATCCAGCACATCATATGTGCTATGAGGGAGCAGAGTGATATGGATCCTGTCCTCATATGATACAATCACAGCACCATAAAGGCACTTGTGCAGATCCTTCCTATATGTGGTATATACCTTCCATACACTCATCCTTTCTCCTTTACTATTGTTCTTCAGAAGTTCATTTCTTAACCTTTTCAAAAACAAGATTATTCCTCCACGTCAGCCACACACTGTTCAGCATCTATTGAACAGCTGACATTGTAATTGTATTTATATAATTAGTATATGTGAATCCACCCTTTTGCATAGAAACTTGGGGCTAGTATTACATCACTGGGTAGAGATGGGCCAAATCCATCTGTTACAATGTCTGGTAACCATGCACTCCAAATCACCTACAAAATTTCTGATCGTATATCTTCCAGGGTCCCAGACATGTATGTGTAATCAATCCTTGATTAGTTACTAGTCTTCTGCACTTTAGATTAACTAGATGGTGACTAAATATATCACTAGCAAGTGAAAATGCAGAATATTGCCCCTCTGCCATTATCACTTCCTAGTCTGAGAGTGTCTTCCTTAGCACTCTCTTTCCATGTTTTAATGACGTGCACATCTGGATATTCAGCTTGCATTGAATATCCATAACTGAATGTAGCAATCACCATAAATGTGCGGCCATCAATTTCAGCCTTCACACATGTGTGATAGATGGAGCAATGATGGCTACTGCTGGAAAATTAGCCACCAATATTGTTTTTTTCAGCAATATTTTTGGCATGTTTTAGAGGGGCTATGGTGGGCTATGGTGAGTTGCCAGTGATATGTGTTCCAACCACACCATAGTACTATATTTCACCCATTTGGATGGGGCCTTATTGCCCTATATCCATTGTCTTTTACTTTTGCTGCATTTTCCATCTGGTACCTTCCAGTGACCGTGCTGGTAGTCACAGATATAATGATGAGACAACCTGATTCCAGACAAAAACACATAGAAAGTCAGCAATGGAAAGTGACAAATGTATCTTATATGCTTAAAAAATATAGTCAGTTCATGTGTAAGACAGAGTTATGCTTTTCAACAGAAATAACAATATGGGTGAAGAATTTTCTATGTATGTTTATATGTGTTGTATAGTCTTTTAACTTTCATACCTGAAAGTATTTTTCTTTGAAAAATATTTCTCCCCAACTTGTTCTCAATTCTTCTTTTTGTTATAAAAATCAATCAGGTTTAATATGAGAATGCTGGAGCTCTGTTATTCTCCCTCCACCCCGCTGAATAGTAATAGTTGTATTTTACTAGCATCAAGAAGTAATACACTAGATGAAACTTATCTCAGCAAAGTGAGCAACTGAAAAAAGTAGCATTACTGAACATGAAATGTGTCCCATTTCTTTTGGGAAGAGACAGCAAATCACACTAATGCTTACTTTCAAATGCAAGAGCTGCAGAGCCAATCTTTATGGGTAATGTAAGAAAATGGAAATAAGGCAGCATTAAGAAATACTAAGGGGAAAATGCCTGTTAACAAAAATGTCAAAAATTTACCTATCTGCAATGTTCACCACTTCCATTTCAGTGACCCCCCCCAAAAAAAAGTTATAGAATGCATGCTACAGGAAGTATCTTTAATGAGTTTGTGCAGTTAGTTTTACATTCTGCAAGTTAGCAGCTTTGCAGTTTAATTCCATGTAATGTAGCTTTAAAAGAGCCATAAGAAGAAAAGACGATATTATGAAGACGCAGCTCTAAAACTACCACTGGAAATAACAGGCAGATATCTCTTCCCAGTGGTAGCCTCATGCCTGGACCATGCAATAGTAGCTTGCAAGATGAGACTAGAAGACTTCTTTTATTTATTTATTTAAAGCCATACTTTGGTTTGTAGTGGACTGACGCTTTGTTTCCACTGGTAAAAAGAATCCAGGTTTTAACCCGGATTAATATTTTTTTTTACCAGTGCCGGGGTCTCCTTGCAGCCGTCCCGACTGCATTGGAGCACTGTCTCCAGCTCTCGTCCCCCCACCACCCTGTTCTTCCATCTTTCGTCATCATCCCACTGCTTGCCTTCCCCACTGTTCTCCAATAAATGGAGGAAAGGGCCAGCGGGAAGGGCAAGCACCTGGGGGAGTACTTCTAAGACATGCAACGTAGAGTGCTGTACATTTTAGCCTCCTCCCTCAAAAAATGGCTAAAATTGTCCTACAAAAAGGGCAAAAAAAGAAGCAATTAATATATAGCTATCTTCATCTGCATAATATGTGCCATCTTTAAACTGCTGATGTCGCAACAATTATGTCAAATTAGGGAACTACTGTGGAATTTAAAAGCCTCTATTAAGGATACAGAGTCATGCATTATTCATTTAAGAAAGTATCAAATACTGTATCTTGCACTATAAGATGAAAGAAAGTGATAATGAGAACCAGCAACCTGCAGCACCGGGTTGGAATGCAGGTGGCTGCAGACTTTCTCAACTCAGAAAAGACCACCAGCTGACTTTCTCCCCCTTAATACAGCCAATGATAGCTAGCAAGGGATTTCTGCCCTGGCTTGATCTATCAAATAGAATAAATGAATAAGTGTTTCGAGTTTTTTATTTTCAGCACACATTGCATAAACAGATGGTTGTCTAAGTTTACAAGAAGTTAGCCTGACAAAAGCTATTGGCAGGGGAAGAAACACCTGTCTGAAAGTTGTAACAATTAAGGTGACATGTTCAGGAAACCAAAAACTTAGGCTGTGATCAGACATAGCAAAAAAGCATCCCCGAGGTGCCTTGGAGAAAGCTTTGAGAAGGGATTGTTCAAACACTCTGCCCCTCCTTTCTCCTGAAGATTCAGTGCTAGAAAGGGAGGATTAGAGAAGGTTTGGGAACACAAGGACCAGATACAGGCCCATTCTGCATTTACCTCAATTAATATTAGCTAGATCTGCATTAGCTAGATCTCGATCAACCACAGGCAGAGAAGAAGGAGAAGAGCTGGCTTTTCTACCCCACTTTTCTCACCCATTTAAAAATGACTGACAAAGCTTTCTAATTTTCTCACCTCGACAGACACCCTGTGAGAGCTCAGAAAGAGAGCTGTGACTAGCCCAAGGTCACCCAATTGGCTTCATGGAGGAATGCAGAATCAAATTCTACAACTGCAAGATATGAGTCCGGCACCTTAACCACAAGACCAAACTGGCACCTGCATTGGGTGGGTTTAGGACTGCAAATGTGTCGAAGAATGCTAGCACAGATGTAGATCGCATTTATCTGGTCTACCACTAATCTGAATTAATGAGCCCTTAGCACAGTTTTGATCCAGATCTGTTCTATACCTATGCAGATGATGTGTTCTTAACAGCTACTTGATCCAGGTTAACAAGTAAGTGCAGAAAGGGCCACTGTTGTGTCTCTGAGGTGACTCTGAAGTCCTCTGTTATTATGGCTGAATCCAGCCTTAGAAAAACACACAGCAGCAGTTATACTTGGCTGATTTTGAAAACATAATATTTAAGAAGTGGTTTCTTCAAACGGCTCTGTAAGAGCATTTAGTTTTAATTTTGACTGCAGCCTAGGAAATCAAAAGAGACCAGTTTAAAAACAAACAAACACACACCGAGCACCTGGCAATACATATTACTAATGTTCGCTATTACATATTACATATTCGCTAATGGGGTGAATCTTTCTTGGCAGCCAAAAGCTGTAGAAACCTTTTTTAAAAAATAGTATTTTTTTTTTTAATTGAGATTTTACAGACTGGTAAGAAGTACATTCATCTTTTATTTCCACAGGACCTAGCTTTATAACATTCACACTAGTAGAAGTTATTAGACTACGTTTCTATAGAAAGTCATCAGGGAACAAGTTATTGTTAAAAACAAGGGGGGAGGAATCTAAGAAAAGACTGAGAAAGGGGTTAATTGAGGCTGGTAGAGTGTTAAAAGTTTAAATGGATCTTCATTACGCTACAAAAGCCCTGATAGATGTTTCGTACTTTACCTTAGCCAACCTCATTTTAGAATAGCAAATGGATTTTTTCATTTACTGGAGTATATATGTGAGTGAATATATCTCTAATGCTGTCCTGAGTTACCGGGGAATGCCAATAGAATACTTTATCAGCATTTTCTGCTACAGTGATGCATACGCTGTTCAGTACCTAGATTTACTTTCCACTTATTTCACCTAGGAAAAGGCAAAACTGTTCAGCCCATACATCATCATTTGGAGGATATCATTTTGAGGTACACAATTGTATTTGGGAGGATAATTCATTGAAAGAAAAATGTTACTTTGAGGTCATTCTATCTTAATATCAATCTTGACCTCCTTAAATCACATTCTGATACAGTGTGAAGACTTCAAGGTGAGTCTCCAATTAAAGGTGCATTTAGACCTTGCTTACTTATTCCACCATAAGATAATATCCATGCTTTATTCTGGAATATCCATTATTTATTGTGGAATATCCAAAAATAGTAGAATAAGTAAGCAATGTCTGAAGCAGCTTTAGTAAACAAAGAAAGAAGGTTTGCGCCACCCTTGACTTCCATTATATGTACTTCTCCTATGTAAAAGGTCACTATGGTCATCCTTTGTAATTAAATTAGTACTGGAAATTCTAGTATGTATGAAGGAAGCACTATAAGGAAGAAATTGCCACATATGTAAAATTCCTATTTTCAAACCATTTCCTGTTGAAGATGACACATTAAAGGTAGCACAGCTTTAAAAAGCTGATCTAGTAATAATTATGTTTATTATAAAGCTAACTAAGCTCACTGGGGTGTTCGCAGGACACTTTTAGGCCATGATCTAAAAATGTGTGAATGAATGTCAGATGTAAGCAGCTATCTTTCTGCACTGTCATATTCACAATGCATATGTATTGCAAAGGTGACAAACTCCCAATGAGGACCGGTTGGCATTACTGCCAAACATGCTCCTCAGAAACAGTGCTGTGCCATCAAAGGGAGGACTGTGCCAAGGCACAGCTACCTACAACATAAATATTGGAGTTTGTAATTGGCAAGCGAGTTGGAAGTCCAGGGAAGTGGACCAGACACCGAAGCCCTTGTATTAAATCCAGAATCTATCTTTGTTCATCAAGATCCATATGGAAAGTAGGGATGTGCATGAATGGTATTTGTTTTGTATTCAGTTTGTATTGAATCAAATGCAAGAAAAATTGTATTCATTCGAATAGATCTCCTTCAAATATAGTGGGATTTGAATTCGATATGAAGGTTCAATCTCATACAAATCACACACAAATGCAAATGAATCCCATACAAATCCCATACGAAGCTTCATACAAATGCATCAAAACATATTCAGATTTGAATGTCAATCTTCAAATGTGTCAACATTCAATTTGAATACAAATATCTGAATTCAGCCAAATTCGTACAAATTTTGAATGTTATGAATATTCCTGCACATCCGTAATGGGAAGTACTAAGCCTTGATTCAAAAAGGACAAGGGATATTCTGTTCTGCTAGCAATTTATAGCCCTTTCCTTACTACATGTAAGCAACATTCACTGAAAGGATATCACATGATTGTTTCAAACATGAAGGCTTTTTCAGGCCGGGAACTCAGAGATGAGATGGACGGCTGATGTTAGATTATACTACTGTATAAAACAGCTGTAGTTCAGGGTCAGTATGCACACTGCAAGAGTTCTTAAGCTGGATCTTGCTGTGCAAATATTTCACTACCACACTAGGTGGCATCATCAAAAGTGGATGCACCAGTTGCCCTAATGATACTACCTAGCTTGGAGGCAAAACTTCTGCAGCAACAAGATCAGTGGTGGCTCATAATTATAAGAACAGGTGATTGCAATGCATGTTTGGTAATCACCAGCTACAATAACAGACACCACTCCCTGGGTTGCTCTTGCATCAGTGTATTGAGTAAAACTGCAAGCTCCCATGGTTAGCCATCACCTTGCTACCACTTGTTCACACCCACTCTTAAAGCTAAGAGTCACCACTGAACAAAGCCCAACTTAAGGAAATCCTAGAATGCAATATACTACTATGGGTATTTTTCCACTGTCACTAGAAGTACCCATTAAGTACCCATGAATGGTATTAAGTACTTAATGGGTACTTAATGGGTACTTCTAGTGACAGTGGAAAA
>MTQE01002502.1:1566110-1586954 GCA_014337955.1 Aspidoscelis marmoratus | reverse complement strand
GCCCAAGGTCACCCAGCTGGCTTCATGGGGGAGGACGGAATCAAACCTGGCATTCCCAGATAGGAGTCCAGCACCCCAACCACTAGAGCAAACTGGCTTTAGAGCATTTGAAAAGCAGAGTGGAAGGAAGATCCCTCACAGCTCTTCCTATCACTCTCATGGGGGCTTTCACTGCTTCTCCCTTCCTTTCATCATTCTGGGTCTTTTCTTTCTGAGGATCCCTGGACCTGCCATAGTCTGCCGTAGCATGTGAATAGCAGGGGCCTCTTCTGAGATATAATACACAATAAGCCCCAGAGCAGAAAAGGGCCTGAATGTATATCTAAGTAAATATCTAATCAGAAGAACACAATCTCCCAGTGTCTTATTGCTGCAACTAAATCTGCACCCCATTAACTTGAGCTGGAGAGAATCTTGCTATACATACATTGCTAAACACTAAATAGTCTGTAGGGACTCACACTCCAGCAGATATATATATAAGCTTCCAGCAATTGTACTACAGGTCCCATTACTAATAAATATTAGTCCTGCTGATTGAGACAAATGGGGATAGTAACCCAGAAACTTCTGGGAATCATTCCCTTGTGTATTAAGGTTATGAGCAGGTGATTAGGCTCTTTATACTGCTCTGGGTAGCAATTTAATACCTTTTAAAATGACAAACCATAGCTCAAAACCACAATATATTTGAAACAATTAAACTGACTGAAAACTCCTCATAAGACAGCACACTCCCAGTTAAGATCACAATGTAAATATTTTTACAGAACATAAATATTTATATAACTAGGAATGAAAATGACAATGAAAAAGTATTGTACAGAACAATCAAAGCAGGTCAAAAAGAATTTCCTATTGCGTCACTGCAAGAAGATGATTCCTTCTGGCACAGAATGGAGAAAACTCATGGTGTAGGCCACACAAGGAATGTAGATTCACGTCTCAGTACAAGGGTATCAAAGGAAAGGAGAGTCCACATTATCAGTGACATGCATGTGAGAAATGGCCCTTTGGAAACAAGAGTGTAGTTACAATAGCCAAAGAGAAACAGGAAGCTTGTATGAGATATATTGTTACTATATCATAGAGTATGCCAGTTTAGATCTTCATAGACTCCATGACAATCATGAGGCTGTCTCAATATGTTATTGGTCTAAAACACACACATACTGCACTGGCTGTCTATTTGTTGTCAAGCCTAATTTAAGCTATTAACATTAATTTATAAGATGTTGGTCTTTAAGCATCTTGGGACCAAATATCTAAAAGAATGTCTCCTCTTTGTCGATGCCCTAAGATCTGCCAGTAAGGCCCTCTTAGTGATGCTGTTAATGGGGTAGGGATATGTGGAAGGGCATTCTCAGTCATAGCCCACAGACTATGGAATAGTCTCTCCTCTAAGGTATGTCCGATGACAGGTGAGCGTGCAGTTCTTTATCCTGACATTAGGTTGAGGGAACAGCATCCCTTCCCAATCCAGGCACAGTCACTGTTTTAATTAATTCATTTGATTTGTGTTTATGTTGATTTTCTTGTGACCAATCCTGAGACCTTTGAGTATAGCGTGGGGGAGAGAGAGAGGAGTCTTTGACACAGTGTGTGTTGGTGAGAATCTTTGTTAGGAAGGCCGATAGTAAACCTTTTGTGATGGAAGGATCACTGACTGGTAAGATTTGGACTTACAGTGACTGGTCCCCTCTATTGGGGTGAAAGATCCACTGAGATGGTCCACCAATGGAGACTTATAGAAACAGAATGATTCCTGAATATGTTGGAACAATTTCTGGTTGATATGGATGGTGGCCCTGTTGAGGCTCTGGTTTTTCAGACCCTTGCTTGAGAAACATTAACAACTGGGTGAGAACTGTGAGATTCCCAAGTGCCCTCAACATTCCCACAGCACCATAAAGCATTCCCATGGTACCATAGTATTCCATGGAGCTATAAATGAAGTAACAGTAAGGTCAACAGCTAGAATGCTGAATCCTCAAGTAGCTGTCCAGCAAAGCTTTTTTCAGATGGTGGGTGACTTAACTACATTTGACCTGAAAAAGGAAGAGATGGTGCCACTGGAAGCCTACTATAACAGATATGCAAGACGCATTAGGATAAAATTACTCTGATCCTCATGGACCAGATAAAAATAGTCTGATCGAAGTGTCCAGAGAAACATCTGGTCCAGATATTTTGAATCAACTTCAATTAGTGTGGTCAAAGGAGGTAAGTATCCAGCCAAACACATGCTCCATTTATTTTCATCCACCTGAGTGGGCCTTAGGAATGGTTAATGTCTTGCTATGGGTTGGAGCTATTCCACAGGCTATTCCCTGGAATAGTCCTTCTCAAGTAGTGCAGACCTCCATGAAACCAGAAGAAATGAACAATTCTCACCCAGTTGTTAATGTAATTTTCTGAAGCAAGGCTCTGAAGAGGTTGGTTATGGTTCAGCTGCAGGCATGTTTAGAAGAAGGATATTACTGTATCTAGATACATTTGGGTTCAGTTTCAGGCCTACTCATAGTTAATGTTCTTCATTGGGAGAAGGATATATTTTAACATTTATATGAAACTGCTAGCAGAGGTTACCAAGAGATTTGGCTTGAGATGCCGTCAGTATGCTGATAACATACAGCTCTATCTCTCTCATCAGAATCAGGAGATACATTTTATGTGTTTAGCTCACACCTGGAGATGATCATGGACTGGATACAGAGCAATGAATTGAGGCTGTATCCAGACAAGTGGAGGTACTATGTGTCAAGGGTTCTTGAATCCACAAAGTAAAGAGGCATCCTATTCTTGAAGGTTGTATTACCCTAGAAGGAATGTAAATGTAACCTGGTGATACTCCTAGACTCATTGCTATCACTGAAGGAGGAGGAGGAGGAGAGGACTTGACTTTTCCATCCCAGTTTTCTCACCCATTTAAGGGGACTCAAAGCAGCTGGCAAACCTTGTGTTCTTCTCCCCACCATAGAAACTCTGAGAGGTAGGTGGGGCTGTGAGAGCTCCAAAGAGTGCTGTGACTAGCCCAAAGTCATCCAGCTGGCTTCATGGAGGACAGCGGAATCAAACCTGGTGTTCCCAGATAAGAGTATGGCTCCCTAACCACTAGACCAAGGCTCAGGTGGTAGCAGTAGCCAGGAATATCTTCTTCAGACTCAGAATCTTTCACCACTATATTCCTTTCTAGACAAAGACAATTTGCCCACAGTGATCTACAACCTCAAAACTGGATTATTCCAAAGTGTTGTTTGCTTAACTGCCCTTGAAGATAGCTCAGAAGATACAATTAGTGCGAACTATAACAACAGGGCTGCTCACAGATAATTCTGGCTAGACATATATCTAGGGTTGTGCACAAATATTTGTAAAATTTATTATCCGTACATTCGGACACGAATTAAATGTTACAACACTTGTACATTAACTTTCATATGAATAGTTCAACCATCCATTAGGGGATCTATACTGGATCTGTATCAATATATTTGCATATGTATAGGAGCCGTACCTGATATGTATGCATTGGTATAGGATCTGTATCCAATATGTGTGCATTAGTATAGGATCCGTATCCAGGATCTGTATGCATTCGTATTGGAGATTCGTACAAATTCATATGAATACATTCATATCGAATAGAATCCTACCACATTCAAAGGGGATCTATTTGAATGAATATGAATTTTCTAACATTCGATTTGTTATGAATCAAATGCCAGAAAACCTATTTGTGTACATCCTTGTACATATCACATTTGTCTTTGGCCATTTCTGCACTTCCAGCAGCAGGAATGACCTTATTCTCCCAGAACAAGCCTTACACACTCAGAATAGTCTTTGTGCTGGCTCTGATGATTAACTACTGTTACCTGCAGCTTTTAATGAACTGAATTGTTAGAATACAGGGCTGGAAAAACTGTAAATAATCAAATTATATAGAAGTTGGTTATTTATTTATCTGGATCTTTTCCTTCCCAAGTAATAACAATTTCAATCTCATGGCACAAAGAGGAATTCTGGAATAATGTGATGATTAAATATTGCCTCAGTAAGCGTAAAAACAGTATATGCATCTGTATTACATCTTTTCTTACAAAAATGTAAATTCTGCACCGAACCTCTTCTTTATTTCCTGCATGTTTCATTTGAAGAGTGCAAGCAAATAATATACATATTCTAAAACTAAATATACATAACTCAAGGGACTACAAACTCTCTTTAATTTCTTTTGTCACTTCTTTACCAGGCAAAAGTAGGTGTACGATTTCCAATTAATGTATTTTATGATGTGTTAACTTATTATACATGTTCTTTCAAAAGTTTTATATTAATTTGCTGAACTGAAATACCCTTTTAAGGACAGAGTTATTATGCAGAATGTTTTGTAAGGTGCTTCAACAGCAGCAAACGTGGTATGTTAAATGTAGGCAAAGTGATTGTTGGGGGGAAACATCTGGAATTGCGGATAATGTATATGTATTGCTATATTTTGGAAGAAAGTTTATATAAGATTTGACCAACTTCCTGTCTCAACTTCATCCTCTTCATTTTTATAGTCTACACTGGGTCAAAACATCCCTCTAAGATGAATTTTGTTTAAATGTTAAGAGGGAAATTTCTATCACTTCAAGAAACAAAAACACACTGATGTGTAACAATTTCTACTTCATTCTTTCCAAGTGAATTGTGAGGGTAGGTGGGTGGGAAGAAATATAGACAATGAAACAGCTACATTCTCTCTCCATTGAGAGTAGCCCCCAAAACGATGCTTTCACATACTTCCTATGGATACAATCACTTCTAGTGGTTTTAAGAAGCAGCCAGGCTGTTTTGTTAAAATAATACAAGTAGGGAACAATACGTGGTCTCTATTATTTTAGGTAACATTGGGATTTCTGAAATACATTTTCATCTCTTTCACTGGGCTTCGTGCTTTATTTTCACGAGTAGTGAATGGCTCCTTGAAAAGAACTGAATTATTTTCAAATTTCAGCGAAGTACTTAGAACTTGAAAACTTCTATAAATAAGCACAAATGGGAGATTTAATCCAGTTAAAGAGTGTCTGGCTATTTCCACACTTCGCAGGAGGAGTCTGGGGGGGGGGTCTGTCTGCTGGTACAGAATAGAGTAGCCAACACTGTCCATAGAATGCCTTGTCTGCACTGGACAAAGCAAGAGAATGGATTGGAATAGGACGCCAAAATGGCACCCTACTGCACTCTACTCATATACCTAATGATCCTAATGAGATCCCTTTTAGCAGTGTATCAGGAAGCACCACTGGAAATGGCTGCAAAAGTGGCACATAGCCTAAAATGGCCCCTTTGGGAGCTCTGAGGGTCAGGAACAAAATGTTCTCAGCCTGCCAGCATAAGCTGCCAGAAATAAACATCCCTGTGGGGCTGGACTACTGATAGCCCATAGCCCTTTCTGCACTAAGCCTTATTCTGGTTTATATCTCAGGCTGGGGTTCCACCACCCTCATGCTGGTGCATGCTATAGCAGACCCTGCCCAGGGCCTGCTTCAGTCTTGCTTAACATGTAGATGGCAGGTCCCTATTCTCAGATATAACCCAGAATAAGGCCCAGTGTAGAAAGGGGCTGTGTAATGCAAAGATAGCTATTCTTTCTCTTTCACACACAAAACATATCCTCCTTCAGAAGAACCGCATTAGGAATTCTCTCACTCATTATAAGAAATAAATAATTTTTGTAAACTGTCAGATAATTATGGGTTTGATGTGAAGATGCAGAAATCCAAGGAAGGGAGGGAGGGAGGAAATGTTCTACTTTACATTAACAAAGTTGGAGGATTTTCCCTCCATTTTTAAAGCATTAACACTTTTTGTAAACCACTCCTTTCCCTGTATAAGATAGTATATTGTCCTGCTCTGTTGATGGCAGGTAGGTATATAAATGCCTAGTAAAGAAAACAGAATTATTCTGCAGGTTGAAGACTCAGAGAAACCCCTAAAACATTATAGGTAAAACAGAGAAAGCTAGAAAGGAATGTGATGCATGCATGAGGCCATCTTTTGTCAATATCACATTCATGTGAGTTCTGTCTACATTCCTTGGCACTTACACAGTAGCTGTTCAGAGTAACCTTCTGCAAGTAGAAATTTGCTGTGCCAAACAAAATAAAAGGAGTTCAGCACCTGCCCTGGTGGAAATGGATAGACAAACACATCTGTCTTTAAACTAATCAGTGAACTTCAAATATGAAACTGTTTTCTCCTATTTTTCCTCATTTTAATTGCCAGAAACCTTCTAATTTACCCAGAATATATGGCAGCCCTTAGGGTTCAGTTTTTCATGAAAAATGCATGGCTTTTTATTTCACATATAACAGCGCAGATATCGAAACACTACTTTTTCCTCTTTGTTCCAAAGCAATCCAAACCTGGTTTGTTTAATATCTTTTAGATGATAGAAAAAAGTAAGAGATGGTCATACTAACAAGTGATGCTTACCTTGAGGCAGTTTATGCTTGAATCCACAGGTGCTTTACTTCAGCAGTCAAAATTCTCTATGGCTGTTTTGTTCAACCAAGTATTTTCTCTAAGGGCATGTAACTGCTCATCAGAATAATTTACAGTACCAGGGACCTGGATAGATTTTTTTTTTGCTACACATCTTAGGGATTTTTTTTTAAAAAAATTCTGGAATGGGTCTGAGAATGCTAATTTGTTGTTCTATTTTGCATACTGGCATACAGCAAGACTACAATAAGGGGTATGTGTGTTGTGTGGAGACATGAAGGGTACGTGGATACTGCAGACAGAGCTTACTTCAGGTGGCCAAAATGCCTTGGGAGTGCAAGGCATTTTGGTTATCAGGTTTATGGTGCTTGACATATCTCATAAGGAAAGCCATTCCACAGCCTGGGTGCTGTCATTATTGATGCAATTGGAAATCAATTACACAACGATTGTTAAGCTCAGGCCTAGTCTTTGGAGGCACTTAATAACATGCAATTAGAAATAAAAGTGCATAGAATGATTACTAAACCTCAAAATTAGCAATTTCAACTTTTCAAGGAGTTTAGTTCCTTTTACCTTAAAGCAATAGTTTCCTGCTCTGACACCACACTCTCCTTCACCAGCCGTAACATAATTATTATCCCCCATTTGATTGGGTTCTTTTCTTTGATTTTTTTTTAAACTTCCAACTTTCAGGATTTTCTTTTCTTTTACATTTCTAGCATAACTCCGGATTTGTTATGGAACGATACAGATCTGTGGTCGAATTTCTTTACCCTAATTTGTGTGGGTTTTTTAAAAAAATATTATTATTATTCCATCAGGACAAGTATTATGTTCAATCTATGATTTTACCTGAATGGCACTATTCTGAATCTGGATCATTTTATTTCAAGGTGCTAATGTCAGCAGCACATAAAGTTCTAAATGTGAAAAGACAGTGCAACCTAATTTTGTTCCGCTTATATTTCATGGCAGTCATTTCTAGGTCTCCATTTTATACCAATTTCCAAAAAGAGTTATGTCTTAAAAGAAGTCTTGCATAAAGTATGAGTTATTTTACATGAAAAAGTAGGAAAAATGCATTTAGGGAAACACTAAAACTATTAAGCAAAAACCATTATGTGATGCTATAACGTCACAGTGAATCTTATTCTGTGACATCTTTGTACTTTTGAATTATATATGGTTAGCTACAATAACCTGCTTCAGGTTAATTTCTTGTCAATGTTAAGCTTTCAAATGACTTAGAATCCAAATACAAGACGGATTGTTTCTCCTGGTATCATTTGGGTCCTGAGACAGGCTGTCTATGTACCAGCTGATCTCATTATTTTTCAAGTAAGTGGGAAATATAGGGAGTTCCCCATTTTGCCACCCTAACTGTGCCATTCCTTCTTTTGGACTATACAGATTACCATTACTTTAATAGGCCTTGGTCAAAAATGCAATGTGCACTTAGGCCTTTGATTAATAGTCATCTTTGCCAAGGGCCGATAATTATTATTTGCCCCAAAAGGGCCCTCCTCCAGCCATAAGGAATAGGCTAATCAGAGTTACTGTTTGGAATACCAGAATAATTCTCGGCTACCATCAAAATATCATGAAAAGTTTTATATCAATTTATTTGATCCTTGACAAAACAGAATATTATTTACAATATTACAAAAAGCAAAAATTGCAATACCAATTACTAAAAGCAATTACATCAAAAGTTTCAAAAAATAAAATAAAATGCAAACCCTAATCTATCAAACCTTAAAAAAAATCTTCAAAAAATCCTATTCAAATCTTTCAGAAATGCATTAGTATTTTTCAAGACTGGATATAGACTAGCAGTGTTCTTCTATCCTTTAAGCATTATGCAGAGAAAGACTAGCTGTTACAGTGTTGTGTTTCTTTGGCACTTTCGGTACTAGAAAAACTAGTCTTTATTAAAATATTATACGGCATAGATTCTAATGATCAGGTCAGTTTTCATAATTTTCTTTGATCCCAAAAATTTCTGAACACATAGGGTAACGTTTCTAAAGATCTCATTTCCACTTGACTTTTTAAATCCAGGTTGGACTTTTTAAATCCAGATTTAGGACCAAGTGCACAATCTGGCTGTCCCCATTTGCTTGATGATAACATGGACTGAATCCAAATACTGCCATTCCCACTAAAAGCGCAAAAATGCCCAGCAAGGAGAAACAGGACCTTTTAATCTCCACCCCTTGTCCAACCCATGTTAAGCCTGCCCCGCTCAAAATCAGCTGAGCGAAATAACAAAGTCACAAAACAATCATCCCTTTCACACTCTCCCTTTCAGATCAGATGTTTCCGGTAGCATTACCTCAGTTCTGCAAGTTTGCGGTGAAGCAGATGACCGAAAGAACAGACAACACAAAGCAATTTCTCCCTTTCAAAATGGAGGCTAATGAAGACAGCCTGCATTGGGGGGAGAGGAGAGGCTATTACTCTCCCTTTCAGTTTCCCTCCCCTCTGTAAATGGAGGTTCGTGGCTTAGTTTTCCCCTGCTCTGCCATCCTTGCTACAAATAAATGTATCTCTTAAGGCTAGTGTTTTTAAAAAGTTTTCCCTCCACTGTGATTGTATCTCACATAATTACAGTGTGCCCAAAGAAGGCATGGCAAGGGGAGGGGGGAGAGCTTCACAGCTGTGAAATTCTACCCACATCTGGCAGGTACTGGCCAGAAGGATATATCTCCACCCTGAATAGTCTGATAGTGTTCCCAAAGGCAAAAAAATAATGTGGGCTGGGCTCCAAAAGGGGTCCGAGAACAGTTTTTGTGAGGACTTTTTTTCTGTGGATTTTTGCAGGATAGTTCTCAAAAGTTTGGGAAAAAAAATAAACAAGATCTTCCAATCCCAAAAATGGATTTGATTCAGATTTAAACTTGTATGGAAACACAGCCTAAGAAGGCTCTGCACAAGTCAAACAGCACCACTGCATAAGCTAAACCATTTTAAGAGGAATGAAACTAAGGTCTCCATAGGTCCAAGAAGGTTCTCACTGCCTCCTTGTCTATTTCTCCCCTTTTTTGGGACACCTTCTTTTCTGGTGGCAATCACTGGTGGAGGTGCTTCCTTTGCACAAAGATGCCAAAGTGGAAATAAGACTGGGGCATTTTTTCCTTTGGTGCCTCCCCCATAAAAAAGGCCTCCACCCAGAAGTGAAGATGTGGCCTAAGTCTGTGTTCATACGTAGGGGTTTTTTTTTAAAATCACTCTGAGGTGGCTTATAGCTGGTTTGCAGATAGGATTGTTTATAGGCCATTCTAACCTTTACTCCTCATTTACATTCTAAGTTATGAAGGTGGATTATGGAATGGGTACCATCTCTAAGGCTGTGATAAGACATGCTGAAAGAGACTTTCTGTTCAAATATGGGGTAGGGACATCAAACATTTTTATCCCCTGTATGCACCTTAACCTCACCTCAAGGCCTTGGGTTGGTTATCCCCTCATCAGATAGAAAATCTGAAGACCAATGTTGACTCATTAAGCCACATTAAGAGGAGACAGAGGAGGGAAATCTAACCAATTACAGCATGAAAACAACTACTGCCGTCCAATGACCAATCAGGGCCCTGGAAATTTAGGCCAGTGGTAGCCAATCCGTGGTTTGTATTTGATGCTACATACATAGGTGTTACCAAGCTTTGAGGTGAAGGAACAAGGAAAAATGCCTGCTTTTTTGTTTTCATTTTCAGAAGAGGTACATTTTTAAAAGGGGTGTTTGAAAAAAAAATCCTGTTTCATAATACACTAAGCCACCTATGAGTTGGGTTTTGATTGCTGTTCTTTTGTTTGTTTGTTTGTTTAGCTATTATTATTATTAGCATTAGCATTAGCATTTGTGTCCCACCTTTCAGAACAGGTGTCAACACATAATGAAAAAATTTAGTAAAACATTTTAAAACATAATGCATCCAATCTCCCTCCTGCCCTCTTTCCCATCCTGACAGGATTACAATGAGAAGAACTGGGACTCAAAGCCTGCGTGAAGGAGGTTAGTTGGTGCCCAGTGTACCTCCACTGGGATGCTATTTCTGATAGTAATCCTTGTTAAAATGCTGATAATATCTTTCTTCTTGTGGATAGAAGTTTTCTAAATCTTTTACAAAGTGCTGAACATACATTTTTAAAAGTTAAAGCTTATGTAAAGAGCTACTGAAACAGTGCTGTGAGGTGAGGCAGCTAAAATGGAAAGAACCAGGAAAAACCTTCAGTGTGCTCTTGATAAACTTGGAGAAATAAAAAACATGCCAGTCCATGTACAAAGAGAAACTATTCTCTAATGTACACAAATGTAAACTTTAGGTCATCCAATGAAGCTGAATAAGTTTCGATTCAGAACAAACAAAAGGAGAATTTCTTCACATAATGCATATAGTCCCTTATTTCATTATAATAAAAGAGTGATTCTACTCATTTAGATTAGACTTTGAAACTTCATCCAGACTAAATCTATCAGTGTATATTAGACACCACACTAAATTGAAACATCACATTTTGAAACGTAATACCTCCGAATAATGAATACTGAAGAGAAACATAAATGATATATTGCTTCAGTGATTTTTCCATATTTTAATATACACACCTAATCCTATTTAAATGAAGTAACTTCTGAATAATGTCAGTACAAATCACTGTTGTGTTGATATAAACAATAAAAGTGAATAATTCTGCAGCCCATTACGAACAACAAAAATAATTAAGACAGAATTGTCTCACTCACCTTCTCTGCAGATTGTGCAGTTCCAAAGAAGATTGGAATAAAAGCTAACCAAATGATACAGGTGGTATACATAGTAAATCCAATGGGTTTTGCTTCATTGAAGGTTTCTGGAACACCTCTTGTTTTAATAGCGTAAACAGTGCATGTTACCATTAAGAGAATACTGTATCCAAGGGAACAAATTAGAGAGAGATCAGAGATGTCACATTTAAGAACCCCACGGGCATTTTCAGGATCCAGAGTCCTCTGCTCTCCATAATCCACTATGATATGTGGAGGATCAATAGCAAACCAGATGAAGACTCCTATAAGTTGTACAGATATGAGGCTGAAAGTAATCACCAGCTGAGAAGCTGGGCTGATAAATTTTGGAGCTGTGACCGACTTTTTCCCTTGTTCAAATATTCGATGGATTCTGTTTGTTTTGGTGAGCAAGGCTGCATAGCTGAAACACATGCCAAGCCCTAGAAAGATCCGTCGCAAGGAGCAGATGGCAGTGTCTGGACTTGCAATCATTAAAAAAGTAATAGAGTAACAAAGGAAAATCCCAGTCAAGAGGACATAGCTTAACTCACGCCCTGAGGCCCGGACGATCGGTGTGTCATTGTGGCGAACAAATGTCACAATGACAAAGGTGGTTGCAATGATCCCAAGTATTGCTATGAAGACTGGCACAATAGCCCATGGGGAATGCCACTCCAGCTTGATGATGGGGATAAGTTGACAGCCTGTGCGAGTACTGTTTGGTCTCTTATCAAGCGGACATAATTCACAGGTGACTTCATCCAACTGGTAATAGTAGCCTTCACAGCGCTCACAGTGCCAGCAGCAGGGAACTCCCTTCACCATTTTCTTCCTTTCTCCGGGTTTGCATGGCAAACTACAGACCGAGTTGGGGCGACTTCGCTCTTTGTTATCCCACTGCATGTCTTCTACCTGTTATATATATTAAGGGGGAAAAAAATAATGAGACATTCATTTTCTCCCATTTATAATATCCTAATCCTGGCCACAGGTTTGTCATAAATCACCTTGTGCTGACAGTACAAATGCAGTTTACCTTGATAAGAAACCCGTTTTTCTCCTATATTGACTTTATGAAACTGTTAAATGATTGTGCCCAATAAATCATTTGTGCCATGGTCCTGATGAATGCCATTAGTTTCTATTTATCTCTTTACTGCTGACCAAACTGACGTCTGGAAAAAAAACAATTTATTGACTCGAGGCTAGTTTTGAAGCAAGGGATCTCATAAAAAGGAATTTATGAGCTTACCATGTGCAAATATAGTTCTCAAACATTTAATTACAAAATAACGACATGTGGGTTAGGAATTAATTTCTATTACAGTGTAAAGACAGCACAAACGTTTTCTGTTCATTGACCCAGGAAAGAACAGAGACGGTAAAAGAATTAACATGTTTTATCTTTGTTCTAGAAGTAAAACCTTGAAGAAATACAGCCTTTTTTTAAAACCTTGTCTCAGGCATATTTCAGTTGTTAGCTAGATGCTGATGGAGTTGACCACTATGGTATTAACTTACTGTATCAGTGCAGTAGACATTTTGAATTTTGCTTGCCCGTAAGACTTTGTACATATGCTAAACTGAGGCATAAATCTTTGAGTCTGCCTGGAAACTTCTTGAATGTTTTCTCAGACCACAGTGCTCAAAAGATAAGGATCGTATAGACGTAGGAGTAAGAAAAGGGAAAAACTAGATTCAGACATTCAGTTCAGCTTTGACACTTTCTGATAACAGTGGACTGGTTGCTATCTCTTGAATTAACCAACCTTCTAATGTTGTTGCATAGTTAAAATCTTATTAGAGAGAATTGGGTGAGATTGTTGAGGAAGAGGTAGAATATAAACAACCAGTAATGATAACCTCCCCCTGTTAAAAGTGGCTTTGTAGGGTCTAAAGCCAGATTATTAGGCTATATCTTCATGTCTCTCTGAAGATGCCTCTGTAAAGCATGTTCAGTAGCAAACATAAACACCTGCTGAAGAGCATCTCACCCACCTATGTTGCCTGGGTGCAAGGGTTTGAAAATGCCTTCTCCCATCAAGCACCCCATCTGCTACCTCCTCAGATCCCCACATGGACCAGACATAGGAATAAGAAAGTGCCCAGTGATGTGGAGGAAGGGAGCTTCCACAGTTGTCTTCCACCACAGTTACGAAGCCACAGCCTTATTTACAGCAGGAAAGCCTCATAGTATAAACCAGAACAGAGATAGTGAACCTATCACCTTCCAGATACTGAACTCCAACAAGGCCAGGGATAATGGAAGCTGTAGTCCAATTTTATTTCCCCTTGAATTCAGGCTGCATCTCCACTTCTAGAAGAGATGGCTCTGTTTCAGGGAGGGTCTTCATTTTGAAAAAAGGAGGCAACACTTGCCACGATGACCCCTAGCAATGTGGAAGAAATCACCCTGTTTAGAAGGTGCCTCTGTGATCAATCACACCACAAAATAGCACACACAATTGCTTCAAAGGGGGCTACTGCCAATGAAAATGGAGATGCAGCAGCAGCAGGCACCTTCTAGGCTGCATGGAGCCATCCTCTTAAAGTAGGAAAAGACGTAGCCTCCATCTAAAAACTTCCTAATATGTATATGTATTGTTTTCAGAAGTTCTTTGCAGACAGAACACAAAAATTTGAAAATGATGATAGTTTGTCTCAAACTGAAATAAAATTGTACCAGATCCCATGTGCTGGTTTTTCAAAGAACCTGTCCCAAACAGGGACAGATTCTCAGAGGCCTCGTGCTTCTGTGCATAGGGCGGTGGCAGCAGGGCCGGACTGGAGAGGGTGCTGGTGCATCCCAATCCGGCCTCCAAAGGCCCTGCCCTGTCAAAGGCATGCTCTTCCTGTTTGACACTTGGCCTCCCCTCGGCCTCCTGGATTGGCTCGCTTGGAGCCACCACGAGGAGACCCGCAGCCTGTAGTCCATGGGAACATGCGCATAATCAGCACCTTACTTCCTCACTGCTGGGCCGCTTCTGGCAGCGGGAGGCCCAGCATCCATTGTGTGTGCATGCGCCGCAGCATCCCATTGGCCAGCCGCCCTCTCAGGTGAAGGGGAACCCAGTGAAGCTGGCTGCCGGCCTCTCCATGCTGGCTCCAATGGAGCCAATGGCAGAGGCCTGTGGGCAGGCACAGCTTTCAAACAGGAAGAGCATGCGCTCTCCCTCTTTGACAGCTAGGCATGTGCCGGCAATCTGGCTTTTCCCTTGCCATTGCAGAAGCGTTTGCTTCTGAAACGATTTCAGGGGAAAAGCCAGATGTTAAGACCTAATTTTTCAGGTATTACATCTGGGTAGAAATGCAGACGTGGCATCCTCAAAGGGACTCCAATGTGGCCTCCAATGCAGAAGCCATGTCTTAATCCCTCCCCGAACAGGCTCTAAAACCGTTTTTAGAGCCTGTGCAGAAAGGCCCTAAGTTACTATCTTCAAGGTTTCTAAAGTACTATTTTTGCTATAATCAGAGAGTGAACTCTTTCCAGAAAGACTTTTCCCATTAAGCTTGTTCTCATATATTCTTAAAATCCTCTGTTTTTATTATTATTTGGTTACCAAAGCCTTCCCTTCCTTGTAAGGCTTCTTTGCAACAGCAGCCTCACAAGAGTGTGCAGGCTTAAAAGCAGTAGCTGACAAGCCAACAGAGAGCCTGACTTGCCCCAAGGCATATTCATCCCTTTACTAGCTTTTCTTTGGAGCTCCTGAAAACAAAAGAGGTAACGCTAAATACCACTGAAGTCAGTAGAGCAGGAATGACTAATGTGCAGCCCTCCAGATGTTGCTGAACTATAAGATCCCATAATTTCTTGCCATAAATTATGCTGGATGGAGATGGTTGGAGATGTACTTAATTGACATCAGGAGGGGAAAATGGTAAGTTGTTACAATAGAAACACATTTCCACTGATGTCACTAGGGAAAATTTAAAGCTGTGTAGCTCCAAAAAACCTACCAGCGGGGCTTGTCTGTTGCAGGCATCTGTTTGTACCTGGTGGCTGGGTTCAAACAACCTGTGAAATTTTCTTTATCTCTGCTTGAAAAGTAGTTTGGAAGCTTTCAATATCTGATAGTTTTCGCTTCAAAGACCATCTCTTCCAGTTCATAATCCTAATGAACTGCACTGCAATCCCAATAAATTATATTTTATGAGATACTGTTAATATGTAAATTCAATTGTGCTGTTCCTCCCCCCCCCCCACACACACACACTTCAAAATGTAGCTTAGGGGCAGAAAGTATCCAACAGGTTTTTGTTGCAATTATTACTAGGGATGGGCACAGATGGGTTTTTTTTACATTCAATTTGTATTGAATTGAATGTAAGAAAATTCATATTCATTCAAATAGATCCCCTTCAAATGTGATAGGATTCTATTGAATATGAAGGTACTTGTACAGATTTGAACACATATGTATCCAACACATATCCCGTAACATAGCTGCTCTGAAAGTGTCAAATCCGCCCTCAATCCACTCTCAATTCATCTCAAATGCACTTTGGATCCATTGCAGATGAGACTGGTTCAGTTGCTTTCGTACTTCCTCAGGTTCACAAATGTTCTGAAGCATCTGCACAAATATTCCCAAACATTCGTACAAATACGAATGCCAATGTACAAATTTCATAACATTCGATTCATATACAGATGCTCAAATATTACAAATCTTCATGCACATCCCTAATTATTACTGCTTTTTTTTGTCTTCTTCTCCTCTTCTTATATTTTTACCTTACTCAGAAGCCAATTCTATTGAACTCAATGAAGCAAAAGGAAGGTCTGCATGGCAATGGATCCTGTCACTTATACGAACAGAATGCTGGAATTGGCCCAGTAAGTCAGCCATTATGGGCATTCAAGAAAACAGGGTAGTGCAGAGGACTTTGAAAAAAGATCACAGGTAGTGGCCACAAAGCAGTGGAAAACACTTCCAGAATGCTCCCCCCGCTCTGCAGAGAAAGCACTTTTGATGGCACTTTCCCACCACTATGCAATTCCACCCCTTTCAATCTCTCGCATGGTGTCATTCAAGCACTACAGAGTCCTTACTCTCCTCTTTCCCTGGAATAAGACAGGGTTTTATATTAATTTTTGCTCCAAAAGATGTGTTAAGGCTTATTTTCATGGGATGTCTTATTTTTCCGTGAACAGCAATCTACATTTATTCTTGAACAAAAAAAATAATCATTTATTCAAATATAGTCATGTCATCACACTCTGGAACGCCATCGTAACTCTCCTGGACACTATTTAAACTGACTTTTTAATGAACTGTAACTAGGGCTTATTTTTGGAGTAGGGCTTATATTTCAAGGATCCTCAAATAGGGCTTATTTTCAGGGCAGGTCTTATTTTTGGAGAAACAGAGTATGATCAGACACATTTAAAGTGATGCCCTCTGGGCAAATTTGAGCCTGAAATAACTTGCATTCACCTTACCCTGTCTCAAAGTCTCTGAAAGTTTGCTTCTTCATCTTGTGGAATTTCGTAGCTCTGAAGGTGTTTTTTTTCTTTAAGCTGGGTTGAGCAGGAAACTCAAGCAAAGAGGCAGGAGCTTATTGCTGAGTTGCCAATCAGTGGGTAGCAGCCATAGTCAGGGTAGATGTTATCTGACTTAGAGGCAAATGTAGACTACAGTGTGGCAAAATAAGGCAGGTTCTCAGCTGTATATTTAAGCCACTGTTTCCAAAACAGGGTTTTTTGTGCATCTGAGGACAGAACACCTTTTTCTTAAAGGGATGACTTTTAAATGTTCAGTATAAGTACACTCTCAGCCGAGTATACAAAGGACTCCAACCCTAGGTAGCAGTCTTTGATGAATTTACTAAATGCAAATGCTTTAGCTGAGGAATTTTCTTCTCAGTAAACATATATGTTTGAGCTGCATGTCTACTCTGATATACCTTAGTTTGTAACTGCAATTGCTTACTTCAAGGCTCAAGTTCAGACATGGTTTATGCCAAGTAATTATTTTCATATAGAAATACAGAAAGTATATAACACTAAATATTAAAATACTAAATAATTAAATAAACTAGTGCAATGTATTTGAACAAGACTTAGCAGTACTCAGCAAAATGCCATGAGTCTACAGTGAAAACCCAGTTCTTTCTCCAATTTGGCTTTAGATATTCAGGAGAGAAAATCATTAAGCTCTTTTAAAAACTAAAGAAAAGAGGGAAGAATGTAGATCTTCTAGGAAACTGTACTTAACAAAATTCCATCCAGCTGTTGTAAAAGGATGCCTCTTTGTGCGTTTACAGTTGCTAAATACACTTTGAAATGTCCCACAGGTTACACATTCCAGTGGCAGCAAAAGCAATAAATCCCTGTCTGGAGAAGGTCAGTAGTAATGATTCATATAATAGTTTTCATTCCAATGCTCTGACAAATAAACTATGTAACACATAATTCATATTATAGCGGCAACTAGTATGAGTCTGGAAAACATTCTTGATAAACAAGATTGTTTCTAATTTCTGGAAATAATGGGGTTTTCTACTGTCGGACACTGTTGGGAAGGTTAGCAAGTAGAGTTCTGAGCCTCAAAATGTATGATATTTAATACTCAATATTATAAGATCAGGGGCTCCTAGACCATCTGTGTTCAACACCAAACTGAATGTTTTTAGAGTGTGTGCATGCATCATGTGAACAATTTCTACATCTTGATCTTGATCTTGCTTTTGATTTTACTTTAGTGTTGTGTTTTTTTCAAACCATTGATGGATGTCTGGACAATGTCTTCAATAATGTTTTTAAAACATTCAAACATACATATATGTAAGAGACACTTCACAACACAGCTGTTGTCACTCCAAGTGCACTCAAGGAGCAAATTGTGTGGCTGAGGAAGCCAAATTTCATGCCTCTCTTTGGCCACAGGTCCTAGATATAATTTAGGAGTGAGCACCATGGAAGTCAATAGTACTTACTACTTTCTACAGAACTTCATGTTTAAAACCTGATGGGCTTTAATGAAATATGTTTACTTACAACATGCAAACTTCAGCTTTTAGTTAGAATTGCAAACAATTTGCAAAGAAACACTATCATTCATATTGCTAGAATTAGGTAAGCAACTTTTTTACAGAAAAAAAAATTCGGTAATCTCTACTTATATAAGCAATCACTATTTTGCTTATAAGAGATGCACATATTCCTAGTTCTTTTTTTCACTAGGCAAGCAAAGTCCTGCTTAGATGAATCTGCAGAATAAGCAAAGGCAATGAGGACCAATGGGATCTCACTATATAAGATTCCATCTTATCAACAGTTTTTTATATACTACCGCTGCATGATTTCCTTTATCCCTTTCTTTGGGAACTTTTGCAATTAAAAGAAAAATCACATTTATTTATCAGATCAAAGAAAGTTCAGTTTCCACCCCTTTTTGCTGATTAACCACATTACATAATTAAAAAAATGTTTTGGTTAAATTGTCCTTTGCTGCATTTATGGTAACTTTTTGTGGATTCTTCAGATCATTGAAGATGCATACAAGTTCCTTACTATTTCCTCTCAGCAATACCTTTATGTTCTTATGTAAAATTTAATTATAGACTGCTTAAATAGCCAAAACTGACAAGTTGGTCAGAGTGTTTTTGGCATGCATCTTTCTCAAAGTTTGAAAATCCATAATTAGCTTTGGTTTATGAATGGTTCTAATTTACAACCTTTAAAAATCATAAACTAAACATAAAATATATTATGTCCCCATGGCATTTAATGAAAAGAATTGAGAAGGTCAACACATACTGTTTTGTCCCCAGAGCAATGCTATGAACTGGCATGTAGTGAAATCTCTGGCTCTAGGAAACACAGCCTGAACATAAGACTTGTCCACAACTTCTTAGATTTTTAAAGGCTTTACTGGTTACAAATACACATAACATGAAATAATTTCTTTTCTCTCAACAGTCTTGGTTAAATACCTTGTTCTCTCTCCTTTGTGAGTTTTATCTTTCTTCTTCTGTGCTTTATTTTTCTTCTGTGGACTTTGTTTTTTTTCTTCTGTGGACTTTGTCTTTTGTCAAAGGAAAATAGTCTTTCCAGGTCTGACTTGGCTGCAAACTCACTACATACAAAACTGAAACTAACTGGAGAGGCAGTATAAGACCCTAGAATTTCCCACAATCCTTTTCTTTCTTAAAGCTATAAACATCTATTTCCCCTTCTAAACTAATACATAGAAAAGCCTATAATATCTTTAACTAAATGTATGTCTCAAGAGCATCATGATGCTCTGGAGGCATGACACATACCTTGGGAATTAAGGGAACCATTTGACCTTGAATGCTAACAACCATCATTTATTTTTGTGGAAGCTGAACCAATGTGGGAGCAGAAGTTTAACACAGGGCTTAATATGAACATCTACCTCGTGGGATTAGGTACAAACTATTAAACTCATTAGGGGTATGTCCAGACGTAACAAAGTTGTGTGTTGGAATGTGCAACCAAGGTGTGGGCAACACATTTGACACCCGATCCTGTGTAGTGGTGGCGCATTCGCTGCCACTACTTCAAATTTATCTTACTGAGGAACGAACAACACTTACGCTGCAGTCTAAGGTGAATTCAAATGTTGCCTCCAGTCCGGAAAGGACTGCGAGAACACCAAATGATTGCTGCACCTACAGCTCAGCTCTCATTGGCTGCCCCTTCCCATGTGATGTGTGGCTCATCACATGTGCCACGGAAGTCTCGCAGCCCCAAAGAGAAAGCTGTGGACTTCCACTGTAAGTGGGGACAGTGAGTGTTCGCATCGCAAATACAGTGGAATATATAACTGATGCCTGGATGCATTCCAAGATTCCTAAGAATCTTTAATCCAAACAGTGAACCCAATCTACTTTGAGTTACGACTGTTCAGATGTGGCCAAATATTAGATGTTATTACAGTATTTATTTCTCTTTATTTTAAAACACTTGTATCCCACCCTTTACCAGTTGATATCAAGAACGGTCACAGGACTCTGTTAAATAATATAAAAATAGATAAAATTATTAAAACATTATTGCATAAAATCATTATTCAAAATATATTAGGAAGTAGCTATTGCAGTTGGACCTCCACATCCACAGAGGATACATTCCAGATCCTACCACAGTTACTGAAAAACCATGGATATTTAAACACAGGGAAACTGCACTCAATTTCCCATAATTCCTGTGAAGTCTGGTGAGATTTCACAGGAATTATGGGAAGTTTCATGTGATTTTGCATGATTTCCTGACTACCTCAGGCCTCTGAGACTCCCCAGGAAGGTCTAATGGCACCGGCTGGGGGAGAGGAGGCTGGTCCGGTCACCGCAGAAAAGTGAAACCACAGCTAACGGATCTGTGAATACGGAGGTCCAACTGTGCCGTATTTTTATTTGCTGTTGCTAGGTTGGGATCAAGATTTGATGAGTACATGGGTGCATCCACAGTATTTTTTTGTTTGTTTGTTTGTTTCCCCCTGGCATTTGAAGTAGTAGTTTGTGGTTATCTTCTTCACTGAAGTTGCTGGAGAACAAGGTTTGTTACCAGATCAACTTTGGATGTACAAGTATTATAAGAAATTTTGACT
>MTQE01002502.1:1526221-1562812 GCA_014337955.1 Aspidoscelis marmoratus | reverse complement strand
GCATTCAATGAAAATAATGGATAAATGGCCAAACTATACAGGCAGCCCTTTCTCAACTTTTTCTCCTCTTTTCTATGCTGATTTGCAAAGGCAATTGTAAAAGAAGGTCACCGACATTTGTTCATAAGGTTGTTTTGAAATTCCCATGTACCATGTGTGGGGGTGCGATTTACCCAGTTCAGCTAAAAGCTAAAGAAGCAGTTGCTAGGCTAAAAACATTAGGACAAAGGATAAAACCTTGGGTCACTGTAACTTTGATATATCTTGTCCCAAGAAGTCATAACATCAATATCACTTCCACAGTACATGTAAACAATAAGCAGCATCCAAGGATGCTCACATGAAATGTCCACATGCACAGAGACAGGCTTCTATTGGTTCCTAAGTAAACACCATATATGGCATTTCCTGTGTAGCACTATCCTTACATTTAGGCTGTTATAACTGGGTATATACTGGTTCAGTCCAGTTCTCTTCTTGTAACCAAATATGGGTTTCCTGAGAAGTACTTTTCCATTGTTCAGAGAAACTGTAAAAAAAGCCTTGTCATGTGTTAATAAAGAAGGCTTACTTCTTTCACTTGGCAACCATCCTGCGTGTGAGTCCTAATTCGTTACTACAACCATGAAATCATAAAGAGAAGCCCAAATGCTGAATCTGAAGTAACTTTTTAAAACTCACTTTTGTTCACAGCCTTCAGAGCCTCACCACTTCCTCCCAGGGCTCTTAAGAGACAGTGGCAATGGACTGAGCTGTGCTCTACTGGCAACCATCAGTTTGGGATGGGTTGCTCGTTCTAGGATGAGTTAGCTTGCCTGTCCAAAAACACCACATGTAAGCATGAAATGGGTCTCAGGCAGCTTCCACACACATGCCACCAGGGAATTCAGGGTGTGCTCATTTAGGACATTCCCTGGCAGGTTGTGGCTGCCAGTTAACAATGTCTGGATGACGTTCGTAGAGATGTGCACAAATATTCATAACATTGGTTATTTGTACAAATTCGTACGAACATTTTTAAACAAGCTCTATCTCTCTGTGTCATCTGAATCAGGAGAGGCGGTTGAAGTGCTTGACAAGTGTCTGGAGGTGATAATGGGCTGGATGAGGGCCAATAAATTGAAGCTGAATCCAGACAAGACAGAGGTGCTGTGTGTCACAGGGTCTTGGGTCTGGGTAGTTGGGAGATACCCTATCCTTGATGGGGTTGCAAAGCCCTGGAAGGGACAGGTGCGTAACTTGGTGGACTCCGCGCTAACTCTTGAAGCTCAACTGGTGTGTCAACTGAAGCCTTTTCTGGATAGAGACAACTTGGCCAGAGTTATCCATGTTCTGGTAACCTCTAGATTGGACTATTGTAACACGCTCTACCTAGGACTGCCCTTGAAGACAGTTCGGAAGTTGCAGCTAGTGCAGAATGCAGCTGCCAGAGTGCTAACCGAAACGGTTAGCCGGATGCACATCACACCGGTCTTAAAAGAGTTGCACTGGCTGCCAATTCACTACTGAGCCAAATTCGAGGTGTTAACTCTGACTTATAAGGCCCTAAATGACTTGGGCCCCAAATATCTAAAGGAATGCCTTCTCCCATACCGACCTGCCCGTGCCTGAAGATCAAGTAGTGAGGACCTCCTGGTTGTCCCACCACCTTCAGCAGTACGGCTGATGGGCACCCAAGAGAGGGCCTTTTCGGCAATAGCCCCCAGATTATGGAATAGTCTCCCCCTTGAGGTGTGTCATGCCCCTTCCTCATCCTTACATATATTTAGGAAGGCGGTAAAGATGCACCTCTTTGCCCTGGCCTTTGGCTGAGGTGATTATATTCTTCCCCCCTCCCCAGTTACAGCCACCAAACATGCAATATGGAGCGTACTGTTTTAAATTTGCTGAATTTTAAAAGTATTTTTAATCTGTATTCCCTTTTTAATGTGTACCTTGTTTTAATGTCTATCTTCTTTTTAATCTGGTGGTTAATCTGCTGTTACCCACCCAGAGACCGTCAGGTATGGGGCGGAACAGAAATGTAAACAAACAAACAAATCAAATCAAATGTTAGGACATTTGTACAAATACAAATGTATGAATAGTTTGTGCATTCATTAAATTAGAGATACATATCAGATACAAATCAATACATATGTGTTCCCATAGGATACATATCCAATACATATCTGATACATATGCTTTGGTATAGGATACATATCCATTATGTATGCTTTCATATAGAATAGGTATCCAGGATGTATGCATTTGTATAATATTCGTACAAATGCATTCGGATCAAATGGAATCCTACCACATTCGAAGGGGATCTATTTGAATGAACTGAATGCAAATATTTATATATATCATGCACATCCCTAAATGCTGGTGGCCGACCTGCCTCTCAGTGTGACAGCAGCACTTGTGAACATACTAGGATGACCACTGTCTCAAAAGAATTTCTAGCAGAGAACTGATCCAGCTGCCTACCATATGGACACCTGGACTGGGCCAAGCAACATGAAGAGCCCTGTCCATTTCACCAGGCCCCTGGAAATAGGACGTTTGTAGAGTGATGCTTATGTGCATACACACACACACACATGCACACTGTCCTGTGAGTTTCCATTGCCTTTCTCTAGAGTTTGGCTGTAACCAGCAACTGCCATGAAAATGACTGTCAACGCAGTCTCCATCTACTCTTCCCTCCAAATCCAAATTGCTGAATTTGCGGCAAGAAGGGTGCTCAATATTCTGCACTAGCATGCAGAATGTAGACGCTGCCTCAGTTTGACTTTCAAAGCAGGATCACACTATCCCTAAAGAAATAAGAGTGTGGTTTTATGGCCAAATACACCCTTGAGAAGCTGTGTTGTGAGATCAAAGGCAGGATCTGCAAAGGCATAGACACTTAGACTACACATATGTACTCTTATGACTGCCATTATAATACATATGGGTACCTGAAACCCCTGTCTCAGACCAGTACTTTGTTCAAGAAAATCCTTAATGGAAAAATCAATCCTTTATTCAACAGGAACAAGGAAACAGATAGTGAAAATATTCTGTTGCTGCCTAAAGCAAAGGCTTTTACATAAGCAGTGGTGGAACAGAGGAAACTCTTAGTCAGGAAGAAATAATACATTCAAGAGTCTTGGTAATAGCTGACATATTCTTTGGGCAGATTCCAAAAATATACATTATGAAAACTGTTTGGCATCTGAGACCAACCTTTTGTTATAATTTATGACTTGATATACATCTGAAAGATTCCTATCAGGAATGCCAGGTTGAGAAAATGGGATTTTAGGAGGGAAATTGTTCCAGACTTGAACTGCTTTGTTAAAGTGGATGTCACCCATTTGCACACAGATCACATCCATGTGTTTGCAGAGATCTGCAGGCATAATTCAATCTGCCTATCCAGAGCTCCAACTTCCAACTGGTCACATCTGACAGAAGAAGGAAACACCTTATTTGGGCACAAGTTACCCCTATACAACTGTCACATGCACCCCCAAGCTCACATGTTTTCCCACTAGATAAAGCTCCATACCTAGAACTAGGTCACTCACCTGTGGGCTGCCTTTGAGAGTTTGGGATCACCCTCCTTGCCACAGAACAAGATAAAGGACCCCTTGTTTAGGTGCCAGACCCAATACCATCCCTGCACTCATCACCTGGATTTAACCTCCACGCTACTGAACTCCAGCCATAACATAAGATAATGACAGGGCTTTCAAACTGCCACTTTCCATTGTTATTTGCTGCCTTTGACTGTTGTTCTACAGCTAGGAACTTTACTCCAAATACTTTGCATGCTGCTTGCTGTCTTTGCCAAGATACTTCCCCTAAGGACTGTAACTTTGGGCGAATTCGCACTTCACCTCCCATCACTGGGAGATGAACTGCTAGAAAGTTTCAGACATCCCCATTGCAGGCACCTAAAGAATTCATAACTTAGCTGATGCTTTACAAGGTGCTGGCTAAATATATATGGGAGCCCTGGTGACAGCAACGGCATCGCTGCATACAGTGTTGATGCCAGAATGACCTGGTGATTCAGTGCACAATCGTGCCTGTGTCACATAAATATGCTCCCCCTGCACATCTTCCATGTGGAAGACGTGCAGGTGCAGCGTGCAGGGTTGTATTAGACCTGCCGCTAGTATAGGTGTGGAGCAGTTTGTACAATGTTTGCACAAGCCAGAACAAATGGCCCCAGTGGGTAGCCCTCCACCCCACTCCTGGGCCAACACAAGCACTCCACACTCCATGTGTCATGCCACACCTGTAGAATATGTCTTCATTTTCATTGACATTACTATAGATTGAGCTCAAAGTGCAACTTATGACTGCACTATTTTTGAGAGTGCCAGCCTGTTCCATTCTCCAGATAGGCTGACACCTTGCTAAGACCAACATCCAGCGGTGGCACATGGCACTCAAAAGTGGCAAAACTCAGAAAAGCTTATATAGTCTTTCAGCCTCCCCCTGAACCAATCTGCCTTTCTACCATTATTAGGGCTCTTTGTTGGCCATGCTAAGGCACTTGACTGTCATGAGTCTGGCAAACCACATAGAAATTCTTTTTTGGACCCAAATGACAACTGAACGTAGGTTTTAATGTGCATCATTAGCCTCTTCTACTCTAAAGAAGGGAGGAAGGGCAGCCAGTTTGGTCTAGTGGTTAGGGAGCCGGACTGTTATCTGAGAATACCGGGTTTGATTCCATCCTCCCCTATGAATCCAACTAGGTGACCTTGGGCTAATCACAGCTCTTTTCTGAGCTCTCACAGCCCCACCTACCTCACAGGGTGTCCTGTTGTGGGGAGAAGAATAGAAAAGCTTTGTCAGCAGCTTTGAGTCCCCTTAAATGGGTGAGAAAAGTGGTGTAAAAAAGCCAACTCTTCTTCTTCTTGAAATAAATCTGCTTTTCATTCTAGGGAACATAACCTGCAATGCTGCCTTTACTTATTTCAGGACCTTCATCCACCATCTATTACCATTAACGCCCTAGCCTTATTTTAACATTGCAATAATGCTGTTGTCAGTTCAAATGCATATAAATGCACATTAAAACAGATATTTTGGAAAAGCACAGACATTTAAATGCTATTCTGGGAGTTAAAATGTTGGGTTTTTTAAACTATCTCAGTTCAATGCACAAAGTGAAGCAGAACACACACACACCCAAGACCCAGAAATATATGGATTTACCCATGCTTAATATGGACCCCCCCAGATGGTCTTCTGTTTATGCAGTGATCAGAAATAGTCCTAATTAATTTTGTCAAGATGGCAGCATATCTGCTTTAGCATGAAACTTTTAAACTATACATGAATTTGTGCAGTTCTGGTTTTCTTTCCAGACTTCTGCATTTTGAAGGAATTATTCATAGTTTGCACAGTGTGCTTTTTGTACAATGCCCAAGATGTATGCACTTTGTGTTTACAAGCTATCTACACAGTTCTGAGATTGTGTTTTGCCTGCACTGATTACAAGTATTCTTATCCTGTCCACTTGCCTAGGACTGCCTGTCCCTGGGATTAAAGAAAGCTTTGCTGTTTATCTTTTGCTCACAATAAGGAGGGATTTTGATCTAGAGCAACAGCTGGAGATAACAGCAAGCATGGAATGGAAGGAGAAATTGAGAAGCACAGCTAGAGATGAATGAAAATATGGGAGCAGAGCTGTTTGCCTCCAAAGGTGAAGCAACACAGAACCAATGCATTGCTATTAAACTGTAGCAGAGCTCTTGGACTGGAACATTTCAAAAAGGGAGTGCATCGGGTTACTGAACCATAATCTACACCAGCTGCCTATTAGCTTTTAGGTACAGACTACCCAGGAATTAATGTCCATTTGGCTCAATTAACAGCTTAGCACTTCTGCATTTTAATTGCCATTAATGGACTTATGGTCCAAGCTGGGCACATTCTTTTAAATGAAAAGAATAAACAAACTTCCTTTTCACAACGTTATGCTGAACTATTCTTTTCTATTTGTTTTCTGTACCTGACCTTCCCAGTATGCTGAAAATGTACTAGGATCTTAGGAGGAAGGATTCTTCCTTCTTGTAGCTTTTGAGGAACAAGAGAAATGGGAGTCATAGATATTTTGCACAAATAGCAAACACAATTCAGCCTTCCTTCATCCATTTGTACGTTTGGTTTTACGAATTTGTTCCTGACATATGCTTCCATATTGGGGGAAGGGTATTAAACACTATTTGGATAAAGAAAGCACATAATATATAGGTTCCCCTTCTGCACTTGCCTTAGATCTAGATTAAGGAGTCTCCGTATCTCCCTGCCTTACACTGGCCGAACTCTTTATTGTCTAGGCAGCCCTGGATCTGGATTCAATCCATTTGCCTTGAAAGTGCCACCCCTTCAAGCAGTGATGCATGGGAGGGCCTTCCCAGTGATAGTTCCCAGGTTATGAAATAGTCTTGCCTCTTAAAGGCACACTTCTTTGCCCCCCCCCACACAATGCAGATACCATCATTGTTTTAGCTAACTTATTTTATTTGTTTTATATAGATTTTACTGCATGTTGCACAGTTTTCAATATACCAGTGTGCTGTCCAAATGCCACCCATGACCCAGACTGTCAAGATCAATGCCATCCTGATAATAGCAATACTGATCATGGGTGTCCCTTCCATTCCCTGCTGTCCAAATTCCCAGGTAGTGATCTTAGAAGGTGGTGGAAACCCCCCTTGTTTCAAGATCCCTGCTGAGGAATCCCTGGTAGCAATCTCAACCAATTGAGGGGGGCATAATTAAATATAGGAACTCGCCCCACTGATTGTTTCCTGTGTTAGATTACTCTAAGGGGCTCTGAAGAATGCCACTAAGGAGGGAAGTCCCCTTGGGTGATGGCAGTGGGGCAGCAGAACCTGAGAAAGAGCTCTAAGATCTCTTTCTCCTGCTCCGTCATTAAGCATTATACAGACACATGGTGGATTGGTGGGGGAAGAGTGTGGTATCCCTGTGGATGCCTCACTTACACTCTTCCAGTGCACTGAACATGCCATGAGGAGCATGATTGTGCAGACAGTGCCTCCTCAGGACACACTCATACCACCATAAAGGCCAATGCTGGTCATAATGACTGTATTTCTGGTATTCATATTTTCATTGCCGGTCCTTATTTAGGCGAACCAGCTCTTCCATGAAAAATAGGAAAGCGTGATGTTAGTGTCACAGAACCTGAAGATTTGCAGAAGTTCAAAGTTAATAAATAAAAAATCAGAATTTGTATACACTATATAAGCCAAGTCTAATTCCAGCCACAAATAGGAATTGAGACCAATGCATGGTACGGCACTGATTCCAGCTGATGCTTTGTATCTTTCTTCAAGAGTTAGAATGGGAAGCTTTCAAGTCTTTTGATATATGTGATTTCCAAATGAATCCCAATAGGCAGCAAGAAAATAACATGGAACTACTTAACACCAAAGGCAATCACAGGGATGACATGTATTGGACATTTACCTAGAATACGCTAAGAACAATCTATATTGATTAGTCAATTGATCATATCAAATAACATAAAACCAGTTATTTACAGCAAGAATAAAAGAGAGATATTACAAAACCTGTCAAAATGTAAAATTATCCCCCAGACAGTCTGGTCCGATGTGTTCAATGTGTTATGGTATGGTGTCTAAAGCTCACAGTAACATATACATTTTTGTTTCGCCTTGGAGAACATGTGATTAGCTAAACAAGAAGATAGACAGTGATCCCTCATAGTGTCATATAGGTGGCAGTCAAGAAAAAATTGTGTTATATCTTCCAGGACAGAATCCCCACAGACACAGAGCTATGTCCAGACATCACTTACTTATTCCACTATTTTTGGAATACTTTATTCTGGAATGTCCAAAAATAGCAGAATAATTAAGCATAGGATGTTCTGATAATGGCCGAATTTCATAATTATGTCAAGTTGGTTAAATCTGGCTTTTGTAAAGTCTTTGTGGAAGTGCATTGGCATGGTAAATGATAGCTATTTCTCTAAATTTACCTGCTGTTTAGAGGAAACAAGACAAGGAAAGGAGCTGGCATGGCAGGAAGACATCAAATCATTTTGAGATTCTATGTCTGTGACTCTCTGTTTTCAAGCCGAGGGCGCAGCTGGTGGAATTATTTATGCTTTATGGGCTTGGCCCCCTAGCGGTCAGTCTTGGTATAGCGAGAGGATAACTCATGGGTATTCTGCTTGAGCCATCCAAGAACAGCCATGGCTTCAAGTCCCAAACAGCTCAAGGTGCAGAGTATAGGCAGATGAATTAGATGGCCATGATTATTAAAAATAATACTCTAAAAAATGCAATATAACATTTGAAATATTTATATTTTTAAAGTTTGTAGAAATTTCCTTCAAAGTTTTTCTGAAGATAGAAGGTATCTCATCTGTGAGAAGCTATTTGGAACAATAATCCTATCTTACCATTGACTCATGTAACATGGGACTTAAATACAAACCCAAAACCCTTAACCTATACTCCAACTTCACATATACACACCCATGTTTCTAAGTAGGAACTATGGGAATTGATGCAGGACAACTGTTGACCCCATGGGTAAGTTCCCATGCTGGCAAGCAGAATGCTGCTGTGAGTGCAATTCTATTTACAGCAATGAGGTTCCTGGCCAGACTCACATGTGGTGTGCAGGGATCAGAAGTGTGGCCAGAAGTTCTCCACAGAGTGACCAGAAGTCCCCAGAAGCATTTTCATCTGGAATTTCAGCCTTAGAGTTACCTCCTTATCCCTCTGCATATCCACATAGGATAGATGAGGTAACACCACTGGTGAGAATTATCTGTTAGTACAGTCGGACCCCTGTATCTACTGATCCGGTAACCACGGTTTCAGTTTCCTGCGGTGACTGGATCAGCCCATCCCCTGCAGGTACCATTAGGCCTACCTTAAGCTCTTCCAAGGCCTGGGGCAGGCAAGAAATGGCCAGAATTTTGTAGGACTTCACAGGAATTATGGGAAATGGAGTGCATCTTGAGTGAGATTTCCCATGATTCCTGTGAAATCCCACAGGGTTTCGCTGGAATTTTGGGAAATGAAGTGCATTTCCTAACATTTGCTATTATCCATGGTTTACGTTACCTGCTATGGTGCTTGGAACGTATCCCCCATGGATACATGGGTCTTACTGTACTTTGAATTAGCTTACCAGTCTAGTTTGTGGTTGAGATGCGCTAAGGTCTGGATGAAGGCAGAAGGGCTTCGATACCCAGTACCTGCTGGTCACAGATGATTTACAGCGTAACATGAATGCAACCATAGGAACAAATGACTAAATGGTGCAACAAGACTTAGCCCACACATTTAAAAAAAGTACACTGATTTCATATTTGAAATCTAGCAGAGCATACCAAGGCCTTCAGAAACTATACTGAATCATGGCTAAGTTAAATAACTGCTATCACAAAAGACCATAGCAAAATGGTCAAATTGTGAAACAAAAGCATACCATAAAGTAAATTTTGATAGGTTGGTGTATCATGTAAATCAAGTAAAAACATTGTGACATATCAAAGCAAATCGAGGAGACATTCACAAGGGCATATCAAAGGGAAGATTGACATTTGAAAATGCAAATCTGATTCAGTGCCTATTTTCTTTTATTCTGACTTCTATCGTTAGCTTGAAATACTTCAAAATACTAGTCTAAAAGGCATACACTAGCATTATTTTTAAGTTTATCACTTGTCACCTTGAGAAAAGTGAAACCACTCCTTTTTCTTTATCTACTTGCCAATTCTAATTCTTTATTTCTTTCCTTTTCTTTCTTTATGATAAAAGTCAGGGTTTGTGCATAATAACCAGTTCCCAATCTGTCACTGGAAAACAGACAAAAGAGTATCATTCATGTTCTAAAAATGTGTGGATAGGTGCAGCAGAACAATACTTAGAAATACAAATTAAGTTTCATGCTTTTATGAAGGCATAAAGGCCCAAAGATTGCCAGGAACCACACACCAGTTTCTCTAGCCAGTTTTTATACAGCCTTACCCAGGAACAAAATTATTATGAACACTAATTCAAAAGAACATATGAGGAGCCTTGCTGGATGAGGCCACAACCCATCTAGTCCAGCATTCTGTCTCATACAATGGTCCAGCAATTGTTTATAGGCATTTTCAAGCAGGAGATAAAGGGTGTTTTTCCACTAGCACTAAGTACCCATTGAAGCACCCATTAAGGACCCATTTGGCTGAGAGCCAGATGACCCCATTTCCACTACAGACTCGATTAGAGACACATCTGTTTCCACCACAGCAAGGAAATCAGGATCATATGGGTCCTTCAGGACCTATAATCCAGATTTTGTGTAGACCCCATTAAAGGGGTCTACAATGGGGCCTTCAGCCATAAAATCCGGATTATAGGGAGCCTGTTTCCACTCCAATTGGGCAATGGGGTCTAGAGGAGGCCCGGGGGGGGGGGGGAGATTTTGCTGAAACAGACATACTTCCTGAAATACTTATTCCACAACCAACCTGTGTGGCCATAATGGGTGAAGAAGGGGGAGGTACAACTAGCAACTTGTGGGCTCACCCTCTCCGTTGGGTAGGAATGAATATCTATTGGAGATTGGGATTCTATACTTATTCCCCATTTCATTTTGGGGTGTCTGGTTTTAATTATGAGCCATTCGCTCTTACTCTTAATAACAAAGGGGTTTTCTGGCTATGTGGTAAGTTTGCTTGGAAAGTGCTTCCTGCTCTTTGGCAGGGAAGATGTACCTTGGTGAACATGGGAATAAGAGGAAGTATATAAAACCCTTCCTATTTCTCACAGATGGGCCCGAGAGATAGCTAAATGGAAGGCATTTTGGGAATTAATTTTTCCCTGATATGGGGTTCAGGCTGCATTCTCTGACATTCGTAACATTTCTGCTCAAATTGAGCTATTGGCTAAAGAGACCTCTGGTGCCTTAAAAAGCAGCTGCTAAAGGTTTGAAGGAACATACTATCCTTTTGACCCAGCTCATCTTATGTATGGACCATTTACTTGCACAGTCTGGGGGCTTTTGTAAGGTAGTAGGCAAGGAATGCTGTATCTACCTTAATAATACTTCTACTGATATTCTCATGCGGAACTTATGGAGCATGTACGTGACAATGTCCACTTGGGGCCTCCTGAGACTGGAAATTGGGACGATGGCTGGGAACGGCTAGGGAGTGTGTTCCAGTTTATTCCTGATTGGTTGAAAAAATTCTCTTTGGGGCTGTTGGAATTCTACTGAGAATAGTAGTCTTGTACCTCATCATAAGAATACGTTGTTTCTTGGGACTTCGTTTTTGCAAAAAATCACATGGCCATGAAACTGTATTAGTTTTGCAGGAAGAGTGTCAATCTCCGCATATAGATAATTCATTTGGTGATTCTAAATTTTTGGATGACCCATTCGAAGATGTGGAACTTAATGAGGCTAAGAACGCCTCATCAGGAGGGACTGTGAGGGAATAATGGGAATTCTGAGGTATATGGTATTTTATAGTTAGGGGCTTTCATCCGATTCAGAGTATATTTCTTTCCTCTCTTCTATGCCGTTATAGAGACAGCTTACAGAAATATTTGTAATCAGGATGTACTGCTTTTGCAACGGGACAAGCAGGGAGAGAATCATGTACTTAGTGCTTGCATTGCTACCTGTGAAAACAGGAACTATAGTGGAGGAAGTTAACTATGGGCTTAAAGTCACGTAGTCTGTTAGGGGTTTTCCAGCATTTTAGTATGATAGATTTTGTGACATTCTGTGACGATTCACGGACTCACAAGTACTATTATAAAAGACTTTGTTCTTGTCTATTCTGGGAAGGAGAAACTTTCTCCTTCCATGCATGCATGTTTGATTTCTGATATGTACAAATAAACAATTGATGTGGTATTGTACTATGGTCAGTTTTCCTTGACAGAGTGCCCCAAAATCAAACTTCAAAGTCCCTCTGAAGTCCCTGCAAAGTTGCCTTTGGAGATTAGCACAGGCTCCACAGAAAAATCCCTTGTGAGTGCAATGCCACTGTCAAGCACTCCGGAGGATCTTTGAAGTTAGCAGCAGATTGCAATCCGCTGCTAAGTTTGAAGATCCTCTGTAGACTTTGCAGAGTCTTTGCTAATCTCTGAAGGCAACTTTGGAGATTGCACTCCCTGTCCCCCAAAACACCTGGGATGACAGGCAGACTGCTTGTGGGTTTTTCTGTGGAGCCTGCGCTAATCTCCAAAGGCAACTTTGGAGGGACTCCGGAATCTTTGCTAATCTCTGAAGGCAACTTCGGAGATTGCACCCCCTGTCCCCCAAAACACCTGGGGTAACAGGCAGACTGCTTGTAGGTAGATCTGGATTTGCAAATGAATGCTCCAGTGTTTCCACAGCAGGCAGGCTAGCACCCATTGCTATTGGATGCTAGACCACCCATGGAAACACATTGGGTTCTTCCCTTAATCCGGATGTACATGAAGGCCCTTTCTGCACTGCGTGGTAAACCAGACTGTGTTGTGGTCTAGGCCTTTGCATTTCAACCACTAGAGTGGACTAGCGGATGACACAACCCACACCTTAGCATGCTTTGTCCACACTAGATGAGGTTATGGACCAGGATAGGGCACCAAACTGGTGTTGTAACCTTGTCCTATGGCAAACCTCATTAAAGTAGTCCACAGCCAGACTTCCGACTGTATCTCAAACTACAAAAGAGAGTGTGAATAGCATAGTATACTGGGCCAATCCCTTTTCAACGGTACACCAGGAGACACCGCCAGAAGTGGGTAATAGGAATGTGCATGAATATTCATAAAATTCAATACTTGTACAAAACTGTACGAATGTGAACATTCGTATATGAATTGAATGTTATGACATTCATACATTGACATTCGTATTTGTACGAATGCTTCAGAACATTCGTGAACCGGGGAAGTGGGAAAGCAGCTGTGTCAGTCATATCTGCAATGGATCCAAAGTGCATTCAACATGGATTGAAAACAGATTCAAATTGGATTCGGGATGGATTTGACGCTTTCAGAGTTAATACGTTGCGGGATATGTATGTGTTCGTATTGAATATTTGTACAAATTCATATCTAATAGAATACTACCACATTCGAAGGTGAGCAATTTGAACAAAAATGTATTTTTTTTACATTTGATTGGATACAGATCAAATTCAAAAAGCCCCATTCGTGCACATCCCTAGTGGGTTAACGATTGAAAAATTCTCAGGTGAGGCTGGGCCCAGATGGACCATCTGAAGCGTGGAAAACCTTCAATGCTAGACCTAGTCCATCCCTCTGTGAGTCAGACAGTGTATCACAGATGAATGTGGTACAGGGTAGTTTGTACCGTGAGGAAACAGCCTAGATACAAAAATCAAAGATGTTTGCAGAGTTCTAGTACTTTGCTGTTTAAAAAATTCTATATACAGAAAATGGAGGGAGGGGGATTTAAGTGCTCTTAATGTGTATTCGTTTTCAATCTGTTGTTTTAATGGTTGTCACCTGCCCAGAGACCTTCGGGTATGGGGCGGGATAGAAATGTAAATAATAAATAAATAAAATGTAAAACGCATACTGCCGTACTAGAAAATCCAGTCTAGTCTCATCATCTCTTCAAAGTTCAGAATTAGAAAACTGGGATGAAATATATTTATTTACTCATTTATAACATAATGAAACAATCCATATTAGCCCTTTCTACAAACTGCAAATATTGACAACTTGTCAGTTGTTAGGCATTTTTAGCCAATCACAGGGAGTGGAAATCAAATTAAATAAGAAATGAATAATAGTTTTAAGTGTTATTGTAGTGCACAATAGGATAATAGACAGAATCTATAACTAGTGCAGTGTAGTTTGAGTGTGAAGCGCTTGTGCCTGAGAATCAACAATCTATGCGTCATTAACTTTAAATTTATGGCGATAATATGTTCCAGAGACAGATTCAAATAATGCTCTCATTATCTGTGTCACAGATCAATTGCATCTCAGACAAAATCTCTCCCTTCCAAATTCCAAGATAAAGGCTGAATTTGCACATGGATATATTAACCAGCTACACACAAACCTTTATATAACCTTCACATCTCATTCCATCCTTTATCTATTTCCTTATTTATTGACATGCCTTGAAGATACAGGATAAAGAAAGAAAGAATGTGAGCCAGTTTAGTCTAGTGGTTAAAGAGCCAGACCCTTATCTGGGAATACCATGTTTGATTCCCCCCTCCTACATGAAGCCAGCTGGGTGACCTTGGGCTAGTCGAAGCTCTCTTCTGAGATCTCACAGCCCCACCTACATCACAGGGTGTTATACTGTGGGGAGAAGAACAGAAAGCTTTGTCAGCCGCTTTGAGTCCCCTTAAATGGGTGAGAAAAGAGGGGTAAAAAAGCCAACTCTTCTGCGCTACAGCTAATCTTGCCTCCCTTACCAATACACCACTAAAGAATTTTTACTTCCCCAGAAAAAATGAAGAAAACTCTGCTGTAATACTTTTCTGCCATTAAATATGGCAGATAATGTTGAGGAACTATTTGAACATGGAAATACTTTGAGCTATCTTGCATCAACTAACAGTTGTTCTACATCTAATTTAAGTTTACTGTATGAACTAAAATTTCTCTTCAAATGCTTTAGATACAGTAGAACTGTGCCTTCAGTTATTAAATTTCTTTTCATTTCATCAAGGAGAAGATAAGATCATTCTTTTTTATGTGTGTGTTGAATAGTGTTAACATTACCCTTACAAGCTTTCTCGATATTCTAATATTCAAAACCTTTATAGATTGTGACTTTTTGAAGATTGGCTTTCTATATTCCAAACAAGTACCCATTAATGGGTACAAAAATGCCATTACGTACCCATTAATGGGTACTTAGTGGGTACTTCTAGTGACAGTGGAAAAACATCCGATGTCTTACTTTACTTCCCTTCTATAGAGATGCCCAGCTGTGGAGTATGTTTTTTCTTTTCAAGGTTATTCTGATTTATTCATTTGCTTTCTAAACATTAGGGTCTAAGAAATATGAGAAACATACTGGACCCAGCAAAAGCCAAAGATGTAGTGGACTTTGAAACAAACAAAGGCAATTAATGTAGGCCACTTATTCCTATGTTCAACAACTCACTCAGGGATCAGGCGAGAAAATGGACTATTCAAGTAGGAATAAAGGGGTAAACAAGGAAGTTGGGCCACATTCAGGCATCCAAAGCACTTAGGGTGTGTCTCCATGGAGTTTTTTTTTTTAAAATGCGGGGTGGAAGTGAGACAGCTTAATGTAAATCTTAATTTGCATTAAGCTGTCCCCATGGTAATAGAGTAAAATGTGGGTTCCAGGCAAACCCGCCCATCCCCTGAAAACCATGGTAAATCCCTGCATTGGGATACCATGGTTTTCTCCACCCCCTCCCCGCTTGCCTGAGTGTACGAGCACACACAAACACACACACAGGGTGGAATCCCTCCTGAATGAACGTCTTCCTCCTCCCCTCCCCTCTTTCTCTCTCTCTCTCCCTACACACACACACACACACACACACAGAGGGTGGAATCCCTGTCAGAGCTCCAATAAAATGATTAAAAGAGCAACAGCTTTCATGGCTTTCACAGCCAGTCTTCCTCCTCCCCTCCCCTCTCCCTCTCCCTCCTCCAGTCCCTGAGCCTTCCTTCACACACACGCGCACCCACACATGCATGCACGGACAGACAGGGGAGAATCCCTCATGGAGGAACATCTTCCTCCTCACGTCCTCCCTCTATCTCTCTCCCTCCTCCAGCACATGGTGAAAGCTTGCTGTCTCCCTCCTTTTCCACATGCCCCCATTGCTGCATACTCGAGGTTGCAAAAGGAATGGGGGCATGTGGAAAAGGAGGGAGACTATGAGCTTTCACCATGCTAAAATCTTTGCTAAAATCCTGTCATTTGTAGGGCAAATGACAGGATTTTAGCATGGGTAAAGCTCGCTGTCTCCCTCCTGTTCCACATGCCCCCATTCCTTTTGCAGCCTCCAGTATGCAGGGCAAATGACAGAGGAAAAGGAGGGAGACAGCAAGCTTCACTCGTGCTAAAATCCTGTCATTTGCCCTGCATACCTGCTGGCTACAAGTCTGCCTTGTAGCCAGGAAGTATGCAAGGCAAATGACAGGATTTTAGCAAGGATTTTAGCATAAGGGGGGTGGGCAGTTGCCATCGCAGCATTAGCGGCGGGGACAGCGAAGCCCCGCCCACTAATGCTGTGATTGTAACTCGCGAGTGTCCCCACGCCCCTTTATAACCCTCCTGGTAATTTGGGGTGAGTACGGTTATAAAGGGTTTTTTGTTTTTTTGTTTCAAATTAGAGGATTTTGTTCTTCTTTTAGCCTGATTTAGGGCTTTGCATGTGGATGCTTACGAGGTGAAATAGCTTTCGCCTCGCAATCTCCTTGCCATGGGGATGAGCCCTTAGACAAGTTTCATTAATCCAATCAATTATTCAATTAGGGCAGCCACATTACCATGCCAGTCTTGCAGCTGTTCTTGCCCAAAGCTTGAACTCTTAACAATTTAAGTGTCTTCCTGAAACAGGTTGACTAGATTAAGGTAAGGTACACAATACATTTTAATGAAAAGGGGCTTTAACCAGGAAGGGGGGGGGTCATTGTCAAAATGGTATATATACCATGCTTCTAACTCCATGGTTTCTATTACCTGAAATAGAATTCTGATCTGTATGCAAAGTTCCATTGATGTCAATCTTCTCTGGCACTACCTAGTCCAGATCCTAGGATTCTAGTACACATTTGGTATCAACTGCCATCTCTAAGCAGCTTTTGAGCCATCTTTTATTAGGGTGTGTAGATGCACCCTTGAGACATATAATAGGGCAAACTTTTAATTTTCTGACAGACCTCTCGATTCAAGCCAGTGTCTTGTGACAAATTCAAAGTAGATAGCCTTAGACTGTCTGAGAGCCAATTTGCAGCTTTATTAGGTGCGATGACTAGCTAACTTCTGGAATGGATTGGATGTGGACATTTTGTAACACCTGATCCACTCCAAACTTAGATGGCACTTCCCCAAGTGGGAGCATCTCCTGGCTGTACCATCAGGCCTAGTGCAAACAGGCCCTGCATGTCTCTCATGCTTCATTTGAAAATCTCAATTTTCATTTACCCCAAGACAGTATTTCTTTAGACACTACAGCAGAGACATATGTCTGCTTGGGAACAGACATAGGCTGCCTCCAGATTTGCAGAAGATATCCACAGTTAAGGTTAAAGCTCAGCTTATCTGCTGTGCAGGAATGACCAGCAATCCCGACTAAAAAGCAGCTCTGTAGCTTCCTCATCAGAAGCTGTGAGAGCTGAGTCAGCGTGCTCCATCATGTGGGATGAGGCAGCCAATCACATTTGAGCTGCCCTCCTGCTCTGATTTGTCTCTTCTCGCTGTTCTGCCCAGACTGGCAGGAAGATTCAAGTTTTCATCATACTGTGCAGCGAGTGTTGTCTTACCAGCATTAAGGTAAGTAAGCAGTAGCGATCTGATAACGTGCTGCAATAACGATCCTTGGATCCATTGTGTGTGACACCCCGATCATGACTGTACATTCCGCTGCACAGTATAAACAAGTCTGGACGCAGTCATATTCTATACATTCTGTTCTACATAACAAGCACAGATTTTCTCAGATGTTTAAAAAATGTACAGAAAAATAAACCACAAATCCATGCAGTGTGCTTTTCATTGTCCATAGTTAATACCAAAGGATTTTTCTCTAAATGTAGTAGCTTCAAGAACTTAAAGAACTGAAGCATCTAGAGAGGATTTCAATTACTTTATCATTTATGTTTTCCCTCCTTCTTAATCCTAGGCCTCTAACAAGATATGGAAAGATTATGAAGCCTTATCCTATCTCTTTCAGAATGTTTTGAAGATTAGTCCTGTATGCTTCTCTCCTTGCTGGCTGAAACTGATCAGGCTGTTAAGCCTGGCATCTGCATTTCTTAAAAAGAAACATCTTTTCCTAGTGAATCAGATTTCATAAGAGAAGGAGAAGATATGATGAGTCAGACTAACTTCTCAAACCTATCACAGATCCAGGTGTGCTGATGTGGAGACCAACATGTAACTCAAACCAAATCCCAAGAACTTTGAATATGTTTAAATCAAACTTCAAAATTCTCAAATAAATTCAAAATTTGGTTTGAATGTTTGACCCACTGTTCTTTGCAGAGAAGAATGGAGGAGAGAAAAGGAAAATCTACTGAAAATCTCCACAGTGCAGATTGAGGAAAAATGGGAAGTGGAGATGTGCAAAGTTTGGTTGACGTTCAAAACTTTAATAAAATGCTCTATATTTGGATATATTCACCTTGAACAAAAATCTGGTTGTCTGAATATCCAAAAATTTGATCAGCCCAAACCAGGGTCCTTTCTGTACTTGGCCTTATTCTGGAATATATCTCAAGACAGGGGTCTGTTGTCCTCACGCTAATATACTTGGGGCCTGCTGTAGCCTGCACTATGTAGTCAAGTGCAGAAAGGCCCCTGTTCTCTGCTTGCATATAAAAACTATTTGATCAAACACATTTTTTCAATGGAAGAATATGGTATTTCTTGTTTTTGAACATGAACAAATGACTATTTGATTAAATGCTTCACTATCAAATTGAATAGAGATGTTTAGTTCAACGGTGAATATGCAAATTCAGTTCATGTACATCTCTAATGGCATGTTCTGCTGTTGGTTTCACTAGAAGATGACCTAAAAGGTAAATACATGAAGTTTAAATGATGACTTCAAGTTTTTAGCACTCCAAATTCTAGATGATTTTAAACACAAATTGCTGTCTATACTTTACCTCGGCATTTTGTATCCTTAAGTTTAAGCAGTCACATTTCCTGGATATATTTCTGGCTGAGACTAGGCATATTGTTGTCCCAGCTGCTGCTGAAACTTGGCAATAAATATTGCCTTAGCACACATGCACAGTGTTTGGTGAGGAACATCCCAATTCTAGATGCAGATTCATTATTACTCACAAAAAGAAATACATTTCCTAATTTATAAATGCCAAGGACGTCATGCTTGTTCCTAATAGCCTTCTTCCTTTGGAAATTATATAGCTGAGGATCTACGCATTTGCTTTGAAGGAATACATGTGACCAGTGTGCAAATACTGTAGCTAAATGAATAAAACATGATCTTTTTAAAAAAGAAAATTCTTGTTCATGTGCTTTGTATTCATTATGAAAACCAGCATAATTGTTGATACAAGCAGGGAATTTAGCTTGCTGTATTAATTGTGAAATGGTTTGTGTAGTGCTGCTAGGAAACCAAGGTTAAAATGTGTCAAGAATAATGCAATTTAAAATGCCCAAGATGAATTCAGTCATGCAGCTGACATGAGCTGAATTCTTAAGCTCTGTAGACACAGAACTATAAAGGATAAAGAAGCACCTTGCTGTCTGGTACCAAAATGGGGGGCCTGCATCCATCCAAATATTATTTGATTCCAAATCCCATCAAATGGATATATTACTGGGAACTGTAATTTACCAAGATATGCAAAGCCATGTGATAGGGACAGTGTTCCTCTCTTATAAGGGTACATTCAAAGCAATGTTTTTAATACTGGCCCTCTCAGGACGCTGGATAGGGCAGGAGTTTCCATTGCCACATCAGGCTGTGTAATAGGGATGTGATGTGCAAGAATATTCGAAACATTTGCAATTTGATCAAATTCGTTCTAATTCAGACATTCAAATTCAAATCAAATGTCTATGCATTCATTTTTTAACATTAGAACGTATGTATGAATTATTCAGACATGTATATGTGTACGGGTACATACACATTATATACATAAATACGTATCCGTACGCATCTTATTCATATCCGTACGCATTTGTTCAGATATGTATGGGATGAAAATAGGATGTATATGAGATAAAAATGGGGTGCATACGGGTGCATACAAATGTGTACAGACATACACATACAAATGTTGTTGACATTCATATCTTCAAATACTAATCTAATATTCATATGAATAGATATGAATGTATTTGAATTGGATTCAAATTTGAATACATTAGTTTTTTCTCTGTTTGTTTGAATTTGAGCATTCAAATATTTGATTCGAATTGAATCCAAAAATTACATTAGTGCACATCCCTAGTGGGTGAGGACATCAAGCATACTAGGGCTTACCCTATTCCCTATGTCCAGCCTGGTCTCTAAACAATTAAAAAATCAAACAAACACAGATCTAGCAGGAACCAGGAGAAGACTAGGCAGACCCAAATCTCATTGGGCCACATGATGGCACTCCTTGGTCTGAAACTTCAGCCAGTGGCCTTGTCCCCTCCAGGCTCTGAAAAGGCTGTGAGGAACAGTAAGGAACAAGACCGTTCACACTTAAGTGCATGAAATAATATAACTATACCACCATTCTACCACACTTAGGCTTGGGAACAGAAGGCCATGTTCACACTGTGAGTTCTGGTATTTGGATAGTCTGTCCTGGGCCGTGCGGACTACCGTGGTAGCAGCTGTGGCAGGTTCAGCCATGTGCCTACCATTGCCACAGTGATTGCAATTGCAATGTGAGCTGGAATAGCCCGCACATCTTTTCAAGATAATACTTTGCCCTCAAGAGGTCTTGAATCAGGTCCCATAACACCTTCAGAAATTTATTGGTGAGACGTAGGGAAAAAAAAGCAAAGAAAAAAAAGAAAGAAAAGAAAAGAAAAAAAGTAGCACCCAAAAGCACCTAAAAAAAAGGAGAGAAACATCTCTCAGGGTGCAATTCAAAGGAAAGGATAATATAAACATTCAAAATTACACATACACAATTTATGCATTTCTGTTTCTTTCTTCAGGGGCTATACAAAATATAATTAAAATACAAATAACTAGAAAACATGATATGATGATAGTGTTAATGTTAACGTTACAAATGCAGATGGAGCCCCCAAAGTCACAGGTGGATACAAAATTCACTACAAACAATGGAAACATCATGGGGATATGGCAGTGTCTTGATAGACCTCCACTCTCACAAAGCAAGCTGCCTGTGGGGGTGGGGAGGGAGGGTTAGGTGTAACCCGGTTGTTGTGGCACACTATTTCCACTGTTGCCACTCAGATAGCTTTGAAAATGAGTGCTGATGATTGTGCACAGAAGCTGATTTTATGGCCTCCAACACAGATGCCAACACAACCTTTAAAGTGGTTTAGAGTAGGGGTGTGCAAGAAGGGGTTTTTTGACATTCAATTCATATCACATTGAATGTTAGAAAATCCATATTCGTCCAAACAGATCCCCTTCAATTGTAGTAGGATTCTATTTGATACAAATGGATTTGTACAAATTCGTATGAATATCTGATACGTATCCAATGCAAACAAATACATATCTGATCTGAACAAATGCTATCCAATATGAATGAATACATATCTGATGCAAACTAATATGCATCTGATGCATATCCCATAACATATCCGTGCTCTGAAAGCATCAAATCTGACCTGAATCCACTTTTAATTCACTCTCAATCCATGTCAAATGCAATCTGGATCCATCGCGGATGTGACTGGCAGCCGCTTTCCCACCTCCCCAGTTTAACAAATGGCTGAACTATTCGTACAAACGTCTGAAACACTTGTATTGTACAAATGTTAATGTACAAATGTCGTTACATTTGATTTGGGGACAAATGCCTGAATTTATACAAAATCGGACAAATAATGAATGTTACAAATATTCGTACACATCCCTAGTTTGGAGTCTTCATAATAGCTGCTGCAAGCCAAATTTAAACATCTGGGCATCCTTGGAGTGGAAAAATCCTGGTTTGGGGCTAAACCCCCCTGCTCTTGTCCCCAGGGAAGTAGTAAGTGCCCCTAGCTATATCAACACTACCCTGCTATTGCAGTTTTGGTGATGAGTTTACATCACTTCCACAGTGAAGTGGAGATGTAGCCAGAATCAGCATTTTATGTCTGAAGAGACAGCCTGATTACATTGAAGACAGCCAACCCAGGGAAAGTGGCAATGCTTCATTTTGTTTCCTTTTAAGGCTGTTCTTCCCATATTTTGCTTCCTCTAAACTATTCTTCTGTACAAGCACTGCTTTGTCAAGCCTGACATATTTGATGAACAGAAAGGAGAAAGAGTCCTGATTCAATGTAGCGTTGCATTAAAACAAGCAAATAAAACTTCCTCTCTCTAAGCTATATATGCATCAGGAAGAAATGGAAAGGTCAGCTGGCCTGAGAAAATAATTTACATTACTGAGGACTAAAGGCAGAAAGCAATCCCATAGCTCCAGGGAAGCATGAAGTCAGTGATGCTTGCTGACAGGGATATCCTCAGGGACTTGACAATGTCTTTATTAGGATAAGAATTGGTATTTTCTGCCCAAAGGTAAAAGCAGTATCACAGTAAGAAAAGGGTAAGTGGCCAAATAGACCCTTGAGAACCAGTCTGGGTACCTGTAGGGTAAAAATAATACCAGCAGATGTAATCTAAATATGTGTGTTAGATAAGAAAAAGGTGAATACTGGGGATCTTGAATAATGAGGACTAAAAGACTTGGCAGCAATGTCATGGCGTTCCTTTCAGATTTATTTTTAAATTATGACTGTCAGGAGAAGGCCACCAGAAGTAAAAGATGTTGCATGTTTTAATATCTCCATCTATCCCCTTATGTAATAATGTAAACCCTTGCTTAGACACCAGACGTGAGCAGAGATGTGCATGAACTTAAACCAGCAGTTTTGTTCAAATCAAACCAAACACCCCTTTCTTTGGGTTGAAGTCAAACCTTTTTTCTTTGAACATCAGAGTGTTTGGTTTAGTCCTAGCTTTATTGCACTTCTGCCGTCCAGCTGTAGTGCAAAAAGGCCTCTGTTCAGCCTTTCCTGCACTTTTGTTCAATATATCTGAACCATGTCTAGAACTTATGGACTATTGGGCACTTCGCATAAAAGATGGTTAAATATAGAAAATAAGCAGGGACTTAACTGACAAAATCCACTCAGTTTGAGGTCACACTTAAGGTTTAATCCAGCTTCAGTCCACTTTCAGAGTGAGAGAATACATCAGCAAAGTCACAAGTTGTTTTCTTTCAGAGTTAAATAACTCAAAATTTTATCTTTGGGATCGATAATGTGGAAAGAAAATCACTGGTCACTTGCTCTGAAGGTGGACTGAAGCTGTATTAAACCTTAAGTATGACCACAGCCTCAGTAGCCACCATTTCTGGCTTGTTTCTGGACAGAGCTATGTTGTGCATTTGCATGTAGGCATGTTGAGACTCTCTGTGCCTGCATGATGATGATGATGATGATGCGTGCTGCATGGATATGTTTGAGGTGAATTGCCTCTTAATTCCTTAGGGCTCACCTACATTTTACTCATACATAGCCATCAAAGGGAGGCTGCTGGGCTTTTTGCGGGGTGCGTTCAACAATCCATAGCCTCTCTTTGCACTTCAGAGGTGTCAAATAGATATTTGTCCCTTACCTTTATTCCTTATTAGGAGCCCTCCTAGTCTTCTTCAGTGTCTCACTTGTCCAACAATTACCCATAATTTGTGAGACACTGCCTACCATCTGTATGATTTATCCATGTAGGAAATCTTGATCTGAATAACTTGTAGAGATTATCTCAAGGTCCATCAGCAGACCAGCATGAACTAGTCTAAAAAGTATGCCTCTGTTTTTCTAAATACAGGAGCTGGGTGGTAGGGAGACCCATTTCAGTGATGCTTAGAAAACACACCACTAAAATGGGCCCCCTGGAAGCTCCAAGACTAGGAACCTTCACCCTTCATCCTTCATAGCCCTCAGAGGCTGACCCCAAAGCTAATTCAATCTTTGGAGCCAGTGTGGGAGCTGGTCTAGATCAGTGCTGTCACAAAGCAGCACTGATTCAGACTAGGAATGTGCACGAATATTCGTAACATTCAAAATTTGGCTGAATTTAGCTGAATTCAGACAATGGAACTCGAATCAAATGTTATGATATTTGTATGCTAACATTTGAATATGAATGTTTCCGGACATTGATATGAATAGTTCGGACATTAATTAAACTGGGAAAACATATTGGATACGTATATTTCATATCAGATACGTATCCGTTCGTATTGGATATGTATCTGTTTGCATCAGATATGTATCCGTATCAGATGCGTATCTATTGTATCAGATAGGTATTCATTCATATCCGATAAGTGTCAAATGTTCATAAAAATATAAGTGAATAGATTTGTATCAAATAGAATTTTACCACATTCAAGTGTGATCTATTTGTAAAAATATGGATTTTTGGACACTGAATTCATTTTGAATTGAATGGCCAAAAACATTTCTGCACATCTCTAATCCAGACTATGTTGTACCATGTTCCAGGAGAGTGGGCCTCACTGTTACAGTCCTATGGGCCCAGAACAATGTAAGTGCAGAAAGGCCTCATCTCCAATCCCTCAGTTCAAAAACTCTCAATAAACCAAGATGCATGTTTATGTCTGGACAGATTTATCAATGGACACTGACTTAATGCCTCTGTGTTGGCAGATTGCTAAAGTCCAAGATGGGCACAAAGGTTTTTCATAACAACAAGGTTCAGTACAAGCTATCAGATCTCATGGATTATTAGGATAAAGCAAAATTAGACCTTCTGAGCTAGGACAGCAAAACTCAGTCATTTTTAATGAACAGAAATTTAATGAATAAAAAATGGTACAGGCTACAATCAAAAGTGAAACATTATGAGATAAGATATTGAAAACATGATTTTCTCTCTAAATTGAGGACCACTATCTTATTCTTGCCTGAAGTCCAAGAAGGAAATGAGAATACTGTTTGTGTGCGTGATAATGTATGTATATAAAGGCAATGACAAAACAATATATTCATGGGACTACTAAATATTCAAATACCCGTTGCATGATTCTTTTTACATCTGAAGGAGGGAGTAATTATGGAGCAACAGAGGCAGGATTGTAGTAGGTCTGAAAGTTTGATTTTGCATCCTTGAACATAGATGTCAATGGAGGCTGAGAGGCAGTAATCGCCACATGTCAGAGTATCCTTTCCACCTCTGATACACACCAGTCCAAAAATGTAATTTCAAAATGCATTAGAAGTAGATTAGGGGTAGTGTGAGAAAACTATCTGCCAAAGCACTACCACTTTTCAGCTGCTTTTTCTGCTTAATTCGCATCAAATTTGGGTAAATCCAAATTTTAAAGATTTAAATCGAAATGAATTTTTGGATATTCGATTTGAATCTAATTGAATCCCAAAAATTGCATTCACGCACAGTTCTGTATCGTGGTTTAAGCCCTGGCTACCTCTGCTATAAAAAGAAATCTGCCAGAATTCCACATCAGGAAAGAATAGATACAATGCACATTTGTTAATGTATATCCAGTAAAATCTTCCTTTGACACACCAAAGGAAGTTCCATGAAGGGGATACCTATTACTCTCCCCTAGAATGCCCATGTGCGGTGTTTATAAATCCACAATATCACATCTTAAAGTATGCACACAGAAACCACTGCACATTGGACATGAGATCACGCATTTCGATGTGCGTGAATGAATGTGAGGTAAAACTTGAGTGTGGCAAGTCCTTTAATCTGCTGCTTCAATGGAAAGTGTGGCGAGCCCTTTAATCTGTTGCTTCAATGGAAAGTTGAGCCTGAAAGTTTAAGTGGTGTGGAGATGATGAAAACTTCTAGTTGGCAAACACTGTTTGCTGGCAGTGTATGGTGCTATTTATGGGCAGTGCATTTCAAGCTTGCTGACTTGATGCACAACAGTTCAGCTGCCAAGCTGTTTGGCAAGAAATATATAACAATAAGAAGTCTGCATTATCATCATGCTACTTTTGCTTTTAAGTTTCGACTCAGAACTGAATTCTTCCAGAGCAAGGGAGAATTCAGCAGCAAGCCAAGTCCCCCACATACCTTTACACTGAAACTGGTAATCCACAAAACTCTTGAACGATACAGTTGATCTGTAAGTCTAGCCTCTTTACAACAAAATAATTTATTCTGTTTTGGCTGAAAACCTTTTTTATCTGCTACCTACCTAAAATAAAGCAAGCAGACTTACTGAGACGGATTATGGCACACCTCAAAGCATTCTTGCTTGACATGACTTTGTAACAAGCTACTGTCTCAAAAACAATGCCAATAATATTTAAACTGCCATGGTGCAAATATTCTTTTTGTTTAAACGCTAAGCATGGGAAGAATTTCATATTGCACATCACGTGTGATAATCAGGAATATTAACTTAAATGAGTTAGAATTAGGAACTGAATGAAAACAGAGCAGGGCAACCATGATTAGATAACTCTACTCATTAGTTATTTACCCAACATTTTGGTTTTCAAATGTGGGATGTTCTGTTGAGAGATAATCAGAGGTCTATTCACACTTAGGCCTCCAGTTGCTATTAGGCAAACCCTGGGACAGAGCATTTGCTCTGCTGGGTGGGCGGTTCCGTCCGGAACTGTCCTGTCCCGTCCCAGGGCAGCCTAATCACGTTCTGGATGTAGAGCATGAAATCATGCTCTACACCCAGTCCAGGCCACCCCTGCCCATCCTACAGTTGTCCAGTAGGAGGAGCATTCACACTCTCCCTGTTGGACAGCTGTGGGCCCCATCCTGCCCCATGGCCATTGGGCCCTTTGGGGCCCTCTGGCCAACAGGTCCTTTTCTGGTAGGGGTGAGATTGGGATGGCCTGACCTTGGGTCCCACGGGCTTTAGCTGACCCAATCGGGTTGGCTGGAGCCCACAGGACCCCCTTAGGCCCCAGGGGCTTGCACCACCAGCCAGCCCCAAGTGCAATTACTCACTTTTTCAGACCCTCTGGTCCGATGTGATGCTCGTGTGGCCGGCCAGGGTGATCTGCCGCTTCATGCAGAGGTGTGCATGATGGTAGACTGTCCCCATGCTGACATGACACCAGCATGTGGGCGGTCTACCATTGTGCACACCTGCGCGCAGAGCACCAGATTGCCCTGGCTGGTCACACAATCCTTACCTGCCTAGGTGTGAATGGGGAATCCGTCCCCATGTGTCCTAACCTTACTGCACTACAGCCATTCCAGGAGATTGCATTTCCTTAGGAATGTCACTAATGTGAAGATCAAACAAAATTAGCGCCAAAGTACACCACTGTCCAGCTCTCTTGCAAACAGGAATTTCTGGAATCAGAGTTTTGTTTGCTCCTCTATGTGAAGTGTTAGATATACCTCTGTATTTTAACTAAGTGCAGCAATTGAACATCCATACTTAAAGGGTCTAATTTTCTCTAGATATTTCCTCTATTTTTAAAGTCAAAAGCCACACTTAAATCTAGGAAGGCTGTTCAAATATGGCTCCATTTACCACAACTCAAATGCCCCCAAGGAGCCCCAGAGGCTGAGAATTTTCATTCCTGGTCTTCGGAGTGTCCTGTGTTGGCTTCAGATTTGGCACAGCCTTTAGGTTCTAGTGATGGGAGCTGATATGGCATGGACCATCCTAATGTGGACAGCCTTGTGCTACACCAGCAGTAACCTGCCCCGGACTAGCCTTAGACTGGTTGTGGCCTGCCTGTTCCTGGGATACAAAAAGTGCAGAAATGACCTTTGTTCCCTTGATAATGCTCTTTGCAGATACTGCTTTTTTCTATTTTATCCTTCACTTCCCTCCTTCCCTTCTTCAGCAGCAATTAATAGTCCTCTGACATCCTGTGGACCACAGGAAAGATGAAGAACCAATTCAGCTTCTGAGCAAAAGACCACAGCTTCTTCTCTGCAACCAAAAAGAAGCTCGATGGCCACTTGCCAAGCAGCAGTGTAAAGCAAAAGGCAGATACGGTAAGGTGGTTTATCACTGTAGCGGCAGGAAATGGGAAGCTATTATATGCATTACTGTTGGTAGCACAGTGATAATTACTGTAAAGGAGTCTCCAAGGAACAATCATTTGTAAATACTTACACTGTTCTTTTTGTTATTGTTTACCATGGGCTGTTAACATTACAAACCCAAACTGTGGGAAGCCTGTTTGGTCTGTCAGGAAATACATAGCAACGAAATCCATCTTTAAAATCTGCATACCGCTTCCCCGATATTTACCTTTTGCTTTAGCCTGGTTGTTTAACGTTTAACCTTAGCCGTTAGATTCCACTAACACCTTTTATTCTATGGTTCTTCTGATAGGTGGTGGAGCACACTTGCTGTTAGAACAATTGGCAGAATCTAGTTAAAGGGACAATTATAGCCTATCGATAAGGATGTGTAAAGTTTGGCTCACATTCAAAAATTTAATAAAACAGTTCATGTTATGCAAATATTCACATCAACTGAACATGCAGTAGTTTGAATATCTGAAGATTTATTCAATCCAAACCTGTCTCCTGCTCATGAGCATCAACAATTCTATCAAAGAATTCATGTTTGTTGTGCTTTCGCCCTTGAAAAGGACTTTATTTTCAATGGAAAACAATGATGTTTTTTGTTTTCAAACAGGGAAGGAAGGCCAGGGCCACGCGCCTGCACAGAGAGCCTCCTGAAGCCAGGCGCTGCGCTGGCCAATTATGAGGCGTGCAGGATGCAGGCACGAAGGAAACTGGGTCCTTGCAGCCAGAATTGGGCTGGATGCATTAAGGTAAGGAGGCGGTTTACCCAGGGTGGGCTGGGGTGGTGGTTGTTAGGTGAAGCTCCCCCTGGCTCCAGAAGCGGTGATCCGCTGCTTCTGGGGTGAGGGGGAGCCCCGAAATCAGAGTCCCCAGCTCGCCATGCTCGGCTCTGGAGGAGCCAATCATGGCAGGCCGGGGGAGGGCCAAATTAGGGGCCCTTTTCGCTGTGCAGAGGCATCCGAAATGGATGTGTCCTAACAGCAAAAATACCCATTAAGACCACATTCTAGGTAGTCTTATGGGAAACCAGTTTAAGGGCCAGTTAGCACCCTTAGAAATGCATCAGCACGGAAGCGGCTTTCCCGATGTGTCTCTAATAGGTGCTGCTTTGCAGACACGGTTTTCCCAAAGTGTTGCTAATGGGTGCTGCTGTGCAGATCCCAAGTGTCTAAAATGTGGTCTTAATGGGTTTTAAAGGGTCAATGCAGAAGCACCCAGAAAGTCATTTATGCTTAAAGAATGGATAAGAAGTACATCTGCAACAATCTCCTGAATGTGTAGAGTGAAAACTATGGTGATGTATATCTGGCTGGCAGTACCCATCAGTAGCTATAAGTTGCAGCTTCTAAACTGTATTTAAGGACATCCCTATATAGAACCCTTTACAACAGCACAGGTTGAAAGTTACCAGAGCATGGACTACTGTGGCGAAGAATCCATGGTACAGAAATGTCTGTAGCTGGCAAAAGAAACAGAGCTGGAATCCAGACACATGTGCTTTGATCACATGAATCAGGAAGATATTCCACTCTTAATGGGTTGTACTCCCCTCTGCTGCCACATTTTGAGTAATTATTCTCAATGCTGAGAATAATTAGGAAGGGAATAGAAAGTAAGTCAGCAAATGTCATTTTGCCTCTTTATAAATCTATGGTGAGGCCACATTTGGAATAATGTGTACAATTCTGGTGAACATATCTCAAAAAGGATATTGTGGAACTGGAAAAGGTCCAGAAAAGGGCAACCAGAATGATTAAGGGTCTGGAATACCTCCCTTACGAAGTCAGGCTGCAACATCTAGGCCTCTTCAGTCTGGAGAGATGGCGTTTAAGAGGGGACCTGACTGAAGTATATAAAATCATGCATGGCACAGAAAAGGTGGATAGAGAACATTTCTTTTCTCTATCACACAACACTAGAACCAGGGGGCACTCTATGAAGTTGATGGGTAGGAGAGTTGGATCCGACAAGGGGAAGTATTTCTTCACCCAGAGGGTCAGCGGTTTATGGAATGTGCTGCTGGAAGAGGTGGTGACAGCTACCAGTCTAGATGGCTTTAAGGTAGGGTTAGACAAATTTATGGACAACAGATGTATCAATGGCTACTAGAATGAATGCCTAGGTACATCTTTCAGGCTGGGGGGAAAGCAGGAAGCTTCTAAGGCCATTTGCTGGGATTCAAGAGCAGGAATAGGTTTGTCCTTGTCTCTGCTTGAGATGTCCATGAGCATTTGGTAGGCCACTGTGTGTGACGGGATGCTGGACTAGATGCGGTGTGGCCTGATCCAGCAGGGCTTCTCTTATATTCTTATGTTCTTAAGTGACTAAGATGAATTAAGCAGATTTGGGCACTTGGCCCTGCCAAGGGAGTACAAAACCACCAAGAGCAGGATCTCTCCCTATATTATAAACTCAAGGTATTATTCAAATCTTTTTACTGACTGCTGACAGAGATATCTTATAAATATTAAAAAGCAAGAGAGTTAAGAAGAACCACTGAGGAAACCCACAGGTTAGTTCTCAAAATGAACAAAAATCACCCACAAGCACTGTCTGGTATTGGTCTTTAATACATGAATGAACACCATAATATAGTGACTCTGGCTCCCAACCCCCTAGCCTTACCAGAAAGATCCCATGGTCAATTCATAGTATCAGAAAACACTGAGAGTTTAAGAATAACCCACAGATTATATTTCCCACAATATACCTTCCTGTAAACGACACCAGTTAGCATGACCACAATCGTTTTGATGCTGTACTAGGCCCAAGGCCACTCATTACTTTGAACCACTCCACCCTCTCTCCATCTTTATGACCAAAACCAGCATGTTACCAACTAAGTTTACAAGTTCAGGGGAGTTACGTTGAAAGAGAGCACAGCAATATCTCCTCAGCGAGAGAAATTCTATGAGACATACCTTCCCTCATTGAGACATTGCTCCTTCTATACATTATATTAACTTTTGAAAATGTGACACAAACCAAGGATGGAATACATCCAGCAGCAGTTGCTGGAAGAGTAGAACTAGCTATTTCCCAAATCAGATTCTCTTCAGACTTTCTACTTTGGGGTAACATATTTCATGCTCTTTGGTCAATCTGTGTACCTGAAACTCTTCCCACTGGAATGGATTCTGGCTCATGAACTATATCAAAGTTAGACCCTGTATTTCCCTCTTCATCCTAGGTCTATCCCATTACAGAACAACCATTGATGTTGGCAAAAGTTAGTGAACAATACTTAAAAAGCACTAAATTGTCTTGGTCTAAATGAATGTGTTATATATATATTGCAAGCAGGTGAACAGTCATTTTGGACTTTACCTTATTTCAGGTGAATGGAAACTACAAATATAAGTATGACATAATGATATCTTGGATATCATTTAGTGTTTAATGTTTAGTGTTTCAGTCTCCAATATATATAATATAATTGTCACAATATTAGAAAATACTATCCTTTCATTTCATTTAACAATCTTGTTAGCATGAATAAAAATATCTTCTGTTCTAAATTCAGCCAAAACTTCCAACCACAGAGAAACTTTCCAACTATGATTCTTCATTGTTTTGTTCCTTTTAATAGCCCCCAAATGAAAGAAGCAGTACAATTTAAAAAGCAAGAATGAACAAACTTACATTGAGATGAAGTTGGTTGGTCCAGTGGCCAATGATTTTATATTCCGCACTTTTGTTGTTTCGCTGATATTGGAAGATATCATAACGGCCAGGTGCATCTCCATTTTCATTGAAAATAACTGGTGTTCCTGCACTGCCTGTTTTTAAAAACAACAACAACAACAAACCCTTAACAAGTGACTTCAGCAACACATTGACCATAAGACATTGTAACAATTGAACTTACTGTGGTTGGTAAACAGGGTGTACTTCATAATAAAACTTATCGTTCATCCACAGCCATGTGTTCTTTCTGCATTTACTGATATTCCACACCAGCTAGTGTACTAAGGGCTTTCTGAACACATTAGTGTGGAACACAGGAGGCTACATGCACCACTAGTATGTTTTGTCCAAACAGAATGGGGCATGATCCAAATCAGGAAGCTCTTGATCTGGGCTGGCAGTGGTCCACCAGCATACACCAGCATACTAGCTATAGTAAACTAGATCACAAAGGAATGCAGACGGAGCATACTTCCAAGTTCCAGATTAACATTTCTGCATGGCACAGGCCACCATGTTAGCTCACACTAGTAGTCCAGTCCACATTGGCCCAAACTAGTCCTAGAGTAAGCTAAGAGCATTCTGCTAAGGACATTCATGCTGGCCCAGTATTGGAGCCAGGACCTTTTTGGCACATGTCCAGCACCACCTTTGGTAGTGATCCCTGGTGCATAGCTGAAAAGGCCCCACCTGCCAATGTTTACATATTACTGAGGCATACCACCTACATGGGATAGGACACCTTTTGGCACCCTATCTCAGTCCATATCTTCATCCAATGCTGATGAAACATGGCAGAAGGGAAAGAACCAGCTCTGCCCTGCATTTGTTTACAGAAGGCAGGCTCCAGATCCCTACAGAAATAGCCTGAATAATTAATAAGGATGATTAGTAGCACTTTGGAGAGTTAGAGAGAGAAAGAACTTGATAGAAATTTTTGACCTATAAAGCTCTATAGTGTTCATCTCCTGGATGTGTCTGAGTCCCTCTCTCTCAGCTCACCTGTTAGATCTCAAAGTACCTGGCTGTCCCTTGTGAAATCTGGATGTTAGGAAGAGAGCATGTTTGGTTGCAGCACCTGCTCTCTGGAATACTCTACCAACTGAAATTTAAGCAACTCCACTGTTTTTCATCTTTGCTTTCTACAGAGTTTAATTGGGTGACTGTTATTTACTTTTATTTGTAAAGCTTGTAAGGTTTGTCAGAAATCTTCAATATACAAATTAAATAAATAAATAAATAAATGCTTTGTTTCACATGGCTCCCTCATGCATGAGACATGAACACCTGAAGTCCCTAGCCAATTCCACTTTCAATATTTTCTCCCTTTCCCTTTCTCAGTCTTCATCCCATTTTTTTCCCTCCTTCCTTTTGCAAGTGTCACGTACTTGGATCGCACAAATCACATTGCCTTAATTTTTCCATTGTCTGATATTGCTAATACCTTGGATAATTTTACTACATATTTCCTCCAATATTAGTCATGCTTTCATTTTCCTCCTATCTCCTTGTTCCCAGTAAAAAAATGTCTTCTAGTTTTGAGCTTATATCCTATAGCCCTTTAAGATTGGCTTCACACAATATTGAATTTCTAAATACTCAGTATAATTTGCATGCATGATACTACTGCAAATCTTTTAAAGAAACAGCAAAAGCAATCCTGAAGAGTAAAATTAAACGCTACAAAAGTCATTCTATTAGTTCCATGGGAAAAGCAACATCAGAAACCAGTCTTTCTTTGAATGTTCATTCCAATTCATGTGCACAGTACAATGAGCTAGACCACTTGGGGATCTTGAACAATTTACGCTTGCATCTTACCCTAACATGTACATTGTTTTTGTTTTGTAAATTGCTGCCATAAACCCCTCTGTAGAAGGTCTGGATGAAATAAGGTAGCAAGCACCACACAGTGGCACAGGGTTATCTGCCCATAATGAAAAGCACAATGAATGTATAGAAGTGATCACAGGCTTATAACAGCAAAAACTGAAGTTGTTTTGTAGCCTTGAGAAATTAGATGCAGGCAATGGCTAATAGCGACAGACACATATTGATTTACTTGCAGAGGTGTCTCGCTTTAGTGCATTGGTCAGCATTCTGCAGGTGTACATTTTTGGAGAGCAAGAGAGGGGGAATGTCAAATTCAGTCAGAGGTCTATCAGGAAATCCTGGGACTGCATTTTAATTAATATACTGTTGCTTAGTTTTAGAAACAGATGCATCTAGTACTAGGGATGTGCATGAATATTCATAACACTCAATATTTGTACAAATTCATACAAATTTGGACATTCATATATAAATCGAATGCTACAACATTCATACATCGACATTCGTATGAATCCAAATGTTTCGGAACATTTGTGAAATGGAGAGGTGGGAAAGTGGCTGCACCAGTAGCATCTGCAATGGATCCAGAGTGAATCTGACATGGTTTGAGAGCGGATTCAGAGTGGATTCAGGGTGGATTCAGAGTGGATTCAGGGTGGATTTGATGCTTTCAGAGCAGATATGTTACAGGATACATATCGGATATGTATGCATTCATATCAGATATTTGTATATATTCATACAAATACATTCATATCGAATAGAATCCTACCACATTCGAAGGGGATCTATTCTAACGACTATGAATTTTCTTACATTCAATTTGATGCAAATCGAAAGAAAAAAAAGACCCATTTATGCACATCCCTACCTTACAGCAATTCTATTCTGTAACTTCCCAAACTCTTGTCATACATTTTCAACACTAGCCCCTATAACTGTGGAGCAAATGTGATCTTGAGTTTATAGCAAATATGGATACCCTAATTCTGGAATCCAGAGGAGAAATGTGTATGGAATGGAGAGCAGCAAGTTCGCAACAAATCAGATATCCCTCCTTCCATGTCTCTCTCTTCTTTCCCTCCAATATTTTCTGTTTTCTATATAGCATGCATTGCAGACTGATCAATAGTGAAATGTGCATGAAAATTAAAATCCTCTATTCAGTTCCTGATGCTTCTTTAAACAGACAAAAAAGGATCCCAGTCTGAAACAGTAGATAATTCTGCCAATCACTATAGAGAATCTTTTATTTCCATTGGCAGTGGATAGTTGATTCTAAGCCAGTTGTAGAGCTGTAGTCAAACTACATGACCATTATGATTTAGAACTACAGTTCCTATCATTCGATGTCATTAAGGGCCAATCTATGTCAGATCATACAGACCATGTATTTGTGTGATGTGTAATTTGTGTTAAAGTCTGCAGACTTTTATTAAGTTTGGATAGTTTTTTTTTCAAAAAGATAGGGCATTTAAAGTTCCACAAAAGTGGCCAAGAACAGAGATATAAATTCATGCAATATTTTCTTTAAAAAGTCAGAACTCCTCAGCCAATTGCCATAGTGTAGCTCCCCTGAGGCATCCCAGGGATTATTTGAAAGAAATATCCCCCTTCTATTCAGTTGTGGCAATCCAGGATATATAAAACTGAATGCTCATACAGCACATAACATTCTGCAAATCCTACCGGCGGGGGGGGGGGGTGTCATGTGACAAGGACTCAAAAATACTTAGTTTATTAGTTAATTCCATCTGTTCTTCATACCTTGTATCATCAAAAAGCAAAAAACCTAGATTTTATTCAGATTCCAGCAACATTATAAGTAATTTTCTTCTAGAGCAGGCAAAAACACATTCAGACTAATGTATAAGAGCCCAGAATGCTGTACAGATTAGAATAAAAATTATCAGAATATGAAACCATATTGAGAGACTCCTGTGGTTTATAGACTCACCTGTCATTATCATTAATTTGGATAATCAGGTTTGAGTGCCTTGGTTCCCCCTCCCCTTCACAATTCCCTTCCTTTTTAATTAGCTGTGAAATGCAGCAACAATATTATCTGATGCAAATAAATTAGATTACAGTGATGGATTAAACAGAAGAGAAGAATACCAGTGAGTGGTAGCATGTGCACACATATTAAGTGCTTAACCCACATTATAATGCATTTTCAAAGGCCTTGAATGTGGCTCTGAGGAGGGATAGGGATATTAGTGTTCCCATGTTACCATAGGGGTGTATACGAACACAATTTTCAGGATTTGATTCAATTCAAATCAGATATCCAAAAATTCAATTCGATTTGAATCTTTAAAATTCAAATTTAACCAAATTTGACTCGAAATAAGCAAATTTGAATCTAGTTGTTCAAATTTATATTCAAATTTCAACATTTGTATGTGCCCGTGTGCATCATTACGCATCTTGTACACATCCATACACATCCATACACATCAGTAGACATCCCGTAGTCATCCCGTATGCAACCTGTTTTCATCCCGTACGGACTTGTACAAATGCGTTCAGATGCGGGAAAGATGCATACGTGCAAGTACGCATGATGTATGAACCCGTACACATGCGAATGTCCAGATAATTTGAATTAATATATCAAAAAATTTAAATTCATTTGAATCCTTAAAATAGAATTTATGGACATTTGATCTGAATTCAAATGTCAAAATTTGGGCAGATTCAATTGCATTTCGAATATCTTCAAATATTCATCCACACTCTTAGTTACCATCTTTAAATCACTTTCAAGCCACTTTTTTCCGCTTCTGAATGTTCAGAAGCCCAAATGATAAGATTGTATCCTTAAAAACTTATAGGAAAAACATAAAACAGCTTTTCTCTATTATACATTTAACAAAGATTGATATAATAGTTACAAGTGAAAATGAAAATTCATAAAACATTTGTGCTTAATCTAAAGAGAGGACTTAAAGGAACGAACGATCATCTATTAAATGGAACTAATAAACCCTTCCAATTTAAGACTGTTGGGCTAGCCAGACAGTTCAATGATAAATGAAACTAGTCCATTATAATGCAAGCCCACAAACTGAATTACAATTTCAAACAATACAAAATCTAAAATAGAAAATTATTGCCCTTCAGCAGTTATTAAAATCTGC
>MTQE01002502.1:1518721-1521221 GCA_014337955.1 Aspidoscelis marmoratus | reverse complement strand
GTGAACATCCCTATTTAACACATAAATTATTAAAGTCACACAAAGCATAAAACATATCTTCCAAAATGTCCCTTGTCGTCCGAAAATGGAAAAGGAGAGTATCAGGTAACATGGTGGGGAGGATATTTCCATGGTGGTACCCTCCTCAAACATTTGGTGCCACAGGTGAGTGGACACAACCCTATTTGTCTACCTAAAACAGCTTCCTCTCTTCTTCTCTCCTAAAAATGGCTTCTGCTTTCAACAGCTATTTCTGAAACGAAGCAACCAGTCAATTTAAAATAAACACATATATTTTGTGCAAATCCTTTCTGCTGTTATTTTCAGGGGATAATGGAAAACTGAAGACACTTATCTTTTTACAAAAGGGGTCTGTGGCCTGGGCACAGCAGCTTCTCTACCCAGCATAACTATAGTGAATGGATTTTCTTTAGTAAGGTTTTCTTTAAATTATATATAGAATGACACAAGGATGATCAAAAGAAAGTGAAACTGGCATTTTGTTTGATTAAAAATTGGGTATCTTTATTTATTCTTCACTTGAAATAACTCACTGACACCAAAGCTTGGAACCGTTAACCATATTAAACTGTTAACCTTTAAAGTAAACAATTGTTACATATTATAAACAGAGCATGTGAAACAAGAGTGCAGGAATCTAGAGGCCTTTTTGCACAAGGCCGTCTGGAATGCATGGAGAACACTTGATTGGGTCCCCTACAATGTGCAGGACCCCAGGGAAGGCCCCTGACAGGTCTGCCCACCCCTGGGTGTTCTCACCCAATGGTGGGCAGGCCTGGGAGGGGCTTCCCAGCCCTGTCCAGCCTTTCCCGGCTAAGTCAGTTCGGGGCGCTTTCAGCATTCGCATGTAGGTAGGTAGAAATGCAGGTAAACGCACTCCTTCCTGGCTACATGTGAATGGTGAAAGCATCCCAAACTGACCCAGCCTAACTGCATTACAGTCGTTCGGGCTGTAATGTGAAAAGGCCTAAGATTTAAATAGGCAAGTGACCACTATTAGGCAAAGTAGTTTCTAGGTAAACATCAGTAGTATAATCAGTTCCACCATCCTCCCTTGATCTCCTAAATCTACTCTTTAATCTGCTTGCTGCCCCCCCCAATTATTTTGTTTAGTTGTCTTTACCAAGAAAGTTAATTGGATCAACTTGACTCAGGGAGACCTTTACTGTTTTCACACTTCCCTTCCTGTCCACTGGATGGAAAAGGAGCGCAATGAACCAACGTTGTCTAGCACTCGCATTTGAAGCACTAGTCAACATTGGCTGTTTCCTCCCCCCGGGACCAAATATTTACCTTATTCAATCCAGGGCCCCGTCCTCCTCTAGGCCATTTTGTCTGTGGTGCCCTCCGTGACTTTGTGTCAGTGCCGTCGCACTGATGACACGGATGTTCTGTGCACTCAGTTGTGTATTTGGTCATCTGAGGTGCCAGCGTGCTTGTGCGGCACCTCAAACAACCCCAGAGCAGCAGCAGCAGCAGAAAAGCGAATGCTCCTGCTCCAGACGCTTGAGGAAAGTCTCTCATTAACATTGGTTAATGTAAACAATTAGTGTGCTTCCAGTGAGGGCAGGCATTCTTGGAAGCTATAACAGCCTACTCCGTGTGCATATGTTCTTCATCAGAGGTTCACTAATAATGCACTAGAGACCGTAGTGTGAACAGGCCTCATATCTAAACTAGCAGTGGGACTTTCCGCACTTGGCCATATTCTGGAACATAACTCTGAACAGGGCCTGGTCTCTGCATCCTAATAAAGACTATGACAGAGCCTGGAGGAAGCCTGCCATAGTCTGCATTAGCATGTTGACAACATTCCCCCATCCCAAGATACATTCTGGAATAAGGTCAAATGCAGAAACGGCCAGTGTCCCTTTCCTCTGTGAGAATTCTGCAAGATTAAAATGCTGATACATACAATGAAACTGAACAGTTGATTTAGGCTGTATTCAGCCTAAATCTGGTGGGGAAGCCTCCGAGGAAGGGTAGGGAAGCCTCATGTTCCCAAACCTTCTAGCACAGAATCCCTAGGAGTAGGGCCAAGAGCACAGTGGTGTGTCAGTGTCAATAATCCCACCTCAAAACTTTCTCTAAGGTCGCTCAGCAGCACCTGAGAGTCATCTTTTTAAAAAACTGTGTCCAATCACAGCCTTAATTCCTGCAACTTGTTTAGCTATCCTGGTACACCTGATTGTTAGTGAATCTTTTGTTTATCCATATTTCCTTTGAAACACGTGGCCCATGGATTGGGGAAACTTTTTGAGATATAAGAGTACGTAATCCCGTCTGGTGTGCACTCTTATCCAGTACCACACCCCACATTCCTGCCTTCGTCAAGATCCATTCAGAGAAGAACGTCACACATTTATTCTCAATGGGTTTCCGCTTCTAAAAACATTGCTGAAACCAATATTGTGACAGTCTCAGGGTATAGGCTGCAGACTGTTTTGCTTCCTGGCTTTGCAGGCTTCTTGCAAGCTGC
>MTQE01002502.1:1457844-1471660 GCA_014337955.1 Aspidoscelis marmoratus | reverse complement strand
AGTGTTTTGCTTTACATGGGAGTCAGTCTGCTGCTTTAAGGGAGCCTTTAGATTAGGCATATAAAGCAGGACACCAGTGAGTGAACTTTTAGGATAAAGCCCTTAACGAACTGGCAGTTGACTGGGGTGCTTAGCAGCTTGCTTCCAACTCACATTACTCTGCGGAGGATGGGGAAGAGATGGGTTGGCTGAGTTGCCACACCTTGCCACCCCCATGTCTCAAACAAATTTGGGAGCAATAACCAGGAGGAGCAAAGTGAGCTAAAGTAAGCAATCATCTTGCTCTAGTGCTACGTTGGCTAGATGTTCCATTTACTAGTGAATTCAGAATAGTGTCTTGCACATCCCCTCCTCTACCTCTTACAATCATCTTCCATAAGTTGGACAGCAATAAGTAATGAACAGGACTGGGGATCAGAGATAGTGCTTTTGACCCATGACTGCTCCATTCTATACTTGAAATGTCTTATGAAATATTAACCTACCATGCTATCATCCTATTCATAACCCTGTAATTTGAACTCAAGCATCCCTCTTTACAAAAACGACAGCTGTCTGTTCGAGATCATTTGACTGAAAGCTAGATTTAAATTGATTTCATAAACTGTTGATGCATCCTAGTACTGTCTAGTAGCAATGAATTACACAGTTTCAACAGACAAACATCACTATGATCTGAACCATCTACTTCTGTCATGTTTTCAGATCCCTATCAAGATGAATGACTATCATCACCATTTCTGATCCTACTTGAAAATGAACTTCTAATGCATTGTCTTCTGTTGTGGTGGAAAACTGAATGTGAGCATTTCAGAAAGTTTCTCCAAGATATGCTAGCACTAATGAGGCAAATCCTGTTACCTAATGATAAGGATAACATTAATTACAAGTATGGCCTTAAAAAAAATCATTCACCACCTTTTTCAAAAATAACTCCCATTACACTTCATTTTTCACACTCTTTAATCCAATTTTAGTTCTTTGTTCTAAAGATCTGAGATATACAGAGTATGATTAGTCACTAGGGATGAATTACCCACTAATGTAAGATTGATCAATAGAGAAGAGAGGTTTTTGTTATATTTTTTTTACAATGATAATAAAAAGTAGTGTTATTATAATCTAATAGTTCTGCAGATTTTACTTTTTACATATTGAAATCTGCCTTCATTTCTTTAAGAGATTGCTAACAAATAGGTTGATGCCATACAGAATCAAGTTAAGCAACTTGACAGTTTGTACAAATCCTTGGTTATTAACAGTGTAATTCTTCAAGTACGTGAAGAAGGGATGTCAAACTGTTTAGAATGTTGCTATCAGGAACTGAAGAGTCACAATGAGTCAGCAACTCATGACTCAGAGTCTTGTCATTCTGATGACTCAGAATCTTGTGATTCAGTCTCATGCTGTTGCAGTAATTAGATGACATCATCCTGAAACCTCATGATTACTTGAAGTTTGTGGGCTATAAAAGTAGCTCTGTGTTTTTTGTCTTTAGTTTGCTGGTTTTAAAGAGAAGTTTATCTCAGAAAGGATTCTGAAATAAAGCTGCTGATCCTTCCAGTGAGGAAAGAAATACTTTCTCTGGATTTATTTGACTGAATGACTGTCCAGCTATTCTCTGAGATTGACAAGTGATCTGACTCCAGTCCAAATCCGCTACACTACATGACAATTATATGAGGCTTTCTGCACTCACCTCTCTGCGATCAGAACTGGTGGAGCTGTACAAGCCAGGCCTGCTGGTTTGGACCACAGAAAGGCATGTTCTGAAACAGTGCATAATAGTGCTGGTCCACACCAGCCACCATCTATCCCAGTCTCAAAGTTTACATGAGCTTTAGGGCAGATCTCCAAGGGCTTCAGAGGGCTAGGAACTTTCATACATAGATTTACAGCCACTGGGGGATCCATTTCTGAAGCACAATTTGGTGTGCCATTGAAATGGATCTCCTGGTAATCCTGAACATGGAGGCATACCTTCTGCATGCATCCCTGTTTTGGATCAGGGTCCACTATTAGGCCTGTTATTGATTATCCCAATCAGGTTCTCTCTAATCAGGATTATGCTCCATCCAATGTGGATCGAGTGTACCAGTAGGGGGTAGGGCTTCACAGATCCATACTAACATGCAGACCAATGGGGCCCTGAAGTAGACTTTGCAACTCCTTATTATCAAAGAAACATGATGCAGAAAGGACCTATGGCTCTTGTAAGATGTACTGAAGTCAAAACAGAAAGTACTGCAAACACAAGTGCCATAGAGAAGATTTCTATAGCTCATCACAGTTTGATTATTACTAACATTGGGTGTTTCTACACTTGCCTTCCCATCTGTTGGACATAAAACGTGCAGAAGAGACTAACATGTACTAGTGTTCGCTCTAGGACAACACCATTTTGATTGTAGCGCCCTGCGCAACTGTGCTGCCATCATCACTATGATGACTATGACGCTCTGCGCACACACAGTCACATCAAGGGTCATCTGAGGTAGCAGCATGCTTGGGTAGTACCTCAGATGACCCCTTGCACTGGAAATGGTCATGCCATGGATGCGACAGATAAGTAATTCGTCAGGATTAGGGAGGGTTAGTTTGCGTTTGGTGCCCAATTCCATGCACCATAGCTAGTTTGCAATAGGTTAACATTTGGACAGGCAGAGGGTGTTTCTAGGCTGTAAGTGCCTCCTGTCCAGATGTTAACCAATTGTAAACTAAGAGGCCAAGTGTGAATTGGCCTATTGTCTCTACTTACAGTCTATGCTAGTTAGAATTAATAAAATTTAAGTCTAGTGACATATGCAAGGCTACAGGTTTTCCTCACAACCCTGCAAAATACTTTTGTCAGAACTACCATTGCTTCTGTCTCATAGTTCAATCCTCTAATGGCACAGTGCTAAACAGCACTAGAAGAGAACACAGCAGTCTCTCAGTCTGAATCCCTGCCTTGCCATGAAAGCTCATTGGGTCTTCACAGCTGTGGGTAAAACAATCTTTCTGACCTATTGAGTGTCTTAGAGACGTCAAAAGCTAAGGGAGTAAATTATAACAGAAAACCCAGAGTGGATCCCCTAAGGTAGTAGGATGGACGACAGGACATTTTTCCATCAGCTCCTAGTCAACCCAGTGCCATGTTTATGTACCTCTGGATCACTCGGATGAGATGAAAACTCTAATTCCTGGACAAAAAGGCCATTTCTGCACTTACCTGCAAACCCAGGCCAAAGGGCCTCTGGTCTGGATCCTGGGCCTCCTCATCTGTACCTTAATGTAGATCAAGTAGGCCCTGCCTCCTGTTAGTCTGGTTCTATCTGCACAAGATGGGGCCAGATCTGGATTAAGAGGCCCTTAATCCAGACCTATTGAAAACCCATTAAATTGGGTCAACAACTTGACTAAGGACTTTAATCTGGATCATACGGCAGGCCTCCATGATCTGAAACTACGAAGGGCTGCTATTTAGCTGTGTGCCATAGTGCACTACCAAAAAATCCCCCACAAGCCCCCCCAATAACTGGGAGTGAAAGTTCCTAGCCTTAGGGTGGTGGTAATCTTTTCCCCAAGATCAGAGGCCAGGAATGTTTGCAGCCTCAGGAAGGCTTGGGCCAGATCAGCACCATCAGTGCAGGCAGTGCTGATCCAGCCCCTAGCCCCATGACCCAGATTAACCAGACCTACTGATCCAGATCTAAACCAGATAAGTGCAGAAAGGGCCTCGTAGTTTCAGTACCTTCACACCAAGACTTTTCCCATTGTTTTTTGAGAAAGAAGAATATCAACAACATTCAAATCATGATGAGTGGTGAAATATCTGAAGGGCCATCTTATCACTACTAGAGGCAATGTTTCTAAGATTTATACTAGGCTTAACCTGATATAAATCCTAGCAATATAATATAGTTATGCTGAAACATTACATTCCCCAAAGGACAACATTGTAGAGAATAGGGGTGTGCATGAATGCAATTTTGGGGATTTGATTCAATTTGAATCAAAGATCCAAAATTTGATTCAATTTGAATCTTTAAAATTCGAATTTACCCAAATTTGATTTGAATTAAGCAAATTCAAAGTAAAGAGAATAGGAAAAATCCAGCAATAAGAAATGAACAGAAGAATTGGAACTGAAGACCTCAAGTGCTTTCTTTTTGCTGTTCTCTGTTCCCTCCCACACCATTTTCTTTTTGTATATTGTCTCTCTAGATTGTAAGCCTGAGGGCAGGGACCTGTCTAAGATTAATATAATATTGTAACCCACCCTGAGACCTTGGGGTATAGGGCGGGATAGAGATACAGAGAAACAAACAAATTCAATTCTTTTCATTCAAATTTTTTGGTTTGAATTTACACTTACGAATGTCAACAACATTTGTATGTGCCTGAATGCATTGTTACATATTCCTTATACATTCCTTACGCATCTGTACACATATGTATGCATCACGTATTTATCCTATATGCAACCCATTTTCCTCCTGTACGGATCTGTACAAATGCATAAGGATGCGGGAAAGATGTGTACATGCAAGTACGCATCATGTACGAACCCGTACACATACAAATGTCTGAATAATTCAAACGAATAGCTTCAGAAATTCAAATTTTGTTCAAATGTTTAAATTTGAATTTATGGACATTCAATTTGAATTCAAATGTCAAAATTCAAACAAATGTGATTGTCTTCAAATATTCGTGCACATTCCTAGTAGAGATTTTTTTTTTCCTGACCTGAAAGGTTTCTATTTTGGTGCCTGCCTACACAGTGAAATGTAACTCCTTACTATTCTTGCCTACAGATAGCAAGTGCTGGAAAATTTCATGCCTAATCATTTTAAAGTGAATTATTAGGAATCCATGTCATATGCTACCCTTAAAATCAATATTCGGTCAAAGAGAACACAGCTGGTAAAAACTGAGTTCTACTCACGAGCTGTCAGCTTGTTCTGAGGCTAATATATATGCTGCATCTTTCTGGCAGGCACCATTTCAATTCCCCGTCTGTGCGCTCCTCCTCTTTACTAGCTCGCTATGACATCTTTCCAGAGCAAGCAAGATAGTATGAACAAGGGGTGGAGTTGAGTATGCAGGCACGAGATTGAAAGCAGCGGCTGCCAGAAAAGACCTAGCAGATGTATGAGCCTCAGGACAAGCTGCCAACTCATGAACAGGCCTCATTTTGACTAACTGTGTGTGCAGATGCATACACTGGAAGGCAAGGAACATTGATTCAAAAGGGCTTTTTCATCTGTACAGAATTAATTCCTTTTATATAGATTTTGTTGTTTTCTACTTCTGTTCAGACTCATAGAATGAAAATAAATGTGCTTCTGCTTGTTCGTACTTACAAGCTTTAAATCTGGTCTATAAATACAAGTAGCCTGTCAATCTTTGAAGTTAAAGCTACATCTCATTAACCATCAGAATCAAGGGAGGCATAGATGTGAGAAAGTGGAAACTATAAATCAACTTGGAGGTTGTGAGGCATATAGAAATGGGCACATGTTTTTTGTTTCTTTTCCCATTCACTTCACGTTGAAGTTGAATGGGATGAAACTTATTTGTGCAAATGGAGCCACTGCAAGTGCGTGAAGCTTCCAATTCGCTTTGAACATTCTTTATTCAGATATTCATTGGTCGCTGGCACCATCAGTCACATCTCTCAATCTGCTCCAGATATGCTAATAATCTGCTAAAAATCCACAAATTCACCTTCTCGAACATAATGGCCCTGTCCCCAAGCACATTTGATACAGTTTCGAGTGCCCAATTGGCACTGTGCGTCCCCATGGGTTTTGGATTTGGCACGTGAAAAGCATACCACATCCCCCCAAACAGCAATCAGAACTCTCAGCTACCAAGTGCCTACTGCCGCTAAATCACTGCAGCTTTCGGCGTTAATTTTTTTAAAAGTTCTTTCTAGTAATTAAGCTTTATTTGTGCTTCTTTTCATGCCTCCCACCCCAGCCCTGGCTGTCCCTGCCACTAAGGGGCGGGGGATGTGGCAGAGAGGTGAGCTGATGGCAGCAGTAGGCATTTGACAGCTTTGAGTTCTGATTGCTAACAGGAAGCACGGACTTTTGTGCACCTCTGCTTGAACGGGAACAACAGAGAATGCTGTAAACTGAAAATCACGCCTTAATGTCACCTTCTCCATTGTTCCCATTCGAGCAGAGGTGTGCAAAAGTCTGTGCCTCCCATCAGCAATCAGAACTCTCAGCTGTCAAGCACCTACCGCCGCCATCAGCTCACCTCTCTGCGGCATCCTCCCTCCCTTAGCAGCAGGGACAGCCAGGGCTGGGGTGGGAGGCACGAAAAGAAGCACAAATAAAACTTGATTACTAGAAAGAACTTTAAAAACATTTAATGCCAAAAGTCACAACGCTTTAGCCCCAGTAGCCGCCCAACAGCTGAGAGTTGCGGCTTTCGATCCGGCTTCCAATGAGGGCAGAGGAGGCAGAGAGGAGGTGGTGCTTCTCCCCCGTGCCAGGGCTCAGCCCACTTGTCATGGGGACGCCTTCATCCACACTGAACCCCAAACTCGGCCCTCGTTGATGGGAATGACATGGGGAAGCATGAGATGCGCTCCTGGTCCTGCGCCCGGCCTGTGTGAGCCAAAACAGTGTCCAAACAGTGCCAGATAGCAGGCATGGAGACGGGGCCAGTGAAGCTTCAAATGAATGCAAAAAAGTTTTTGCTTTGCACATTACGGCTGCCTCCAAACTAAAGTTGTCAAATTCGCAGCTTAGTGATAAATCGCAGTCTACTCACTGCGAAGGGGAAATGGATCATCAGCTCTATGCTTTATTCTATCAGAGCTATGAGAGTTTAAGTGTCATGTGGGTTCAGGGAGCCGATCAGGTTCTGAGCTGCATTTCCCGGTTAGGCAGTGTCTTGTGCATGCTTCCCATCGTTCTTCCAGCATTAGATGATACTCTGATTTAATTTAATACTGTGCTGTGGGTGTTTTTTCTCCTACACTAAGTGCGCTTTAACAGTCTTATACGGTGATGATAAAATGGAAGCTTGGTCGTCCTGTATGACAGGATGATTGGGACTTCACATTCCCTCCGTAGTATAGAATGTGTCTGGATGCCGCGCAGATTAGAATACAAATGTTCAGAGCTTCCCAATTCAAACAAACTGCATAGGCGACAAACATTTTTCAGTCATTTGTAGTGTCATATGTTGGTTTTAGGAATGGGAGGGATACTGGAGATCTAAAATGGACAGGGAAGTATGTAATAGAGATGTGCACAAGTTTGTACACACACACACACACACACACGCACACACATCTCAGTTTGCTTCAATTTGAAATGAACAGCACCAGCTGTGAACTTCTTATATCAAACTTTCAATAGTTCAAAGCAGTTTAAAGTTTAGTTTAGAAGTTTGACAAACCATTTGTCATAAAGCAGATTTCTGCATTTGCACTGCTTGTAACAAGACTGAGTTTATGCATCTGTTCTTTTTAACGATAAACAGAAAGGTTTTATTATTAATTATTGTCAAAGAGAGCATTTTCCCTCTGAGGAAGAGGATCTGCCTTAGACTCTGACAAACTCCTTTTCTTTTTGTAGAAATTGCAAGGGTTTTTGGCTCAAATTTGCCAGCAGGACAGTTATGTAAATTAAGGGATTGCAACTGGTTGATTCAAGCCTGTGTTTAGAAATGTTTCTGGGTGCAAAATTTCAGCCCAAACGTTCTGCAAAATAAAAAGAAATCCCCAGATTCTTTTCTTGAGAGAAAAAAGACTAATGAGCAAAACTTTCAGTTTTTCACCTACCCTAAACAGGAAAGAAATGAAAGCAATGATAATAAGAGAAGCAAGATCTTTTTCCAGAAGTCCAACCAAATGGTTAGATGACTTTCATGCACTTTTATGGCTTTACAGGAATTCTACTGCTATGTCAGATACTTCAGGCAAAATAGCAGTTTTCCTGGAGGGATACTTCATTTCTTCTTAGAATGGATGGTTATTTTGGATCTGAGTTATTTTCTAGGGTTTCTATTTCTCAGCCATTCTGATAACCTATCTGGTAAATTTAGTCTTTGGATAGAAACTCACCCAGGCCAAAGATCAACAGAAGCAATTTCCCTTAAGAAGTAAACTTACAAAGAAAGCTTACACTATGTTTGTAACTGTATATTTCCTATACTAGTAGCCCACTAATTTGTGCCAAGGTGCTTTGCTATTTTTTTTTAAGAAAAGAAAAGCAGACTTTTAATATGCCTTTTTTAAAGGCACAGGCCCTTTGGATTTCTCTGAACGTTCACCCGTGTTTGCTTCAAAAGCAAACATGATGTGTGAACATCAGGGCTCTTTGATTCAATATGAGCACTTCTAACACCCCTGTTTGCTGCAAACTGTAACTAACCAACCCTGTTTGATACATCTTTAAATTGTAAGGGCAAAGTATGCTTCAAGTAACTCTTAATTTCCCACTGTAAGCCAGAAAACAGCTGAGTAATAATTCCAGTTATTCAGGAACAAGGCTTGGGTAGGTTTAAGCAATAAAGGAAGGAAGGAAGGAAGAGCACACACGCATGCACGCAAGTAAGCTTCCTGTTGCTGGATTTGACAGCAAAGAAACTAAACCTGAAGGCGATTTTGTATATTTTTAATCAAGTTGACTATACAAAGGTCTTATTACAATAGTAATACCTGTAACAATTAATTTATTTTGCATTGTTTTTAGAATAATTCAAGTATACAAACCATCAAATTGCTGGTACACTTTCTTCCATAAAGTCATAAAACCCATTCTTGATATAAGATTCCTAACTGTATAAGTTTAATGGTGACAGCAGTTTATTGAAATGGATAAACTACTTTAAAGCTCTATAAAATGATCTTAGCAGTTGGTGGGATATAAATACATTATATAAATACTCAGTTGTGTACTTAATTACCTGCTTATCTTGGGACTGAGTGGGAAGCGGTGAAAAGACATTTGCATTAGGGAAGCTTGAACAGAACCAGAATGTGTACATTCATGCAAACAGGATTCTGTACAAACAGAAGGAAAATTACAGAAGGAAATAAAAAGTGAGTTTAAAATCTTCTTTACTTTTTCTCCATCTTTTCATCCCTACTCTCAGGACTTCTTCTTGAACAGCCACTATATCATCCTGAGGAATAGAGATGGTCATTTCACACCATTTTTTTTCTATAAAAGAAAAGGAAAGGAAAAGCTACGTATTTTCATCAGTAGAATAATTAATGTTTTAATAGGGGAATGAAATATTGCCTGCTGTTAGGTGACATCAAGCTGAGTTCAACTTTTAGGGACTGTGACTACATCCATACATAACTTACTTATTCTCCTATATTTGGACATTCCAACATAAAGCACGATATTCCAGAATATCCAAATATAGGAGAATAAGTAAGAAACATTTGGATGCAGCTTACAGATTGCTACAAAGTTTCAAAAATTTCCTATTGGTGTGATAAAAACAATTTGAATATTGTGTGATTTATTGTCAAGGACATACAAGGATGTTGTCTGTGATCAATCCTGAAATTGTATGCCACTGTGGCCCTATCCACTCAGAAAACAGGCTGTCCACACTTCAAAATAGTCAACTGATGCCCCCTAGTAGGCTGTTAAAGCTGGTAACACATGGCACTAATGTTCTTATTTCATAGTCATCCTATCTAATCCACTGTTAAAAGTGTATTTTCTGATTTTTAATGGCATTAGTGTGATGGACCCATAGACATGTGACACGTGATAGTACCACCTCTGAAATATCTTTGAGGTGTTCTCTCGCTCTCTCTTTTTACTACATTTGAATGCAGCCCATGTTAAAAGTTTCATTTCTGAAAAACTATCCTGCTGGAGACCCAGAGGCAAATAGAACATACTATATGTTTTTTACTCTGCTACACTGAACATATCAGGGTAGTTCATTTCCACACTTCGTGGGAGGGATCCATGTGCTTCCATTTCACATGGGGTGACAAACGGTACCCTATTCAGCTCCACCAGTAGACCTCAAAAATGAGGTAAACCAGTGTTCTACTGGATGCATGTGGGACACTTTTTGGTAGAACCACTACTGGAAGTGATGCTGGAGGTGGCATGCTGAGAAAAATGGCCCTTCCAGAAACTCTGAAGGCCCAAAATGAAAAATTATAAGTCTGAAGATGGGTGCCAGTTCTGAAGGCTGGTCTCAGTGTTCAGAGTTGGCAATTGTGTCTGAGACTGTATGAGCTATCTGAAATGCAGAAGCACAAGTAAGTGAGCATTCAAATGTAGCAAAAGAAGAAAAAAGAGTGGCTTAACAATGACCTGTGGCACCTAGTGCTCCCATCCCACCTCCAATCCACATTAGCTATACTTAGGAAGTGCATTTTCTACCCTGTACCATAGATTAGAGGTAGGATAGGAACACTAACATGGGACAGCTATTGCCTTTAAGTTGCTTTTGATGTATATGTATATGTACATGTGTACGTGTATAGGCATTTTAATTTATGTATTTTAATTTTGGCATTTTGTAAATTTTAACGCTGTATTATAATTTTTCCTGCAAACTGCCCTTAGTGGTATACAATGATAGAGTGGACACATAAATGAATATATAAATAAATATACAAAGACAAGAAAAAGATCTAGACAAAGCCAAATAAGGAGCCTGTAGCTGTGCAGCAGAATGCCAAACAGAGGTTCTATGCCATAACTGTTGTTTAGAAGAAAACTTTTTTAGTTGGAATAGCTTGATTTATTGACATGTCAAGAATACCAGAAAAGAAAGGTGTAGAACATACTTCCATCATTTCTCTACAGATTAGAAACCAGTGGTTAAATGTGTCCTGTCAGTGTGATTGAAAAACTGTGTACAGAAAGAAAATGGAGCTAAAATGGTAGCAATATTTAGAAAGGCCTCCTTTTAGGGTGACAGTATTTAGAAGATCCTCTTTTTAGGTTTTTCTAGAATCCCCCATATCAAAATCTGGCCATATCTGCATAGTGGTGCAGACTACTGCAGGTCCCATCCAGGGCCTGCCATAATTTGCACTAGCATGTGGACAGCAGGCTCCTGTTTCAGGATATAAACTGGAATAAAGCCAAATGCAGAAAGGACCTCTGGACCTCTGTCAGACACATTAATGCTCTCAGTTTTGTCACAGCAATGCCATATCACTCAGGCTTTCAGAAGAACACTCTGACCCTTCTGTACAAATGTCTAAATCCAGATCTAAGGGCCTCTCTGATCCGGATCCTGGACTTCCTGGTCTGCATGGTAATCCGGATCGAGGAGGCCCCACCTCTGTTAGCCTGGCTCCATCTGCACACCTTGATCCATACCTACAGCAAACCTGGTATAGACCAAGGACTGTATTCTGGATCATGGAGTCATTCAGATAGCATGCCTGTATGATCTGGAATTACCAGAAGCTGTCATTCAGCAGCATGACCATTAGCACAATAGGTTATTGTTTAAAGCAGTGATGGCGAACCTTTTGAGCTCGGTGTGTCAAAATTCGCAAGAAAACCTAGTTTAACTCGGCTGCTGTGTCACATCTAGAAATATCCATAATTGTGTGATATTTGCTGCTCTAATAAAAAAGTTATATTTTTTATATATGTAGTTTATTAAAAGCAAAAACAAATAATTCTTTACATTAGTGACTTTTGTTGCTAAATCTTCAATTGAAAGTTGGTATTTCGTCCACTTCAAGAACAAGCAAGTACTACACGTCCAGGTGACCATATGTGTCACCCAAAAGGGCTTGGCGTGTCACCTGTGACACACATGTCATAGGTTGGCCATCACCGGTTTAAAGTCACAACTATATTAGTACATGGCACCAGAAGTTATACTTAGAAGAAAATAAACTTCTTGGAAAAAACTTCTATGTTTCTTTTTCTTTTTTAAAATGGCTTCTTTATAGTCAGTATTTAATGTTAATCAAAATATCAATGAAGGAATACTGGAAACGTTTCATCAGGTTCCCTAAAGAGAGAGAAATCCTTCAGGAGAAATAAAATAGAAAGTGCTCCCCAGATGCCAGATTCATTACTTCGTTTAGTCAACATGACCAATGAACAGACATCTTAAATTCTTTCTGCTCTGGTCTTATTCCAGATTATATCCCAGAACAGGATCTGCCATCTGCATGCTACTGCAGACTACAGCAGGTACTGGGCAGGACCTGCCATAGTCTATACTAGCAGGTGGATGGCAGTCCTCTATTCCAGAATATTCCAGATTATAATCTGAAACAAGGCTCAGTGCAGAAAGGACCCTAGAAGCTGCTGAATAACATCACACTGGTTATTCCAATTTTTCATGTCTTCGTCGTATCTGGTTAAAGATTCAACTAACTGACTATTAAAACAAAAGTAATTTGCACATCTTCGATCTTATTCTTGAGAAAATATTGAGGCATTAGTGCTTACCTCTTTCTTTTTAACATTTCTCAGAGAGTCAAAGAATGCAATAGACACTTCTCTTTTTTATTTTCACTCATCTAGTTAATATAGCTTTCTTTAGGCAAGCTTTTTTTCAATCCATATAACGTTTTATAAGACTTAGGATCTTCTACAACTGAATTTATTTTATTTAAATTACTTTTGGTATCATTTAAGCATTTGATTGTAGGTACCCAAACTGTACTTAAAATTTGATTCAATATAAATGTTCCTTTTTGTTCTTGTTTTAAATTTTTGTCACCCAGTCTCTTTAAGCCTTTGGGGAGATTTCATCTAGTGGCACAATTTGCATTTATACAATTGTTGTGTATTTCTAGCAGCAGCACAAAAATTATCTTGAACTATTTTAAACAAGCAAGTAATATTTCCCAGGAAAAAAAGCAATTTATTTTTCCAGAACATATGTCATTAAAATGCAGTATTCCAGTTTACATATCATTCCTCACAGAAGAACTTCTGAAATATTCTGATAAGGTTCAGCAACAAAAAAGTAGTTCTAATGCCCTACATAAACACACACCACACACACACACACATATAGATACATACATGCACATAATGCAAAATTAAAATTACTAATAAAAAGGCCAGCAATATTCCCCACAAAGGAAAACCTCTACAGGACAAGTTTCAAATAGGCATATAACTCAGATAAACTAGTATCAAATTAATTTTAAAGGGAGTGTGAAGTTGGGATGGAGGTCCCCTTTGAAAGAAAAGTTTAAAGGGAAATGATCAGCAGAATGGCGCTGTGCTATTAGCCTCAGATCCACTAGCAAGAAGGACTTAACGTAAAATGAAAGTCCCTCTCCGTTTGTACAGAGATGCTGAAAACATAAAGCCAAAGGAATCTCTGCTAATTAGTGGATAACTCACCAAATCCAGAACTATCACTGATTATTATTTTGCTAGTTGTAGCTGGTCTTAGTCTTCTAAAGAGAACATTCTTAACTGTTTGAGCAGAATGAAAGTGGTTTTATTACAACACTGTACATAGAGGTATCCTTAAAGATGCAAACAAAATCAGAATGTAACAAATGTGTATCTTTATTCCTTTGGGTAATGATGAATTTCTCCTTCTCCCCAAGCCCAAGGCCTATATGTTTTAAAAGAATACTGCAGGCAGATGGTTCTTTATAAAGAAATGAGAAAATGGTTTGTTTTACAACTTGTGAAGAAAACAGGCAAACAACTAAATAACTATCAAAGTCTTCTCTGAGTCAGTCTACCGAACAACCTATACCCCAATAGGCTGCTGTGAGTGCTCCCTTAGGATGTCACACTAAGCTCTGGAACCCTGTTTCTATCTTGGTGTTCCCCCCAGGCACAGGACTGTCTCACACACCAGTCCTCCCTCTCTAGAAACC
>MTQE01002502.1:1433354-1457764 GCA_014337955.1 Aspidoscelis marmoratus | reverse complement strand
GAAACCCAAGCATAAAACCCTGGAACTATCTTGGTGTTTCCCACAGGCACAGGGCAGTTACACACGTCCTCCCTCCGTGGAATCCCAAGCATAGAACACTCAAACCTGTCTGGATCGTACCTTTTATATCCCTGGCCCTGCGAGGGCTCAAGCCTGATTGGCTGTTTGTGGGCAGCTGTCCTCCCTGGGGGTGTCTTGCCCACTCTTTACCTCCTGCTCTGATATTTACATTACAATACAAGGAATACAGCTAGAACAGAACAAATACAGTACACACATGCAAAATATAATGCTTTGAACACACATTAAATTCAGTGACACAAAGGTGGGTGCCACATGTATCATCTGCTTAGATACATACAACAACCTGGGAACATTGACATGATTGTTAAAGAGATACAGTGGATAAGTCATCACTAGATACATTAAAGGGAGGAGAGAATTTGAATTTGATTTTGCCATTCACCCTTTTTGCTCCTCTCAGCTCTGTCTCATTCTCTGCCTTCCATCCTCCATATATAGAGTATGCTATCTATTGGTGTTAGCAGCTAGCAGACAGGATAATATTGTTGGTCACAGTTAGTTACGGAGCAATACATCTTCTAGTCAAAGCACTTATCATTAGGTGAAGTCATTCTCTCACCTTTATAGTAAGGGTAGCTGTGTGCCCTTTTTAGGAAGGAAGGCTTCTCTGTGGCCTTTCTGTAATCCAAACCTTACAAGATTTCAATAAAAACTCCATAATAGAGTGAAACTTCAAGTTCAAGGACAACAATTGCCTTTTAATTTGCTGAAAGATAATTGTGCACTGGTCTATGAAGAAATAGCGTTCAGGAAAGGGGTTTTTTTTTCATAAGGATGACCTTTGTGCAGTAATTATATAGACCTTTCTGGAAGATCTGTCATTAGTTATCGAGAAGAATGAAAGCATCATGAAGGTTATCAAGTATATCTGTACATACTATTTATTTTATTTCTACCGAGAAAGAAATGCTTGGAGAATTCATTAAGAAATTAATTACTATCCATGCTAGCTGGTCTCACTACAACAGGGAAATCTAAGTATCTCAAATAAAGTTGTGCAGTTGCAAAACAAGAAATGATTGGCATGACATTTTTAGTAACAGTACTAATTTTAGGAGTCTTGTGTTAATCTAAAATTCATTATGATTCCTCCAGATAATACATTTTAAATACACTTGCCAACAGGCACTGCCAGAACTGGAATTAGTTCTTTGAGCAAACACAGATATTTTTCTTGGTATATTAAAAAATGAAACAGTGGTGTTTTATTTCTCCAGTCAGTGCAGCGCAGAAAAGTATGGGATTTTGGAGTGAACAAAAATTTGAGAAATTGTCAAGTTGAGGTGAAATTGTGGTGAAAACATCAAGATTTATTTTCCTCTCACAGAAAAACAATGCGGCCTTAACAATATCTTGCTAGTATTTAAAGTTTTCAAGCAGATCACAGTGAAAACTGTGTCACTTCTATGGAAATAAAAATAAATTCACTAAACATCTGACAGGTGCTCAGACACACAGAGGTTCAGCCTTTCCAAAGATATAAGGAAAACTATTGGGACAGTCTTCCTCCTCTAACCCACAACCCAGACCCATGAAGGAGGAAGATCTGAGTTACTGACTAGGCATGTGGAAGAATAATCAAAACATTCAAAATTTGATCAAATTTGTTCAAATTCGAACATTTAAATTTGAATTGAATTGTTTTTTAAAATTCGATGTTTCAAATTATTCATACAAATTATTCAGACATTCGTATGGTTCTTATTCTTATCTGTACACATTTGTACAGATACATATGGGACAAAAACTGGATGCATAAGGGATAAAAACCGGATATGTACAGATGCGTATGGATGCATACTGGCACATACAAATGTTGCCGACATTCGTATAATCAAATATGAATTGAATATTCATACAAATAGATACAAATATATTTGAATCGGTTCAAATTTAAATATATTCATTTTTTCTCCATACACATTCGGACATTTGAATATTTGATTTGAATCAAATCAAATGTTGAAAACTGGATTTGTGCACACCCCTATTACTGACTTCATTTCTGCTGCAAAAAGTTCTCCAAACATTTTTGGTTCATCAGAGACCATGCAGCTGCATGAAATGTTCCTTTTATAAGTATGCTCCAAGTCTTGCACTAGGTCAGTGATGGCGAACCTTTTGAGCTCGGTGTGCCAAAATTCGCAAGAAAACCGAGCTTAACTCGGGTGCTGTGTCACATCTAGAAATATCCATAATTTTGTAATATTTGTGGCTCTAGTAAAAAAGTTATATTTTTGATATATGTACTTTATTAAAAGCAAAAACAAATAATTCTTTACATTAGTGACTTTTGTTGCTAAATCTTCAATTGAAAGTTGGTATTTCGTCCACTTCAAGAACAAGCAAGCACTACACGCCCAGGTGCCAGGGGGACCATGTGTGTCACCCAAAAGGGCTTGGCGTGTCACTTGTGACACACGTGTCATAGGTTGGCCATCACCGCACTAGGTTTAATGACACTTGGGCCATGGTCACACCTTCACTTTAAACCTTCTTCAGTTCATCCTCTGAATACAATTCCTATCCATTTTGTTTGTGGACTTTCCATTCTCCATTTGGACGTCCTTCTCTGTCATCTCCGCACAGAACTGCTGCTCTTGCAAAACTACCCAGATGTAGGAAGCTCGCAAGACAAATGGACAAAGGGAAATGGGTGGGCACTTACTATACTCATTTACTTTTGCAAGTTTTACAAGGTAATGACAGACAAGTATTTGCCCTAGGATTGCCTCCTGCCATTTGGCTCGGATGGTGAAAGGTGATTACAGGATCTAAACAAGATCCCACAGTGTCTTCTTACCATTGAAGTAGTAGGACCCTTGAAGTAGTAACCATATTTAAATGAGCCAAAGTTCTTCCCTTGATAATTTTGCCTGGTGTTTCCATTTTTGTATACCCAGAACAGTGCAAGTCAAGTACTATACTGGTGCTGCAATGTAGGGATGTGCACAAATATTTGTCACATTCAAAATTCATGTAAATTTGTATGAATTCAGACATTCAGATTCAAATCAAACTTGGTACATTCGAAGACTGACATTCAAATACGAATCAAATGTTTCTATACATTTGTACAAAGCTTCATTACATTCATGAATCTGGGGAGATGGGAAAATGTCTACCCAGTCACATCTGTAACAGATCCAGAGTGGATTCAGAGTGGATTGGAAGGGGGTTTGACATGTACAGAGTGGATACTTAGGTGATATGTAAGTGATACATAGGCAATACATAGATGATTCATAGGGTGTTTTTCCACTGTCACTAGAAGTACTCATTAAGTACCCATTAATGGGTACAAAAATGCCATTAAGTACCCATTAATGGGTACTTAATGGGTACTTCTAGTGACAGTGGAAAAACACCCATAGCAGGGATTTGAATCAGATTCGTATCAGATATTCATATCAAATTCAAATCCTACCACACCCACAAAAAAGTATTTGTGCACATCCCTATTGAGATGATCTTCAGTGGACCAGTTCGGTTCTTCCTGACCTCTGTGACAACCATGGGCTGTCTCAATATGTTACTGGTCCAACACACAAGGCAGGGCATACCCATGATTTGGCTTTTGTCACAGAGCATATTGGCAAGAATCCATTGATAGGAAGGCTGGTGATAAGCCAATTTCCATGGATGGATCATTCTGCAGAGGTGGGGGACCTATTGAGGAGGTCCATCCTCAGAAACTTATGGAGTCTGTGTGATTCCTGAAAGCTCTGGAGGATTTTCCAATAGACATGGATGGTGCTTCTGCTGACACTTTGCACTTGCTTTTGAAACATGGGATAAGCAGAGCCCTTGACTTGATCACATTCAAATGTCGTTGATGCAGGTCTGGAGCCCACAAAGTACCTTGGTCTTCCACAGAGCTATGTCTACCAGCTATCAGTCACAGTGGCAAAAAGAGTTATTTCTCTGCCAGCATTGTATCCTCAAGTAGTTGTCCAGCAGAGCTTTTTCAAGTGATGAATAGCCTTCTGAGGCCTATCTTGAAAAGGCAAGGGCTGTTGCTATATAATATCTGCTGTGACAAACTTGCAGGGCACTTTGAGGGCAAAATCACTTGGATCCATAAGAGACTGGATGCTACAGTTTAAAAAAGTCCAAAGGAAGGATCCAGGGAACTATTTGGTCCAGTTATCATGGATCAGTTTCAATTATTATGACCTGAAGCTGCGAGGAAGCTGCTTGCTGGGGCTCAGCCAACCACATGACCTCTGAATCCTTGCCCTTCTTGACTGGTATACCTGGGTGGGTCCCAGGAGTGGTGAACACCTTTTTAAGAGATGGAGTGGTACCATGGGTTCTTAAAGAGGCAGTGGTGTACTCCCTCCTCAAGACCTCCCACCTAGATCCACAGTATCCTTCTGGAAAGGCTACAGTATTTGGAAGTTGGAGGTACTTCACTTCAATGGTTCTGCTCCCATTTCCAAGGCTGATGCCAGAGACTGGTGATGAGACAGTTCTAATCAATCCCTGGGAACTCACTTGTGGGGCTCCTCAGGAAGGGAAAACTCATTAGGAGTTTTGTAGTGAGATGTCACCAATATGCAAATGACCCCTACCTACAACTCTCAATGCCATCTGAATCAGGAAAGGCAGTCAAAGTGTTTGACAAGGTGGCAGTAATAGGTCTCATATTCATGAAGAAGGGAGGTATCCTGTTCTTGATAGGGTTTCTTTGCCCCAGAAGGTGCATAATTTGGGAGTGCTCTTGTATTCTGTAATGATACTAGAAGCTAAGGTGGAGGCAGTGGACAGGAGTGCCTATTTCCAACTGTGGTCGATTTACCAGCTGCAGGCCTCTTTGGATAGAGACAGTCTATGCTCTGGTAACTTCCAAATTGCACTAATGTAATGTACTCCACTCAAGCCTTCCTTTGCAGATGGTTCGGAAGTTGCAACTGATGCAGAAAGCCACAGCTAGACTTCTAACTGGCACTGCTTGTCAGACCCAGATCACACTGGTCCTAAAAAAATTCCACTGGTTACCTATTTGCTGCCAAGCCCAGTTCAAGGTACTAGCATTTACTTATAAGGCCCTAAATGGCTTGGGCCTCAAATATCTAAAGGAACACCTCCTCCCATATAGTCCTGTCCCTGCCTGTCAGTGAGGTCTTCTTCAGGGTTCTACCACCTTGAGTATTGAAGGGGTAGGAACACATAGATGAGCCTCCTCAGTTGTGGCCCTCAAATTCTGGAATAATCCCTTCTCTAAAGTGCACCAGGCACACTCATGGTATACGTGCAGATACCTAGTGAAGATGTACTTCTCTGGCCTTTGACTGGGGGAACAATACCTCCTCCCCACGCAGGAACTGACATTATTTTAGTCCTGCTTTTTAATCTGTTTTTATTATGATTTGTGACCTGCCCTGAGACCTTCAGGTACAGGATGGGATAGAAATACAAATACATAACAAATAAATATCAAATATTTTAGTTTTATGAAATTCATTCCTATTTAATCACTGCTTTTATTTCATGCTCAGGTTTTGGGATATCCTGTCCCATCACAGTGTTGAGGTAATTTACTGAAAGCCGTGCTCTGTTTGCCATTACTTTTTTTTAAAGCAACATTATTTGCAAGTCAGAGTCATAAAGATGGAATAATCTACATTTTCAAGAAGCCATCCTTCTATTGATCTACTTATTGATTTTGGTGGAAGAACCTCAAGGGGTGCAAACAGATGGATGATAGAGAATCCTTTTTGAATAAAGCATTATTCTTTTGCTTTGTAAAACAGCTGTACTACAGATGAACTGTTCTGCAGATGATAATGCACAATAAATTCAATGACAAAAATTCTGTAGGGAAATATTAACACTATGTATTAACAATATGAGATTTTATGTTGAGCTCATGATAAGTGATTGATGAGAGTGGATTCATGGCTATTGCAAGACTACTGCATCTAAACACTTGAGTTCACAGGACATTTGTCTCAAATTATTATTGACAGTGGCTGTGTTGAAAGTTTTGTCTCTATACATAACCTGGAAAGCCAGTCCATTGTACTTTTGGGTCAACATCAGGACTAGGGGTGTGCACGAATGCAATTTTTGGGATTCGATTTGATTAGATTGAATATCTGAAAATTCAATTCAAAACAAATCTTTAAAATTTGAATTTACCCACATTCGATTCAAATTAAGCAAATTCAAATCTATGTTTGAATTTTCAACTTGAATTTGCATATACAAATGTCAACAACATTTGTATGTGCCCGTACGCATCATTACGCATCTGTATGCATCCTGTATTTATCCTGTATCCATCCCATTTTTGTTCCGTACGGATCCATATAAATGCGTATGCATGCAGTAAAGATGTAAAAATTCAAAATTCGTTCAAATGTTTACATTTGAATTTATAAACATTTGATTGAAATTCGAATGTCCAAATTCGAACAAATTCAAACAAATTTTTGAATGTTTTGAATATTCATGCACATCCCTAATCAGGACCATGAATGGATATTTGAGTATGACAGCATTATTAAGCACAGGCTACCTTACATAGAAAGGTAATTCAAGGACTTTAACAAAAATGGTTTTTAAGATCTGCACTTTGGAATTACCAAACATAAGGAAACCTCCTACATATATCTTGATGAAAAAGAGGACCGTGATAGGAGGCCACTGGACAAATTAAAAAACAAAACAAGGCAAAACTTTTTTTCTTAGTAAGGACTAAGCCTTCAATGGTAATAAAGCATTAAAAATATCCCAATCACTAAAAAAAAGTTATAAATCATTTTTAATTAAACAATTTTAAAACAAATATACATAATTTTAAAAGCCAATTCTTTAGAAAACAAACAAACAGCCCAGGTCCCAAATATCCAAAGAAGCCCCTCCTTTTAAACAGACCTGGTCATTCTTTAAGATCTGCCAGGTAGTTCCCTCTGGGCTATACTACAGGATTTAAAAAGGTGAAGATCACTGAGACGGCCTGTTCTGCAACAGTCCCTGAGTTGCAGAATGACCTCCCTTTTGTGGTATATCATGCACTTTCATTGTACGTATTTACCTCCATTGCAACAGTTTAATTAGCTCACGTTAGCTTATACTAGTCTAAAGCCAGAAGATGCCATCCACATTGAATGGACTGGAATGTTGTTGTTCCAGTTCAATACCAGTAGCAATGTGATGTGCCTTCCCCAGGTGTTGCCTAATTAACTATGGGCTGAAGTGCAAAAAGGCCCAAGGAGCCTTTAGGATAGTTCTGGACCAGAATAGGCTAGCCCTGTGCAGAAGAAGCATACTAGTGAGAAACCTCTTCCAGTATATCAGGCAAATATGGAGAGCACCCTTTGATGGTTGGTGAGGATGCATCTCTTTAGCTGAACCTTTCACTGACTATCTTATTCTCCACTTCTGAGCACTGTTTTCCGTTATTTCTGTGTGATTTTCATCAGCATTAATTCTGTTTTTAACTTTGGTGCATTGCTTTTATATCTTCTAAGCTACCTTGAGACCTCTGGTTTAGAGTAAGCTATGAATGTCAATACCTATATAAATAAATGAATCAAACAACAGGCCTACAATTCTGAGGCATATAGAGAAAATAAAACCAATGTAAATCACAATTAAAATGAACTGACTAGAACAACAATCACAGTGCTTGAAAGAACAGGGGAAGCAATCTCTTCACCTAAAGCCCAGGATAAAGAGGTGCATCTTCATCAAATATCTAATGCACACAGTGAAGGTGCCTGAAGCATTTCAGAGGGAAGTATTCTGTAGCCTTAGGGCTCCCACTGAGAAGTCCCCACCTCTTATCTACGGTGGGTGGTGCCACAGCCAGGCGAGGCACACCAGTAGATCTTAAGACAGATCTTGGTCCTTGACAGAAATGAGGTTCTCTAATGGGTAGCTGGGATCTAAGAGGCATGGGAATAGAGGAGTTCTGAAAATCCTTTTAGGCAGGAGTGTGTTGCAAGCTAAGGAGTTCATGTATAAAGTACAAAAGACCATGATCTGTCCTATGTTGCAAAATTACCTAGGTTGCAGAAACATAAACTACTGAACTCTTGCTAGAAAAAAAGCCACTAACTCCTGAACAGCACATAATGATAATGATACTGGGTTGATATGTGACAGACAGATATCACTGCCATGCTAACTCCACATAAAGGGACAAACTCAGGGTGTTTTTCCACTGTCACTAGAAGTACCCATTAAGTACCCATTAATGGGTACAAAAATGTCATTACATACCCATTAATGGGTACTTAATGGGTACTTTTAGTGACAGTGGAAAAACACCCCCAGAGTGAGAAATCCCACTTTGCCAAAAGCACACCCATTTTAGTGACTGAGGCAGGAAGCAGCTGCACCTGGACTCTGGAGCACTGATTTGAGGCCACCCTGTCTCCAGGCAACATTTGTCATCTGGGAGATGTCTTAGTAGATAGGTTTAGTGGCTCAATTTCAAATAGGTTTGGGATTAAAAAAAAAGAGAGAGAGGCTTTAGGGTGTATCACTTACCATTACCAATTCATTGCAGCTGTCTTGCCCTTCACTCCACCAGTCTCAAGGGCCGCCAAACACCATTGCCTGTAAATATGTAATAGGTTTGGGAGAGTGGAGATAGATATGGAGGGGAAAGAAAGAGCAATTGAAAAAGAAAACCCCTTTCTTCCCCCATCTTCCATTACTAGAGTCATCCATTAAATAGTATAGACTAGGGATGTGCACAAATATTCATAACATTCAAAATTCATACAAATTCGGCTGAATTAGGGCATTCAAATTCAAATCAAATGTTGGCACATTCGAAGATTGACATTTGAATTTGAATTGAATGTTTCAATACATTTGTATGAAGCTTCATATGGGATTTTATGGGATTCGTATGGGACTGAACATTTGTATTGAATTTGAATCCTACCACATTCAAAGGGGATCTATTCGAACGAATACAAATTTTCTTGCATTGGAGTCAATACAAATTGAATACAAAAAAAAAAATTGTGCATATCTCTAGTACAGGCTATGATGGACTACCGGAAAAAGTCAAATATGCACAGAAGTCCTTAGCTCAGGGCCAGGAGCAATCAGATGACTCAGGGTCTTAAATCTAGAGTCTAGAGGTGCTCCCACACTGGCCCTTTAACACCCATTAAGCACACTTTTGCTGTGGCCATTCTGCACACGTGTTGCTGTGTGGCACACTCCCCAGTGAGGTGTGTCCGCACAGCAACATCATTTTGAAAGCGGATTTCGGCGACGCGTCCGCATTTGCGGGGTGTAAGTAGCACACTTCCGGTGGGTGCGTCCGCACCTATCCGGACTTAATGTGTGCTTAATGTGTGTTTTTGGCACACCACATATTATGTGGTCTTGCACCGTGAAAACGCATCCACTTAGGATGTGTCCGCACGGCACAAGTATGCCTACCCAGGGCCCTCCCCCTGCCCGCCATGATTGGCTTGCCGGAGCCAAGCATGGCGAGCCGGGGGGGGGCTCGCTGCCGTGGCTCGCCCTCGCCCCAGAAGTGGCAGATTGCTGCTTCTGGAGCCAGGGTGGGCCTCCCTAAAGCCCACCCTAGCCCACCCTGGGGGGAGCGCGGTGAATCCCATCCTTACCTCATCAGCGGCGCCCCGATTTTGAGACGAGGCACCCAGGATGCAGCACACCTGCATCCTGTGCGCCTCCTGAGTGGCTGGGGCTGCTACTGGCAACCATTGCCCTCAGGAGGCGTTCTGCGCAGGCGCGCCGTCTGGCCCAGGGGCACAGATGGGAGGCGGGTGCTGTGTGTCTGCACAGCACCCGTCTCCAATCTGGATCTATGCCGCGTGTTAGATGCGGATCTACCCCCTAAATCCGGACCTACCGGGGATCGGGATTTGGTGAACCCAGTTCCCCTGGGATCCGGTTTTACTAAATCCGGGTGCAGTAGACCCAGATTTATTTGCCCCTGTGCGGAAGCACCCTAGCTATTCTAGTTAAGAATTACTATTCTTGTAGATATAGGAACGTCTCTATTTAATATAAAAACAAAAGTAGCATTCACTGAGCACTGTACTGCATTTCTTTTGAAATGTGTAGGCTTTCAGTGTACTTTTAACTTTGGTCTTTATCCCATTCAAACATAATCGTTTTATAGAGCATATTGGCATGATGGTTTATAATGCGTTATAAAAAAACCTGCTAACTTTGTATCTCTTTTGGAAGATAATGATTTTTTTAAAAAAATCTTTAACAATATATGTTATGTTGTAAGCCATTCTGAGCTGTGTTATTGAAGAACAGAAAGTTTTAATAAAATAATTATAGTGTACTTGTAGTCTTAATTACTGTCACTGAAACCTTATATACCGCAATGTAAACCTGAGATACAGGAGGGGAATGTTACATAAAAGGAATGAAATATTCGAAACACAAATGCTATGGGAAACAGACAAAAAGGGTCAGCTGTTCTGGCATTCATTCTTGGCAACTCGAGCAGCAACATTCACACATGAAACTCATTCATTGCTTTTTTGCTGAATACATCTGCATTCATGTGTGCAGTTTTCAAATGCCTGCCATGTGACACAGGTGCAAAATACTTTCATCACTTAAATATTTATTCCCCTGGCTATTATGCAATGTTACTTTTGTTTATTTGTTCATTTGGTTTGTCTCTTCCCCCCCCCCCCAAGTCATCTTTTTCAAAGGCCTATAACAAAACTTTAAGTATGTGACAATATTTCTCCATAATAACAGTGTTTTGTTGTGGAGGTCATTTCCATTTCCCAAATTTGTCAGATTCTTTCTGGCACCCTATTTGTATCCCTAAAGTGGTCAGACTCATATTCAGAACTATGGCTGTGGTCACGGCTTCACTTTGAATCTTGTTCAGTCCTTTTTCAGGTCTGACTGCTCAAAGCTTTTCATTTCTGTTCATTTTATTTGTGGACTTTTCATTCAGGAAACTCCAAATGGAGGGTGGAAAGTCCACAAATAAAATGGATAGAAATGAAAAGGTTTGAGCAGTCAGACATGAAGATGGACTGAAGAAGGCTTAAAGTAAAGGTGTGACTATAGCCCATAACCAGCTCTGTGTGAGAATACTTACAAATCCCTTTAAGAAAGATAATGTTCTGTCTCCACTTAGAAAATCCGAGAATAATATAATGCAGGTTAAAATGAAAGTTCAGCCAGTGTTAAAGGTGGAACGAGAATTAGGTGCCATGAGGACAATTACATGATGACCCCCAGGGGGCAAACTCTGAGGTAGGTGATTTCTGATAGCCCCTGAGCCTTCACAACTTCTCCTAAGAACTTTCTGGGTTTTACTTACCAAGAACCCTAAACAGAATATCTATGGTTAACGATCATAGGAACTATAGTCCCCTCTGTAAAAAAAAAAGTTTTTGGAAACAAAATATATTTTAAAATTATATTTCAACTCAAAGTGTTCTCAGTAACATAGCTGGCCTTAGGCCTTTCTGCACTTAGCTGATTAGTTCACTTAGCCATGAACTGAGGCTGGTAAACTTCAGGTTAAAGGTGGACCATTCGCATCTGCCAGGAGGGAAGCTTCCCTAAAGCATCCATTATCGGCCAGAAATGTGAATGGACCTCCTGTTTACCAGAGCACACCACTACGTCCAAAGCTGGAAGGTCCACCTCCTTGCTGCCACAATTGCCCACCACTGCAGAGGAGCGTGTTTGAGCAGGGGCGTATTGCGGTCGATCACGTCAGTGCCTGTGATCGAATGCCCCTCTTGCAACTCTATGACCAGATGCCACTACCGGAGATTGGTGGTCTGACCATGGCAGAGGTAAGTGATTGATCATGGCTGCCACTGCCATCATGGCTGCACAGACATCTACTCCTCTGCCCACCAACCGCAGGGAACCAGAAGAAGAGTGAATGGTCACACCACTGGATGCTTCAGGTAAGTGTTTTAGTTAATGCTGCTAAAGGTGTGGAGCACAATTTAGTGTTCCACACCTAATCAACAATTAATGAATATGTGGGGAGGGTGAGCACGCTTGTAGGCTGTAGCAGCCTAGTCAACATGTGTATGCTCTTCACCAGACGTTTGGTAATTGTTAACTGCTGACCTAAGTGAGAATAGACCTCTTGTCATTAAGGAAAATAAGAAAGTTCTTCAAGTACAGATGCAGACTGATGGTGGAAGGAAACTTTGTGCTATTTTTCCACATCCATTTTGGCCAGACTTCTTTGTCTGAACAAAAAGTTGTTGTCTGTGCTCCTCAGACAGTTGTGCCCTCTCCATAAGCTATGTAGCTGGCCTGATTGTGCTGAAGGCCATCACCAGTGTTAAATGAAGATTGAAGAGTGTCATCTTGACTGGTCTTTCTAACAGCAAAATGTTGCTTCACTCTGCTTGGCATAATAAAATGATGCCTGGTTTGTTCTGTATTTCTTCCAGATCAGTCCTTACAAAATGCGATGGTCACTTGGCATCTAGTTAAGCACGATGTATACAGTGATATATCCAGAAAGTTATATACAGCAAATCTTGGTAACATAGATTAAGCAATCTGTTTCCTGTGGTGACTGAAGACTGAATCTGAGTGATGCATCTATAGGCTTTAAAATTCATAATAGATTCTGACAGATAAAGCTAAATTGATTATGCTCCCTCATTCTCTTTTTCTGGATTTGTTTCAGATTTCTATGGGTAATCATAGTTTATCTTTTTTCCCCCCGTTTAATTATTCTTTTTCAGATGGCAACTGTGTGGATGGAATAATAAGTAGTTGTGGGAACTAGCTATCTCAAAAAGACTCCCTCCCCTCATTTGTTCCTTTTCATCCCCTCCCCCCTCAAACCAAATCAAGTGGCAGCTTCTTCTAATGCAATGGTATAATGCTAGAATATCTGGGGAGGAACTGCATTATAAGACTAGTGGGAACACTGTCTATGTAATTTTACCAGATAAAAAAACCTGTGGAAAATGCAATGCTGAGCGGAAGGGTGCAAAAGTAATGGAAAAAGCTCTTCACGGCTCATTTCAGCAGGTTTTCAGGCTCTAATGTGAAAGGTACGCAGAAGATTTAGGATCTTTCAAGACTCACATGGGATGTTCTGGGGCTGGAAGCGATGCACTGTCCTGGGACAAGAAACCCATTCAGACAGCCCATCCCATTCCAGTTCTCACCACATCTCCACAGAGCTCCCTGGAGACAGTGACAGGCCTCTGAAGGCCAGCTCTGCACAAGGAAAGTGAAGTGCCCCAAGGGAAAGGAAAGGATACTTCATTCAGGAGTTGGAGAGGCTCAGGAGTCATTAGGGAACAGATGCATTTGTCTGCTCTGTCCACTGGTGGCCCTGAGGGATACCTTAGATGTCCATGTAATGCAATCAGAGTGTTTCTGAAAGCCTGTGGATCTTTTCTTTTCTCTAGAATTTTCCTCTTTATTTCCAAGCTGACATTCCATTCCAGTATTTAATATGTTGTTTATCTATTTTGCTAGATATATTTGATCCCAGAGAATCTTTCTGCATGTGGTGAACATGCTTTATTAATTGTATTTTTAAAAAAGTTACAATTAACAAAAAATAAAAAATACAAAAACTAAAATAAGACTGAACATTAATCTGGATAAAGGAGGCTCCACTCCTTGTCAAGCTGGCTCTGTCTGCATGAGGCAGAGGAAGATCCTGATCAACAGGCCCTTAACCTGGATCTGTTGTAGACCTGATATATTAGGTCTGCAATCTGGACTAAGGGCTGTAATCTGGATTATGGAGGCACACAGATGACACGCCACCATGAAACAGGAGCTGTAACTCAGCAGTGTGCGATAGCATGCCACCAAAAATTACCCCCCCCCACACACACACACACACAATGCTTGGAATTCCCACTCCTAGTTGTAGGGGGTTGGACGGAGCAGCTGCAAAGATCTGAAGAGTTTGCAGGCTCAGGAGACTTGATCTGGATTAGCACTTTCAGTGCAGATAGTACTGCTCCAGCCCTTTCCTCCCTGTGATCCAAATCAGTAGATCCAGTAAATTAATCTGGATCTACAACACCTCACTGTGGAAAGGGCCTTAAATTATCTTAGAATTCTAAAGCTTCAGCCCTTGTTGAGAGGATAAATAAACTGACTGGCCCAGGAAGTCCAGAATGGCATCAAATTAACAAAACATGGAGGCATGTGAATAAGGCATTCCCCAATGGTTTGATATACCACGGGATACCCATTTTAATGGTGCAACAAAATGGGTCCTCCAGAGCTTTGTAGGCCAGATACATTCATTCATGGCCTTCAGAGCTTTCAGAGGTCCCCCACACCATCCCTAAAGATCTGGAGGGGGCTCCTCCTGGTTGTTCTACCACCCTCAGCAGCAAGGGGGGGTGGGCATCTGGGAGAGGGCCTTCTCAGTGAAGGCCCTTAGGCTGTGGAATATTCTCCCCCTCAAGGTCAGTCTACCACCTTTGCTATACACATTTAGGAAGGCAATGATGATGCACCTCTTTGCCCATCGGTTAAATGGGGATACATTTTCCCTTCCCACTTGCAGGCACTGTTGTTCTAATATACACTGTTATTGTTCTAATATGTTTGATTTTAAATGTTGTTACCTTCCCTGAGATCTTTAGGTATAGTGTGAGATAGAAATACAAATGAATCGATGAATGAATGAATGAATGAATGAATGAATGAATGAATGAATGAATGAATGAATGAATGAATAAGCACGCAAGCAAGCTGGCGCAACCTTCAGAGCTAGCCTATGGGCTGGGCTGGAATAGGCCATCCTGATGCAGATGACCTTATTCTAGTCCAACTGCACATCTGGTCCAGCAAACATAATGGGGGAAAAGCTCTTTATTTACTTAAAATCATTTATCAGGCTTTGCTGTTTATAATCTCAAGTTGACAAGGCTCCCCCACCCCTGCGGGAGCTATTTTCTATATGCAGTCAAAAGCTTTAAATTACGTTCAACTACTTTCTCTCCAAAACAGTCCTTTAAATGTAAACCAGAACGCCCCCCCCTTTTTTTTCCTTTCAGAAATCTGTAAAGCTGTTGGGGTGTCAGTATTCAAAATATCTAGCGTGATTCCTGTTGATATAGGGCTTCCATGATGGATCTGCTCTGAACTTATAAAACAAATGGGTAGTTCACAGTAGCGCTAGTAGTCCACCATTTGCTTTCCCTTCCTCTCCACATTCCATAATATTGTCTTCACACCTGATGAAGGAGATTTCATTTTAGATTCCTTTCATTTGGTTTCACTGTTGATATGGTCATAACTGACTGCAAGACATCAAGTTTATTGAAGACAAATAATAAAAAAAGCATTCAACTCTGCAAATGCCAAAGGCCCTAGAGTAAATAAATAATAATTAAATAACCGTTCCTAACAAAACCTACAGAGACTGCTAATAATCAATTTATCCTGCCAGTAATTGTTGCCTTAGAGAATTATGTCTACCTGAATCCTTTCAACCTTTCAGCAGGTGCTGATTTCTCTTCAAAGAAGGAATTGAGACAATTTGTCACTGTTGGTGACCTGCCTGGAAAAAAAAAAAGACTTTCATTGTTTTGTTGAGTTAGCCAGTAACTTTCCATTTACATGAATGAACTGCAGATGAAAGCTCTTTGTGCCAACACACAGTGTCCTTTAAAGAACTTTCACAGTCTCTATCCTATCATATTTGCTTGCCTTTTTAAAGAATAACATCATCATGTGGATATTTTAATGAATACAACACAGACATCGCATGCAGGATGAAACAGCATGGAGCTATCTTTTTTAGCATGCCACTTGCTTGATTATGGACCATTAAGGATCCTGGCCTGAAGTAAATATATCGTATAGTCATTCTGTTCTCCTGTACTATCTTTATGATTTTCTTCAAAGTGCACTGTTTGGCCCTGTCAGATAATTATTATGCCCACTGAAGTTCTTATTATGATGTAAGTTCTCTGTTACCTGTTTGCAATGATATGCACAATTATGTTGGTCAGAAGGCAAGGGAGGGGAGGAAAGAAGGCTGGGCTGGGGTGTTTGCCTCAGCTTGGAATGGGTCATGGCCTGTGTGCCTGTTCACACATACAAACCACAGGCTGGGGGCAAACATTCCCTTGAAGCAAAATACCAGAAATAGTCACTTGTTTTGGGCACTTTGCTTCAAGGCCTTGGACAGGGAGAGCACAGGTAGTTTACTCCCATAGTCTCTGCACAGGCGTCACGGGAGCGGGACTGTGCTCCTTACCCTGAAAACGTTTTTCTGCTCTGCAAAACAAGCATTCTTGCAAGTGGATTCTGCCAACAGGAGCAGGCTAGGCATCAGTTGGGAATAGTGGTGTGTGGTTACCACACTCTTGGTTCCCTACAGACAAAACATCGGCAGTAAAGGCATCCTAAGTGAGCCCAGTTGCCATTGCTCCAAATGGGGACCAGTCATTCTGAGGGTGTTATAGAGGTGCTTTTGCTGCATAAATGGGGAGATAACTGTAATTTGGCCATGCAGATCTTCCCTAAATAAATATAATTAAAACTTAATCATACAACTTAAACCAAGTCTTAAAAGTCCTTTAAAACATGAAAAACAATAGAAGAAGAGTTGGCTTTTCTACCCCGCTTTTCTCACCCATTTAAGGGGACTCAAAGTGGCTGAAAAAGCTTTCTATTCTTCTCCCCACAACAGAACAGCCTGTGATTGCTCAGAAGAGAGCTGTGACTAGCCCAGGATCACCCAGCTGGCTTCATGGAGGAGAGTGGAATTAAACCTGGTATTCCCAGATAATAGTCCAGCTCCTTAACCACTAGAGCAAACTGGCTCAGGATTGCATGCTACCCTGATCCATTTAAAACAGAGCTGTTTGAAGATCATTACTGTGAGTGCATCCTCATGGAAGCCAGTTGCTTTGTCTGTGATGCGTGTCATAAAAATCTGTGTTGTAACTCACAATAAAGCGTCCCCATGTGGTTTGGGGCAACGCAGATTCAAATCGTACGTGCCTGTCCCCATGCAAGGCGCAGCGGGAACCCACATCTTTTTCTCCCCACCCACCCTCTCCCCTGATAGGAAGCTGAGTTGACGTCACCATAACCCATCCCGCCCACTGCAGAAATGACAGGAAACAGCTGCAGCAATGACAGGTAAACACCTCAGTTGCATCTCCAGGGACACAAAGATCATTTCTTTCCTTGGCTACCACAGTTAAAAGCATAACCAAAAGTTAGTTAAAAGCATAACTAAAACCATATCATTCCCTTCCTTGGCCGCCACAGATTAGCGGAGGTGCGCACATGGACATGACAGTGGGCACCCCGCACCAGCAACCGGCTCAAAATTTTCTACCAGTTCAGGTCAGCTTGTCTCAATCACTTTCAGATTAACCAGTCCTGAAGGAGAGAAAAGCCTTTTAATTTCACTACTATTATGTAGTTTTGCAGTCAACAGATTGCCAGGGTCTGATCGCAGCGCGCATGGTAGGAACAGGGAGCAGAGTGAAACCATGCCTGCTAATACTGCGACTGCCAAGCTCTGCCCCAAATAACCTGAGAGCATCCGTATGACCTCAGGAAAATACATGCTAGCCCCTTATTTCAGATGTACTACACTTGTTAAGTGGGATTTTTTAAACATGTATTGTCTCGCATGTAGCCCATATTAGGGCTTTGCATGGAGATGCTCCCAAGGCGAACTCAGAATAATTTCAAAATATTTTCAGCATGGGAACAGGCCCACATTTCCTACCAACAGTTCTACAAATTACGGGGCTATAAAAGTGATAGGGGTATCTTACACAGGACAGGCTCTGCCATGCGTTCAATGAGGATGCTAATTGGAGGTGGGAGCAAAAATACAATAGAACCAAAGAACACTTTGAAACTGTTTGAAGTTTCCTTTGTAGAGCAGGCATTGGCTCCTCAGCCAGCACTGAATCCACAACACAGAGCTACAATACCTAGGTTACTTGGAATGGAGGATTAAAGTAGCTTGCAATGTCAATTCTTACTCATTAATTTTCTCAGTATCCCAACAATCCTTTTGTTTGCAACAACGGAAACAAAATGCATATGGTTTTTAATCAGGCCCATCTATTGGGCATGTAAATAGGTCTTCAACAAAATACATATTAAAAACAGATATATTTCAGGTATTGCACAACTAATGCACATGTAAATGATGGAATTATTTAAGAAAGCCTATGTATATCAAAGCTTATGTCGATGATGAATATTTACGCACATATGGTGTGTATTTATAAATTTGCAGATGTCCGGTGCTTGCCGTCAGCTATTTCTGCATTACTTTTACTATAACTTAATTAAAACCATGTAACCTTATGAAATGTACTTTTTACTGCTTCTCCACATGGCTACACCTGGTATTGTTCATGTTGTGCATATATATAAAATTATTACCTGGCAAAATTAAAATATGGAGGCTTTGCCATTTCCACTTTAGCATAAATTGCTTAGTGGCCCCAAACTCAAACCGAGGAACAACCTCTCCCACTAACAACAGCTTCAATACTACCAGATCACTTTCTGCTATTTAGTTGTTTTATTCTTTGAGTTATATTTTAATGCAAATCAGTGTTTACATATTTCAGATGATGATGATGATGACAGATGACAGACAGATAGAGAGAAGAGAGAGAGAGAGATGATAGAGCCATAACCAGTCTTGACTTCCATGACTTCATTTGGTCTGTTCTTTGCATTTGCAAATACACATATAAGCTCTGTGTTAACATTATGGATATAGATCACACTGAAAGATTCTGTACTTATAGAACTTAAATGCATGTACAGAGGAAGAAGAGACAAGTATGGTTTTGTCCCACCCACCAGATTTCCACACATCCCCTCAATATGACTTTTTTTTCCATGCAATCATCCAACAGTCTTAACATTTAAACTGGAAAATATGATTTTCTCTACATTGCTATTCTAATCAGCATGCCATCACTGAAATTTACTGTAAGTGACTATGAGCCATATTCCAGTATAGCACATAATTTATCCTCAAACAAGAAGAATTTCTTCCATGAAATGCCTTGGCATAACAAAACACCCCAGCCACATATCATACTATTTTATCTCCTTCAAACCATACCCTTCCATTCTTGCTTCAAAACATTTCAGCTTCCAGCTCTTATTGTTCTGCTTCTCTTGGGAGATCATTACTGTCCACAGCCATCAAAAGTATAGTTTAACTTGTTTAACTGTGAAATGCAGTAAACCTATTTTAGAATTTCCCTTTGCCTGCCTGCCCCACACCAAACTATTAGCTGTACATTACTCATCTTGGGGAGACTTTTCAGAAATTGCTTCAGGTGTACTGGGTTTCAAATAGGATTTGGAGGAATATCTAAGGGCCAGCCTCAGATTCATTCCAAAAGACATCTGATTCACAATCTGAAATTTCAGGGATGCTATCTGAAACCGTGTATCACTTTCTTGTCTAACACTACATGAAGGTGGGGGGGGGGGACACTAAGAAACAGCAGAATGTGGCTTTTGGGGACAAGAAAATGCTGCAGTGGGTTAAATATATTGTTGACATTTGGTTGCATTTTGTTTGTTTTTTTCTTTCAGACCTACACCCCAATGTGGGTGGATCAATGAATGTACAAAAAGTGACAACAACAAAGCTCCCCTCCTTCTCTGCACTGGTACAGGTAACCTTCCATCTGAATTATATCTAGCCTAACTCTATACTTGTCTAGATGTATGGTGGGGAAGGAATCATGCATCAATAGTAGGCAGGGTAGGAGGAAGAGAAGTGTTCAGGAGGACAAAATCATAGTGGTGATGGGCAGGGGGAGATATGGCACTGGGCAGCAGAAGAGACAGTTGGATAGTGCTGCTGCCAAGCCTCTGGTTTCTCTCTGGAATTGGGAGATAAGCAGGGTCACCATTGTGTCTTCGAGTAGACGTACAGCAGAGCACTTCTGTGTGGTGAAAGGCCTTATAAGATCTAGCCCAAGAGGACATGGGTAATGGCCATGAAATAGCTGCTGTGACAAATGTGCAAGGCACCTTGAGGGCCCCTAAAGCAGTTATATGAACCACAGGTCATCCCACAGCCAAACACCATTTTTACATGCTTTTGGATCACATTGGCAATTCAGAGTTTCCATACTTCCATGCCCAGGCTTTCTCCACTGTTTTCCAAGACAGAAGGATGTTGACAAAACCTTCAGGGAAAATTCATTAACAGAGGTCTGTTAGCTTCATTTAAAACCACGTGCACTGAGTCCCACCCACACCAAAATAAGATACATTGCCATTCATGAATCTGGTTATTGTTAAACTACTTTCCCTCTTTATTCCGGTTATGTTGTTTGTGCTTTTAATTAATGATGTAAATAAAAATGTAATGCAACATACATATGCCCATTAATCCTAGGCCTTAAGGCTGATTCATATCATTGATTCCACACCACTGCCTTTTTCTGGACAGTTAATAGGTCTCATGAGTACTCTATTCAGGTGAGTAGTGAGATAAAACAGGAATGAACATATATTCTGATTTCATGTACAAATAGACACTAAAACTTTGAAATCACCATAGGTTACTACAACCCTCAAATCCTGGTGCGTGTATGTTTAATGCAGGATATGCAGGTGCATGCCTTTATTCTTATTGTTTTAGTAGAAGTACGAAATTTGCCCATCTGACTGGATTGGATATGTTTATGGAAGGCAGGGTAATCAATGCTTATTAGCCTGGAAGGCTGTGGAACTACCTCTGATGTAGAATATGTCCTCTAAAGGTCTCTAAAAGTAAGTTCCCTGGAGGTTGTCACCAGGGCAAAGATTCCATTGCTATGATGTTTTCATGGCTTGGATGGCAGTAGGCATGTGAAGAGGGAGGAAGGGAAAAGGACTGAAGCAGTGAGAGAGAATAGGTATAATCATATGCCTTCTTGGTCCCAGAACAGTAACAATTTGATAATTTGAAGGGTTTATTTGAATAGTTTAAGGATAAAAAAAGTCAGCGAAGAAGTAGTTATTCCAAACTACTAAGGAATTTCTAGGAACAGAACTGTTTCAAAGTCCTATCAGTCCCTTCGCGACAGTGGGTTAGAAAAGGCAAGGAAAAGGGGTTTCTTGCCACCTATGGGATGATATGTGGAAATAGTTTTCAAGGCTGTCTTCAGAAAAGGGCAGGTAACTGGAAAGAGATAACTTGTCAGTGCTATGTGTGCTTAGTTCCCAAGTCCCACTTTTCTTTGTGAGATCCGTTTCTGAAACTGCACAAGATGGATGAAGAGGAGGAGGAGGAAGAGGAAGAGACCATAACTTTCATGATTCTTAACAGTTGACCATGCTGTGACTGTTAGAAGTTGTTCTACAGAAACTGGAGACCATCACATTACTTACCTCAGAGGTAAACCACACTTTAGCTAGTAAATCATCTACCCTATGTTTGTTTCTGTACTCATCTTGCCTAGGGAAGTCAAACTATCCCAGTCCACTCCATTCCAGAATAAGATGTGAGGTGGGGGGTGGGAGTGCCATCTCTCCTGGCCCAAAATGTGCATACACCTGACTGTTTTTTCATTTCAGACACCACACACGCCTACCAGCAATTGGCCTAGGCTCCTGTCACTTTTATATCACATTTAGTGTACACGGACTGGCTGAATAAAACAGTATCTTAAAGGGAGTATGCCTACCTCCATGCTGGGGTTTTCGTAATCATCTTTGGAGGAGGTGCCAGTGTGGAAACAATGATGACTGAAGCAGAACAGACAAACTGGGATAGTTGTAGATCATTTCAATGAGGTCTACAAGTAAACCAGAATAGGGATCTCTTGGATCCATTTTTGGCTGGATAGCTGATCCAGTGTAAACTAAGAATATTAGAGAATCACTTGGCCTGGTTTACTAACCAAGTGCAGAAAGGGCCTATGCTTCATGAAAAAAGAGGTGCTAAAAAACAAATATCTTACCCTATGACCATAGTGATAAGTTTTCTTCATGAACCTTCCACACTATAGCTCTGTCATGTTAACAGAGAATAATGTTCTCTAGTCAGGGAACTGACTATAAAAACTGGCATGAGAAATGCTATTCTGCATTCAGAATCTGTGGAGCAGTGAATCCTAACTTAAGGTAACAGTATTCGTGCCCCTTGCATGCCTTATTCTCACTTGCCCCACCTGTTGATCAGAGGGCATCCTTCCAAAAATCGATTCAAGTGAGTGACACTTAGGTGGGAAGGCCACACCATTTGCCTGAATGCCCATTATTTGCTGCCATACGTACTCCACATTGGCTGCAGCTGATATTGAGGTTCTACAACTTAAGAATGAAAAGAATTTGTGAGGAAAGACCAGACATATAAATCTAAACATGAGCCTCGCCATGAGTTGCCATAATCCATTAACCATCTATTTCCCCTGGTCTTGTGATTCACTGCATCAACATTATGCCTTTCAAGTATCACAGGATCATGTACAACAACAGAACATGCCTTCTTCAGTACACAGAGACACATTTTTTTCTAAGGGATATATGTAAATAACTGTAGCCCTAAAATACTAACTCTTGCCCTTGTTTTTAATTTCAAAAACATGCAAACTGCCCCACAGGTTTTCAAACTAAATGACTAGCAACTCTTATTTATATTTCCCCCACTTCCTACAAATCTAGGGCACCAGCAACTAAATATATAACACATAGCTCTAAGGAGTTCTCAGTACTTACAAGTTTTATTATTTCTATCAAGCACTGAAAATGTATTTGATCACCCAAATACCAATACATGAATGGAGCTAATGATTTTGGTTTCACTATTCTTTACCTGTCCCAGAACAAAAAGTAACAACAAAAAATACAGATTTACATACAGAAAATGATAAAAAGTCCACTTTCTCATTGGCCTTGGTCACACCTTGCTGAAATAGCCTGTTTTATTAAGAAATAGGACTCAAAACTCAATAACTCGGACCACACACAATACCTGGTAATCCTTCTTCAGTTGGACCTCAGTTTGGAATGCTATGCCCACACCGTTCTGTTCCTGACCTTCTTTACAAGACTTTTTTAGATCTCCGTGATCACAACACCCCCTGTGTTCTGACAGGATAAATGTTCTGTGACTCAACAGTGTATCATCACATACTGGACAAAAGGGAAGGCAAATGCACGCGGTATCCACCCACTACAGTACGGTTCAGCCCCTTTAGTCCTCTTCCTTGAACACCCCCACAAAAATGTGATAAAATAAATGATCTCCATTAAGATCAGATCAAGAGAAAACTTTTCTGAGTTTAAGCTGTAAGTTGCGGAAACAACTAAACAAAATCCAATGTCATATCAATTATATTGGTTCACTGTGCTATGGAGAATATGATCTCTCTCCTGTCATGAAAGTGTCACACAACATTACATGGATGAACCCATCGGGGGAATAGAATTTTCCTTTCAATTCCAGCACAAATAAACAAGCAACATTAAAATAGTCATACATTTGATTACTCCCTGCAAAGCCCTGATTTTAATTTAAAGACAAATGGAAGATGTGTTGCTCGTCTTTTGCATGTGCATCGAAAATGTTCTTCCAACATTAAAATACACAAATTTCAACTTTTAAAAGTTTATTCTGAGGAAGCCATCTACTGAAATATAATGTCCACACAAAGAAATTTTCTTGAAAGAAAATTCAATTTCAAAACACCTCGGAGGGTAGATGTGAAGGTTTGAAATTCAAAACCAAAACATTGCATCCAATGAGTCATAGCATCATTTGAAAAAGACAATATGATGTAAGAGCATAAATACACACCTACATATTTAGATGGGGAACTGTGAGAAAGAAAAAGGAAGGGTAAATTGTTCTTTAACTGTTTAAGGTGTGAAAGTCCATGTTTTGGTTATGTGGTAGAGAAGTGCACAAACTTCTTTTCAAATCAAAAGAAATATTCTTGTTTGAGGTCTGATTCAAACTACTTTTTTTAAAAAGAGCACAGTAATTTGATTTGCATGTAGACCATGCATACCAGATTGAATCACTCTTGTTCACTCAGTTTGTTAGAATCCTCTTTGTTTGGTTCAGTTTGAACAAGGGTTTTGCAAACAACCGGGTGGTCGGGTGTGCATATGAACAACCTTGTTTACTGCAAACCTGAACCAGCCAGACACATCTCTGTTATGTGATTGTCTCAGATTTTCTAACCCTTATATTTATTACTTCAGTGAAGTTTTCCAAAGGAAGGCCAAACATTTATTAAGCAAAAAAGTACAATATTGCATTTCATAGCAGCACAATGTGCCTGTCTACCAAGTGGCTTTCTTTTTTCTTTCTTTCTTTCTTTTTTTTTTCTTGTTGCATTACCTGAAGCAAAAGCAGTTTCCACTTGGAA
>MTQE01002502.1:1420508-1433244 GCA_014337955.1 Aspidoscelis marmoratus | reverse complement strand
TTTTTTTTCTTGTTGCATTACCTGAAGCAAAAGCAGTTTCCACTTGGAAGCTAAATTGAAAACGACCTTGTGCTTTTTAAAAGAAGGCTGGCAGCTGAGGTCACTGGAGTGTAGTGTGATAGACAGAGCTAGTCTGCCTGTGGTTTGCAGGCATGTCTGGCAGAAAGAATAATACTGTAAAGAACCTTCTGTCATTTGCTTTGAAAACAACATAAATGAAATCTAACACAACTCTGATTTTCAGGCAAGAACACTTTTTGGAACTGTCTTTGACCCTGATGTTCTCCACTTCAGAGGAATGCACATTATGCGTTTACCTTATAAATCTCCCTTTTCATGCATGTAAGCAACATTAATGATTTGTCTTTAGCAGACAGTTCCAAACTGTATCGCTTTTAAAACAAAACAAAAACATGCATTATTCACTGAATGTACCTGAACAAATGAAATAAAACACTGTGGAGTTAGGCAGGGGCCTTTCAGGAGTTTCTTTTCTGCATGTAAATATAGAAAAGGAAGGTCCCACTCTCTGTGACTGTATGCTCTCTATGGACTAGACAGAGCATAATCTAAATCAGGAGGCTTCTGATCTGGCTTACTGGTGGTCTTGATTTAACAGGTCTACCAGCAAATTAGCAGTTGATAATTTGGATCATGGAGGTGTGATGCATGCATGCTGCTTAAATGGGTCACTCAGGGTCTCCAAGGCCAAGAAATATCGTTTGTCGCCATCAGAACTTGCAGAAGCCAGCTCCAAAGCTCACAAGAACTTTGGGCCAGAATAGAGGATAGACTGGAATATCTGCGGCAGTGCAGACATAATTGTTCTGCTCTAAGGGCAACCTGTGCCTGCTCAGGAGCAGATTCTATTTTCCTGATCAGCTGTTCTGGAACTGATCTAGTAAGGTCACAAATGCTCGGAGTGAAATGATTCTTTTTTAAAAAAAAATCCATGGAGAAGTTAGATACAAACTGTGTTTATATTCAATAAAGAAGATGATTTCCAAGGTGACTTCAACATAGTTTTGAGACTGTTCACAGATGGAATCATTCCTAAGCCAATCTGCCCTCTGCCTCTCAGGAACATTCTAGGCTAGAAAAGATGGATTATAATATTGATGAGAAGATGAGGGCCATATGCTGCATAAGTGCTTTAAAGCTTCTTCTTTGCTATGTGTGACTGCAGCCACACTTACTGGAATGGGGTCCAGCAACAAGCCATGCAGAAATGCTGAACCATCCAAATGTAATTTGGGAGACATCAAGGACAAGTGTCCAATGCAAGCTTTGTTTTTCCTCATCTACCCCATGTTGGCATTAGTGGTTTTAAAGAACCCTGATAAAGCCCCTGTATCTTGTCTAGTTACCTAAACATAAAAAAAGAAGAAAACTTTTCTTTTTGTAGATAGCAAAGCAAAATTAGATTATTATTCTGTGCCCCAGTATGCTATGTATCAATATAAAACCCAAGTTGTAGTGATCAAGAAGAAAAAGGAAAGGAAGCAAATCAGCAAAATCAAGAAGGAGTTCTGAGTTGCTAGAAAATACACAAAAGTATGAGTTATTTTTCTTCTCTAGACTTTATCTTAATTCCATCCTTTTTTCATGCAAGCCAGTTGTGCTTCTCTGCCTTTTGCATTGTATATAGACAGATGAAGAAAAACACTATTTTTTTTTTTACAATTCTGGCTTTATTTTGTTTATTTTACTTCTATCGGCACTATTAATCTTCATCCAGGAAGCACTTATTTAATCCATATTACTTGGATAATCTGGAGTAAAGCATATCCAAACACATTTTATTCCAGATTATCTATGCCATGTTCTGAACTATACAAATAATGCAGATTAAGTAAGTGCTGTCTGGATGAAGCTTCGTTTGGGACTTTTATACTGATCTAATTCTTTTGGTACATAAGCCTTGTGGACAGCTTTGTACAGACTTCGGCAGATCTCTACAGCATCATTATGGTGCCATGAATGCTCTGTGAGGGTGCAGGGAATCAGGCTATTGTATGTTACATTAGGGGCACTTGGTGAATATGGCATCCACATGCTCACTAGGCACTATTCTGCCATAAGTGCTCATTAGAGCACTTTACAGGCAGAGTAGAAGTATTCATGTGAAAAGTGGTTGCCCCTGCTGTCCTCTAGTAGCCCTGCTGCTGCAAGCCCACTGCCACACATATTGGACCTACCAGAGCTGATGTGTTTGAAGATTCCTCTGGCTGCCAATATTGCAGCTGGAGACCTAAAGTTGTCCAGCTGAGATATTAGTGTGCCCACAGGGAGTGAACAGCAAGCAAACTCCCATGCCTCATGTCATCTCTGACTTGTTAGATGCATAGGGTGCTGCCCCTGCCAGTCAAAATGAGGGAGGCATGCCTCAGGGGCCAGCCTTAGTAACGGGTTATGTCACCTCATTTGCAGAGTCCTTGGATTCAGATGCTAGGCAACACCCAGGGCTGAGTTCTCTCCAGAGAGAACACCTGCGACACTCAGCCCAGCTCCATGCCAAACAGCTGCGCCAGTGGGGGTGGGACAGTCTGAGCCCAACGTAAGGAAGTCACGCAAAGCAACCTCTGTTGCAAACAAAGGATCTTCTTGGCAACCCCCGACTCGTGTAACCTCTGGACTCCTGACTCTGACAGACTCCTGACTGATGACGAATTTCTGGTAACCTGACTCCTGGCCTGTGTGACTGATTCCACTAGCCATGAGTGTGCACGTGTTTGCTCCTGCTGCCTGCTCTGGACACAACACAAACAGCATACTGCCAATTTAATGGACAGAAACTCAGACAAGGCATAATATGGAATTATCTCTGGACTATATTGGGATTACCACACGTATGCATGGGAATCCCAACATAGCCTTAGGATATAAAGGTGAAATCCTGCTGTATTACCATTCTAGGGGAAAAGGAACATCCAACCTGGTCTTTTTCAGAATAGCACTATGTGCTTACCTGTCTGGATGCTTGCTTCTGTGAGTCACCATCTTGTCTGGGACCAAAACAAAGCTGAAAATGCCCACTGCACATACTGCAAGATACTTCTGGATATTCATGCACTTCTGGATATTTGTGCCATCAAAATACCCAATGATACACACCATGCCACTGTACTTGTCCTCCAGTTTCACGCTGGTATCTGGCAGGGATGGCAAGAGACAATTGCAAGATCTAAACAAGATCCTGCATTTATCTCTTCTTCCTGTCTGGAGGGAGCCTGAGAGAAGAGAATATAGGAAGAAGAGTACAGAGGAAGAAGAGCTCTACACTAACTGCAACACAACCACCTAAGTTTTGATTGCTTATTTACATCCAAAGAGCTGATTTATTACTCAAGGGCTCCACTTCACTAGTTCATGTGAAAAATATATTCTTTAATTTTTACAAAATAATAAATTTCTAATAGGAACTTGCTGGATTCCATATTCTCAAGAACAGACTGATTTCTGCCACTGGTCGTCCATGATTACAAGATCCTGTTCTCTGAAATCCTGCTCCGGATTTATATCTACAACTTCTTCCTAAAATGTGTAGCAGCCTAAGAACACTTCTAGGAGGGTAAAGCATGAAGGTGGTAGGGGAAAGATGAGGTTTCAATTCTCCCCCTGACCTCCTTAATCTGAACTTTGATTTGTAGTGAATCTGAAACTGAGTTGGAAAGACAAAAAGTTCAATTCTAATCAGAGTCTCAACAACAGATGAAGTAGGGCCAATCTACAAAAGCTTATCCCACAACTTCGCTGCTAGTCTTTAAGGTTTTATTAGAGCTGTAGTTTTTTTAATACAGAGTCTCAACATTCTTTGATCTTGCTCATGGCCCTAATCTGTGGGCCACTGGTGCTTAAAAGTGATGGACAGGTAGCAAATTTGAGAATGTAGAAAGGTTTGCTATTGACACTATGGTTGCAAAAGCAAAGGGTAAGGCACCTAAAAGGAAGTTGCTGTCAGAGAATGTCAAGTCAAAAACCCATGAAAACTGATTCTGCTGACCACAGTGAATTATGTACACATTAGCCAACCCTGAGCTGAAATGTGATTGAAAGAGAAAGAGAGAAATGAGTCAAACTATGTGCTAGTGAATATGGTGAGAACACTGCACGTTTTCCCCTTAGGCCAGCTACTAGCAAAGGATTTGTGGAATTTAATTGGGCTAGTATGCAGTTTAGCATTGGTTAGTTGCAATTGGCTGCAATTTTTTATTCTTAAATTTTACTTTTTTCTCTCTCTTCCTTCACATAATTCAGGAATGTTCACTGTGTATGTTGCTTATGCTTTTCATAAACTGAGATGCTTTCACTATTCTGCTGGATTTATTTTTGTTTTTTAAAAGCAGGGTACAGCCTCCGATCCTGTTTGCACACAACACTCTTACCCACAAAACAAATTGGGAACTCTAGCTGCAACCTTTCTTGTTCTTAATGAGCATGTTTACTATCACAGCTAGGCTAGCTGGCAAATGGAGAGATCTTCTAAAATAGTTGCCTTTCCTTCAACTTTGGACTGAAATTTATTTTCCACCCTTCTTTTTTCCAGAGAGAGCTTAACATTAAACTGAAAAGGAAAATTCAAAGGAGTTTCATTTTATGATGATAATGATTCTCAAAGGAAGAGATATTCAGTGCTTGGATCTGAAAAATGTCCTATAGAGAGATAAAAACGCATCTTGTCACTTCAGAAGCAAATTTCAAGAAAAATCATGCATCCTTACCATTAAAGTTTACTGCCCGGATGTAAGCAAGTAGTTCTTTGCCATCAATAGTGCTCATTCGTGGACACAGACCAATATATCCAGGGCAAAGCTCTTTATGCATATTGTGCAATGCATATGCCATGGAGTATACGGCGTCAATGACAAATTGGACCTTCCCTTCCTGTTCGTAAGCAGAGTCCCTTGCAATTCGTTCCAAGCCTGTAGAAAACAGAAGATAAAATAGATAATTTTTTTCTTGGGAGTCAAGATAGGGTAACCCAGCAACAGATGATTTAGTTCTACACACTAGAACTATGGTTTTGCTCCAGATATGCTGAAATATGGTCCCTGTGAGTCTTAGCTAGTCTGACCACTGGCAAAAAATGATGGGAGCTACTATTCGGCAACATTTGGACTAGAACAGGTTCTTAAACAATATTTGTACTCACACTGTTCTATCACACTGAAACGTTAGGTGAATTTACTTTATATACGCAACGTAACTCAGCTGCTAAATATGACAAAATGCCATGAAGTAGCATCAGAACAGAGGCTCTTTCTGCACTGAATAGGAGTGCGCATGAATGCGATTTTCAAATTCGATTTGATTAAAAATGAATATTTGAACATCCACATTCATATGAATAAAGAAAAAACTAATGTCTGGACATTCGAGCCGATATGAATACATCCGTATCTATTCATATGAATATTTGATACGTGTTTGATACGAATCTTGTATGCATCTGGTTTTTATCCTGTATGCATCCCATTTCATCCTGTACTTATCTGTACGGAATTATTCGTATGTAGTAGTAGTAGAAAATTTATTTGACTAGTCGTGTGACCATTTCAAAGTACAATACAATTAAAACAATAAAACAGAAGTCCCCTTTATACAGTCAGGGTTCTACATTCAGGAGATGGGTTCTTTTTTTAATAGCTTTTAAAATAAAGAGGCTCCTACTATAATAGATCTTTCATGACCTTGTAGAAGAAATGTCATACGCTCAGTTCTGTTGTGAGACTGTAACTCGGATACTAGTGGGTGTAAAAACCTGTGCCGAAGTTCTGTGTAAGCAGGGCAATCAAAAAGAAAATGTTCCATATCTTCAACCGATTGATCCCCCCAGACACAGAGTCTTTCACATCTTGGCATGTTATAATAACGGCCAGTTTGCATCATGATGCCAAGTTGGTCGAATCTGGACCTAGTAAACAGTCTTCTTAGAGGTAGCGGAACTGGAATAGTCAGATAAGATGCATACGGATATATATATGCGGTGCGTACGTATCCGTACACATACGAATGTCTGAATTATTCATACGAATAATGTTAAACATTCATATTTGTTCAAATACTATAAAACAAATGTCTGGACATTTGATTCAAATTCAAATATCTGAATTTGTCCAATTTCGATCGAATAACAAATATCTTGAATATTTGTGCACATCCCTAGAACTGTGTCTTTTTCTGCATTATATATTGGAGTATAGACCTGGCACTTTCATTCTGATGACAAGTCCCTATTCTGAGATATAATGCGGACTAAAGACCAGTACAGGAAGAGCCAAAGTCTCAGTCAAGGAGCACGATTCAGAATCACTATTACTAATTTTTTCAATGCATACCTATCTATCTAATAGCCTTTCCACACTTACTTTAGGACTGGAACAAGGGGCTGCAAAATCCTCATCAGTGCATACCAGAAAGGCCCTAGACATTGCCAGCATACTTTGCATTAGATGGAACATCATCCAGACCAGAAAGCTTACTGATCTGGATTACTGGTGAATCTGATTAAACATAGCCATTGGTGTACCACCTTGGACTATCCAAATCATGTGCAGAAGACCGATAGTGTTAGTTCCTAACACCTCCCCCACATAAAAAAAAATCCTAGAGAAATATAATTGCCAGGATTTAAACCTAATTTGTATGCACTGAGATACTCTTCTAACCTTTGCCTTCTATTCAGGGATAATAAACAATGAGGATGGAAGATTTTAAGGAGAAAAATGCCAGCATAAAAGTTGCTTGCCAAAACCTCTGTTTACAGCTCACAGAACAGCTGGCAAATACTATTTACAGGCTGTTTTTACAGCATTCTGTCATTTTAAATGAAATTGAGAGAATACCTTTATTTTATCTTTATCTATTGACTGATAAACATAACACTTTGAGGGAAGGGGTATTGTGAGCCAAGTGCTTCCACCATCTGTCATTGTATTTGCTTATAACATCCCACATTTAAAATAAAGAACAATAAAAAACATTACAGAGAGGGTGCCTCCATGAACATGTAAAACACCCACCATGGGCAACAAGAGAGCAGGCAGGTGATCACCTTTGGCCACCAAGCTGCTCCAATCTCCAATAACATGCCATTATCTTAAACCACTTGCAGTTCCTCTGAGATAATTGAGGGAAGTCTTCTTCCCCCCAAGTGAATTTTTGATTCATATTTGAAGATATGAATGTCGACAACATTTGAATGTGTCCATACACATCTGTACACATCCGTACGCATCCTGTTTTTGTCCTGTATGTATCCGTACAAATGTGCATGGATACAAACATACGTATCTGTACAGATACAAATGTTCGAATAATTCATACAAATGATTCAAAAGATTTGAAAATTCATTCAAATGTTAAATTTGAATTTAGAGACACTTGATTCAAGTTTGAATGTCCAAATTCAGTCGAATTTTGAATGTTTCAAATATTCGTGCACATCCCTACATAGGAGTGAAAAAGCAACTCCAAGGTCGGAATTGCCACTGAGGACCTGGAACTGCAGGGCATTTTCTATCCCTTCATATATTTCTTACAGTATTTTTGCTATTGAAGGCAGCAGAGCACCTTGAACCTGTGACCAATGCTGGATTCAGGCAAGGCCTAAAACATGGAATCACCTTAGAGCTATATTGGAATTACTACACAGACAAGTGACAATCCTATCATAGCCCCAGAATATAAAGAGAAAATCCCTCAGTGTGGCTATTCTGTAAAAAAAGACCTCCCAACTTGGGTTTTCCCAGAATAGTAATATGTGTTTACCTGTCTGGATGCTCGCACCCAGGAGGTGCCATCCTGAAAATGGCCACCATGCATGTGCAGGCCCATAGTTAGGCTGAAAATGGTCAGCAAGCATACATGGGGAACAGCAATCACACATTTCTGGCTATTTTGCATCATCAAAATACCTGAAATGACATGCCACTCCATTTGCAGGACCAAGTATCCAGACAGGTTGGGGTCCATGCTTGCCCCACAATTTTGTTATGCCGTTTGGCTGGGTTAATGAGAGGCAATTTCAGGATCGAAGCAAGATGGCACATTTTCTTCTTGCAGCCTGGAGGCAGCCAAAGTCTGTTACCCTCCATGGCAGCTCTCATCATGTGGATGAGGCCAGAGACTTAGGGTGTGTCTAGACTTAGGAAGCTGCAAATCGGAATGGCAGCTGAGGTGTGGGCGTCACAGCTGATGCCTGATCCTGCATAGTAGTAGCACATTATGCCTCCGCTACTGCAAATTTACCTACTGTGGCACGATCAACACTCGCATCACAGTATAAGGTAAATCCAAAATTTCCCACTGTCCAGCCGACAAGAGCTGAGCCTGCAGCTCAGCTCCCATTGGCTGCCCCTTCCCATGTGATGTGCACCTCACCATGCATGTCACAGAAGTCTCACAGCCACTGAAGAGGAAGCTGTGGAACTCCTTTGGTACAGGGACAAGGAGTCGTCACTTCACATCAGGTAAGCTGCATATTTTTCTATAGCTGCAGATTTAATCCACTAATCTGGATGCTGCTTTAGAGTAATTCCACACTGGGCAGTATGCAAGGGTCTTTCTTAGACTGCATCAGCATGCAGAAGAGAAGCTCCTAATACGTTTGCACATCCAGTATACTACCCAGTGCAGAAATCACCCTTAAAACCAAGCTCTTATAACATGAATGCTCCATTGATTATGTGTCAAGTTTCAGCAAGTTTAATTATTAGTTTCTGAATAAGAATAGTAACCAAAAGAAAGAAAGGATTGTTACAATACAAATATGACAAAAGAAAAACAAAACAAATTAAAGTACTCCTTCATATAAACACAATACCCATTTGGTTTAATTCATGAAGTATCCTCTTTCTACTATTCATATCACAGTCACACAAAAGCTATTATAGAAGCCATGCATTAAATCTGTCTTTAATTTATTTTGCTTCAGATAGCTAGTTCGATCATTTTGGCCATTATTCATACTCTGGACAATCATTTCGTTATGAAAGTCAGTTTCTGCCTCTACATAAAAAGCACTGCCATATAACATACTCTTTAAGAAGCTTTGTCTTTCCTGTGTCTAGCCACAGATAATTTATTTTTCAGCCACAGGGTGGCTAGCAATAAGAAGATGCTAACACAAGATGATCTCCACACATGCCTACAAACTGCATATTAGCAATCCCATTATAAATGCAAGTTCTTACTCTGCATGATTATTCAGATCAGCAGCAAAGAGATATTACCTTTAAATATCTGCTATAAGAACATAAGAGCAGTCTTGCTGGATCAGGCCACTGCCCATCTAGGTCTGCATCCCATCTCACACAGTGGCCCTCCAATTGCTTGTGGGCATCTCAAGCAGAAGACAAAGGCAAAACCTTTACAAACCCGGAGGATGTACCTAGGTATTCCTTCTAGTAGCTGTTGATACACCTGCGATCCATGAATTTGTCTAACCTTTTCTCTAAGCTATCTAGGCTGATTGCTGTTCCATAGACCGATGACTCTCTTGTATGATCTGACTATCCTACTCATCAGCTTCATAGGGTGTCTTCTGGTTCTAGCATTGTGCAATAGAGAAAAGAATTTTTCTCTATCTACCCTGTTCTATACCATGCATGGTTTTATATACTCCAATTAGTTGCAGTCCGATTTTGTAAGAGAGGTATTTCAGCCCCTTAATCATTTTGGCTGCCCTTTCTGCATCTTTCCAGTTCCACCATATCATTTTGAGGTGTGGTGACCAGAATTGTATACAATATTCCAAATGTGGCCTCACCATAGATTTATAAAGGGTATAATTCCCTACCTAGTATAACTCCTGCTTTAGAATACTACTTTAAGGGCTTTGTAAGCTTCTCATTCTGCACCGTGGAGTAGAACAGAAGAGGTCTTGTCCCCCTACTAGGCTGTCCTCCAGATTGGATAGAGCATAGTCTGATCCAGACAGCCTCTGGAAAGGAACAGGGAGAATCCCTTTGAATCCTTTTTGGCAACCCACCAGATTATGGCTTCAGAATGCCCCCCTCATCTCAGAACAGGCCATCCAAGTGTGACAGCCTTGCTCCAGGACAGCTCGGGCTCTCCAATAGGGAACTCATTTACAGAGTGCTCATTAGACCACTTGACAAGCAGAGTTTTACAGTGTTGTAAAAGAAAGCCTCTTCTGGGATAGAGAGCTTACTCCAACCATAGGACAGTGTCTTGATGTCACCTGCGTCCCAGATGTGTAAATGTTTACTCTGAGGCTTCAGAGACATATAGGCAATAGTCCCAATGCCCAGATTTATTGGTCTGGGTTTTCAGCTCTGCAAAAAGCTACTTCCAAGACCTCTTCCCATGTTCTGGAATTGGTTGCAGGACAATGATGAGGCAACACGCAGTCACTAGGGATGTGCACAAATATTTGTAACATTCGTTATTCGTACAAATTCGCATGAATTCATACATTTGTACACAAATCGAAAGTTACGATATTCGTATAGTAACATTCGTATGAATAAAACACTTTCGGACATTTGTATGAATAGTTCACACATTCATTAGATTGGGAGTGTGGAAGAATGGAGCACCAGTCACATCTGTAGTGGATCCAGACTGCATTTGAAATGCATCGACAGTGGATTAAAAGTGGATTCAGGTCAAATTTGATGTCTAATTTGTTCATTGAAGCATATCCTCAGAAGTGTGTTCATGGGCATTGATGATACATGCGGTCAAAACTTAAAACTTTTAATCCTTATATGACACTGAGTAGCTGAGACTCCTAGCTCAGTTCCAGGAGTAGATGCTGGAGTAGAATTGTTAACATCCAAAAGCAATCTTTAAAAAACCTGATTGAGATTTCACTGAAAATATGTTAGAATAGGACCAAACTTTAGATCCATAGTTTAACTTTGAGATACGTTCAATGATCTGTAGTTGAACAGGTGGTGTAAGGTATTCAAATTAGCAGAAGCCAAACCAAGAGAAACTTCCTCATTTGCAAGGATCAAGAGCCAGATTCATGAAAAACAACACCTAAATACAGATTAGAAGGTGGCATGTTCTATAGTAGCATCATCAAGGGACCACTTATGCCTAGTTTCTCTCTCCTCAGAACTACAACCTTAGACTTTTAGCTGAGATCAAGTGTAGTGTCATAAACTTAATTATATTCAGATGTTCTTCAGAAGAAGTTAGATGGATTGGAGAAACTACGTAGCCAAGTGTCTGAAATATTCCACAGTGTGCTTTCTCCATCAATCAAGTTTATATTGCTGTATAAAAATAAATATCCAAATTGCTCATTCACCCCGGAGGGATAACACATTTGTTCTTTAGCATGGCTAAAAATATACAAGGTGTAAAATGTTTCCACTCTGACACATCCATATTAATACTTCCCTTATTAGCCATAAACACACATCTTGTAAATCTCAACATTTCAAAGCATCAATAATATAAACTCATTGGAGAACCAATTTCCAATGCCATTGATGAAGACTGAGACATCTTGATATTACCTCAAGGGAAAGAGGAAGAAGTAGAATTGAGAAAGGGATGTGGGAATGCATTGTGAACTTGGATTTGTGTTATTTCAGTTTTAGAATTTTAGCCATGATACAAAAAAGTATGTTAACATGCTGCCATCCCTGTCATTGTTACACAATTCAAGGCCAATCACTATTAAAAAGAAACAAACTCTAAAAATAACAATTAAAACAAATGCTGTGTTTTATACTCTAACCTATGATTATTCTGTAATGAAGAGTAAAAAAGTAAAGAATTGATGGATAGCAAGACTGAGATATCTAATCTTCATCACAAGAGATAGACTATAGATAGGAAATGACACACTACCAATAGTTTATGTAATTACAGTGGTACCTCGACATACAAGTGCCCTGACATACAAGTGTTTTGAGATACAAGCCGCTGAGCGAGTGATATTTTGCTTTGAGATGAGAGCAAGATTTGAGATACGAGTATGTAAATACAGTACAGTACATAACAAAAACAACTGAGGTGGTGTTTTGGGAGGTGGAATGGATTAATGGGAAAATTGCTTTGAGATACAAGCGATTTGACATAAGAGCAAAGGTACGGAAAGAATTAAACTCGTATGTCAAGGTACCACTGTACAGTATATTCTGGCGTATAAGGCTACTTTTTAACCAAGGAAACCCCTCTCAAAAATCAGGGGTCGTCTTATACAGTGGGTGTCATACTCTTATATGGCAAGTATATCTCAAACTCTATATTTTAACTGGAAAAGTTAGGGTTGTGTTATACGTCCTGTCCTCTTATACGCCGGAATATACAGGTAACTTGTGCAATTGATTGCTACTTATGATGGCTTAGTTTTGGTAAGCGTAAAAAGTAAGAGTGATACATTAGATCCAGGTAAGAAAAAGGCGTGGCTAACCTGAAACAGCAAAGGGAGGGGTGAGTTAGCAGGAGCACAGCCAATAGGAAGAAGAAATCGAAGGGGAGCTAGGTATAAAAGGGTGTGACCAGGGGCAGAAAATGTTCTAGTTCTTGTTTTCAGAGTTGAGTTCATGTGTGTGTGAATGTCCAGCACCCAGGGGAAGGGTGGATGGAATCAAGGCTAGATCTGGGTTCTTAGGCCTGAAGGTACAGACAGGAAGAGTCCTGATTAGTAGCAGCTTAGATAAACAGTGAAAGTGTCATGTTTGTGAAGTACTGATCGTTACCTATGTTATTCTCTTCAGAAGTGTAAACCAATAAAGAACTGTTCAGTTTG
>MTQE01002502.1:1381281-1399404 GCA_014337955.1 Aspidoscelis marmoratus | reverse complement strand
GGTTTAACAAGAAACATTGACTTTTGAGTCTGAAATGGGTCTTGTTTCTGGTTTCTTGTTATTCCTCGTTATTAAATCCTATGTAAACAATCTATAAAGCTACCTATTCCCCTGGGGAGGTTTAAATTCGGTGTTCTTTGGGCTTCAAAAATAATCCAAATTATCCAAATTTCACTCCCTCCATATTCGCTTACAGTCTAGACTGGAGCGATATTGGAATCATTTTAAGAATGTGGTGAACAATTGCTGCAGCAACTGGGGGATGAGGCATGCAACTATAGCTGTGCTGCCCACTCTGTGTGAACAGAGCATGCAGGACTTTCCTATCTGTGCAGCTAGTAAGCTGCAGAGTATCTTCTAGTGCTCTAAAGCTGTATGCCTGGAAGACACTCTGGCTGTCCTACCAAAGCAAGTGCAGAAAGACCCCAACATACACGTGGGGCAAGAATACATATGGCATCCCAGGTGTGACCATCCCTTATGCTATCTTGACTCTGATACTGTGGTCATGGCAAGGGGTATATCTGGACTCTGTCATGTACTTAAACATGAAATGCTGTTGGATTCCAGTTTTCAGAATAAAGAAGTATGTCTTGCAGTCAAAGGTCATGGTAGTTTAAGTCCTGAAATATCTGGAGGTTGGTGCTATTTCCCATTGCCTACTTGAAGAGTTCCATAGGAAGATAAATTTGACAGATATACCATTGTAATGAACCAAGGTCCTGAATGGAAAATAAATTCTACATCTGGAAGATAATGATTTTTCCTTGCAACATTATAGTCAAGTTCTACATACTCATATTCTGGGAAACCTACATCAGAAAGTAGACAAATGGGGGGGGGGGTTCAACAGGTATCAGTATGATAAACAAAGAACTTCAGATGTTCCCTATCCAGAAACTGAAAAAAAAATGTTCTGAAACTTATTGGTCTATATTAGAGATGTGCACAAATATTCAAAACATTCAAAATTTGATCAAATTTGGACATTCAAATTCGAATTTAATGTCTCTACATTTGGATTTAAACATCTGAACAAATTTCAAATCTTTTGAATCATTCATACAAATGATTCCGACATTTATATGTGTACATTACATATGTAACCATACACATCTTATTCGTATCCATACACATTTGTACATACAAATAAATATGAATGTATTCAATTTGAATCAAATGTGAATGCATTCAAATTTTAAACATTCGAATCAATTTGAATCTTCGGATATTCAATTTGAATCAAATCAAATGCCGAAAATTGCATTTGTGCACACCCCTAGTCAATATTATTGCAAACATTGTTATCACCTCTAAGGATCAAACAATTAAGTAGAACAGGAGGTCCAGTTCCATGAATCCCTCAGTCCCTGAATATTAAAAAGCAGCACTGCTCAATCTAGCAGGACCAAAGGGAACAAATAAACATACAGTCTTGAGAAATATAAGTACTGTTAATAAGTTTTTTAAAAAGTTTTTTCTTTGTTTCTGCTCTTGCAATTCATCTGAAAGGGAAAATCCTAAATAGCATTCCTGTTTTTTTTTTTAATATACTGACAGTAGATGCATCAGACAGGCACTAGTCTTAGCCAAGTTAAATGCCTACATTCCACCTCCCACTCAGAACACTATCTTGAAGAACCAACATATTAACCTTGTCAACTGCACTGTCTCAAAATTTCTGCATTGGGTGGGATTACTACTAGCCTCAACTGGCTTCTCCCAATTTTTCTCATCCTATGGGTCACTGAGGTCATGCTCTTGAGCTGCTAAAAGATTAATTTTCTTTAGAGGGACAAAGTAAGTTTAAGCTTCTAGATGCTTTCATGAACTTCCGATAAAACAACTTTCCGGTTTACAAGCAAGTACTGTACTAAAAGCTGGGATGGAGGAAAACCCATTAGGTGTTCAATAGATCTTCTGCAGGAAAATGCCAGAGTGGCAAATGATAGAAGATAACAGAAGTTAACCATACACATTTGCACCTATTTATTTATATTTTTATACTCCCATCCATCTCAAGGAAGTGCACCAGACCTATTTTAAAATAAAATAAAATTAAAAAGCAGACAAAGAACACATAACAGTACACAAGCATTACTTCTTTGAAAGACCTTGCTTGAATATATGGTCATTTCAAATATATAACAAGTCAGAGAAAACTGAACCAGAGATGTAGCACTAATAACCATAATTGATCTACACAACACAAGACAGGTCATGGCAGCAGAATTAAAAGATAAGTATAAAAGGGCCAGACACATTATTTATTGATTTATCTGAAACAGTGTTAATATCACTCTTCACGAAAGTCCTAGGGCAATGCACATTTTTTAAAAAAAGTATAAAATATATAAAATATATGTAAAAGTACACTCAAAAGAGTAAAAGATAAAAGATAAATTATTACACATAGTTCATGAAACATAACCACAAAACTTCCCAATATGAATTAGTTTTATTGATTTGACTTCTACCATTGATACAATCTACAGTTTGTAGCTATTTAAAAAGAAACTTACTGAATTTGGTGTACTTTTTTCCAGGTAAGTGTTTATAGCAATGCAGCCTAATGTCACACACACACACCCAAATGGAGAACTAGGTCCACTTCACAGCAGACCAGCAAAATAGAAAGGTTCTAAGATGAGGAGCATTTTCGTTGTATCTACAGATTAAGAAAAGGGGCCCTGGGGACCCAGTAACCACAGGTTGGGGTCCACATTGATACTGCAGTGAGCACCAGAGGAGGAAATTTCATCCTCATAGGCAACCTACACCTAAAACATGTAAAATTACTCCAAAACATATTATGCCCTCTTGGCCTCCTACTAACATCATCTAAAGTGGGAGGGGGGGTGGGGGAGATATACTGAGACGATGCTTCCACCAACACAGCTTAACTAAACTCTGCCTAGTGAAAACTTTGAAGACTTTGGAGATGGGCACTGGACATACATGACTGAGGACTCCTGCCACAGAGGTGTTTCTTCTCCAGGCTGCCTTGATGTACCAAAGACTGGCTGCATTTCCACCTACCTATTGGAGGCATCCATCATCCTCAGAGGGGCCTCTTACAAAGAGTGCTTTGTCCCACCCTGCATGGAGACACTATGCAAAGTGGTGCCTCCACAATTTGAAATAGTATTCCATTTACCTATTTTTCAAAATTGAGTTATTGGGGTTTGCCCACCATTATTTGGAAAAATCACTAAGATGCAAAAATATTTAAATTTCCCTAATAAATAAATAAATAAAACTGGCATAATTTAACATCAAAGTCAGAATGTGAATTTTTCAGCTACTTGAGGGATAATGTCTTGGATGTGATAGTACTGTAATAAAACGGAAATCCCACACAACTGCTAAATTGTTCCAAGTAAGACAGCAGGAAGAACTGTCTGTTAATACATTTCATTTCAATTTAATTATACATTAGGAAAGTCAGCATTACTGCTTACGATCAAACTTTCTGTTAGCTTTGGTACAATGATACTGCTTGGATCTTGAATATTTCAAAGTAATATTATTTAACAATACAATCCAATTAAGCTTTCTGTAGGAGGAATCAAAAGGTCAGAAACTCAGAGAAATACTTGCTCCTTTTCCAGATCTCCCCAAAGATGGTGTCCTATAATACCAAAATTATTATAATCAAAGATATTCCGGTAGTAATGTAATGCTTTAAAAAAAATTAGAATAGAAATAAGCCAAGTCACGTTTTCAACCAGGTCAGACCTAGAGAGAGTACTTTCCTTTGACAGAGATAAAGTCCACAAAAGAAACAGAAAACAGAGAAAACGTAGTCTACAACAGAAGGTTAACCATCAGAGAAGAGAGAGCAAGGTATTTAAGAAAAACTATTGAGAGAGAAGAGATCAGTTTCATGTTGTGTTTGTAACAAGTAAAGCTTTTGAAAACTTAAATTCATGGACAAGTCTTTTGTCCAGGCTGTGTTCCCCCGAGCCAGAGGCCTTACTACACCCAAAGTCCATAGCATTGCTCTTGGGGCAAAATAAGGCTCATCAAGCCCAACCCCCTGCCAGGGATGTGCAAGAATGTTTGTTTGTTTTTAACTTTCAATTTGAGTTGAATCGAATACTCAAAAATTTGATTTGATTCAATTTTTTAAAATGTGAAGTTAATAAGATCTGATTCAAATTGGGCAAATTTGAATCTATTCGTTTGAATTTTTTATTTGAATTTGATCTTCCCAACATCCGTACAAATTCATACACGTCCATATGCATCCCGTAGTTTTCCCGTATGCAACCCGTTTTCATCCCATATGGATCTGTACAAATGTATACGGATGCGGGAAAGGTACGGATCTTCAAGTACACATTGCATAAGAGCCCGCACAGATATGAATGTCTGGATAATTAGAACGAATAGATCCAAAATTCAAAATTCAATTCGAATATTTAAATTTGAATTTCGGGGCATTCTTTTTGGATTTGAATGTCAAAATTCATCACATTCAAGTGAATTTCAAATGCCTACAAATATTCATGCACATCCCTATCCCATGCTCGGTGCAGGATTTCCTAAACCATCCCAGACAGATGTAGGTCCAACCTCTGCCTGAAGACCTCCAGTGAAGGAGAACTAACCACCTCCCATGGCAACCTATCCCATTGACTGATTGCCCTCACTGTCAGAAAGTTTTTCCTAATATCTAATCCGCACTGACTCCCTTGAAGTTTCATCACATTGTTTCTAGTCCTCTCATCTTGTGCAAGTGAGAATAGGGACAATCCCTCTACACTGAGCCCTTCAGATACCTGAAGACAGTGATCATGTCTCCTTTCAGTCTTCTGCAGGCTAAACATTCCTATATCCTTCAACTATTCCTAGTAGGACATGCTTTCCAGACCATTTTGGTAGCCCTCCAAAATGCTAGTGCAGACTAAGGCAGACCCTGAGTGGCAGATGGCAAATCTCTATTCCAGAATATAATCTAGAATAAGGCCCAGTGCAGAAAACACCCACGTCTCCACAGCTGCAGTAGAAGATACCTGGGAGGCAGGCAGCTGTGGTGAAGTACACTCCTCACACCCACATTGCTGAATGTTTCCTCACATCTATGTCCTGCACCTTACAAAGTGGCAGATGAGATGCCTAGGAGAATGTTATTTCTCCCCCCCCCCCAATCCCCAACATCCCAGGCAGGCATCTCTGAAGACCCTTTTCATAAACAGAAACTTAGCCTAATCTCTGGCTTCTTCCTCCTCGGGAAGATCATCTTCTAAAGTGAGATTTGTGCTGAAGCTCTCACCACAGAAATAATCTATTCAGATATATTTGCCTCTGTGTCACAGAACACCAGCATCAATATAGTCCAAAATGCCAGTTTAAACTCACTTGTGGAAGCAAAGAAATGATTTGCACTTCTTTACTGTATCTGTATTGTTTTATCAGCAGGGACATACTAAAGATTAAAGCCATTCTTCCCATCTTGACAGAGAATGAAATAAACATTCCTTTTTGGGGGAAAGCTTTTCACAATAAAGGCAGACTATTGATATTCAAACAAAAACTTCATTGTTCTTTTACTCAGACACTCGCTGGAGATGATCTAAAGCTATTCATACTGCTTTATCTTTGATCTCTATTACTTAAAAAGTATAATTTCTAACAGATGTTGTAAATTGTCAGATTTTCTAGCTGTCCATTAATCATGCCTCTGCATCCTTGAGCTGTGGATGGATGCATTTACTCTTTATACCTTTCTTCTGAAGCAGCTTCCACAACCTTCCATATCATAGGTTTTTGTTTTCCTTTCTCTGAACAGAAGCCTTTGCAGATATGCCTCCAGAGTGTTAGATGTGCTAGTCTGTAGAGCCCCTTCCAACTCAAACATTGTGTGACCAACCTGCAAAGACTGTAGGACACAACTGATACTGCCAAACCAGAGGAATGCAGATGCTGATCGCAGTTGCCCAAAGATCAGAGAAGAACATGTATCTATGAATGAGGCCATAATGTATCTTCTCATAGTCTTTGCTATTACACCTCGGTAAGAGTCCTAAATTGGTATGAATATTCCTACCCACACATTTGAAGAGCAAAGTTCCTTCAAAAAACACAACAAATATGCAGCCAAGCTGGCTGTGTTCATTGTAGCTGGTTCATTAGATTTGTATCTTCTATTTCCATTCTGACTCACTGTTACTCAAATATGCAAATACACATACACACATATAGATAGATAGATAGATAGATAGATAGATAGATAGATAGATAGATAGATAGATAGATCTATCTATACCATCTATAAATATATAGATATAGATATAGATATAGATATAGATATAGATATAGATATAGATATAGATATAGATATAGATATAGATCAGGGGGAATGCCTTCTGGCAAATAACCTTTGAAAATAAGCAGGCTATTTGGCTGCTATAGGATTATTGCTTAAAATCTTTGATTTTGAAGATTTTCATCTTCTGACAAAAGCTTAGGCATCTTAGTTCCAAAATAAACAAGGGGAGCGAGAGAGGAGAGGCAAATGCTAGAAATTCTTCAAATAAAACAAATGCTTTAATTATAAACTATTTGGCACATACCACAAGGACTCATCATCATCTACTGTCAGCTGCCCAGTCCTGACCCTGAATAAATCTTTTTAGCTATCCAGTTTTCAGGAAACACAACATAAGTAGGGTAGACTCTGCATATCATTGTATTTGGAAAGCTGCTAAAATCAGTTATTCCTACACCAAAATGCTGACAAAAGCATACAATCTCATTCAGAAAGGAAGCAACTTTCCCATCGGTTGATAAAATAGTACAGTTTTATGGTGAAGATGTTTTGTTTTGTTTACGGTGATAGGCTATGAATGAATGAACTTCCCTTTCAGGTTACCCATTAATTCGCTACACTTGGTCAGTTCCATTTATTGTATAATCTAAAATATATCTATTTATGCATGGATAAAACAAAGATGAACATCTTAAACCTATAAAACACAGTAAACAAATATGACAAGTTAAAATTAATTTAGGGGCGTTTTTCCACCACAGCCCTTAGATCTGGATCTAAGAAGATCCGAATCTAAGGAATGGGTACATTCTTTAATCCGGATCTAGATCCAGATTAAGGGAAGCACCCAATGTGATTCCCCTGCCATGGAAACACCTTTGCACCCATGTGGGGAATCTGGATCGATTTCCAGGGGTCGGTCCATAACCCCAGGTGTCTCTCGGGACAGAGGGGTACGATCTCCGAAGTCCCAGCTTCAGAGGGACTTCGGAGTCATTTCAAAATCATTGCAAAATGACTCTGAAGTCCCTCTGAAGAGATCGCAAAGGACTTTGGAGAGGCTCTGGAGCTGTCAGTGTGGTCCGTGCGCTATTAGCGCAGACCGCACGGACTCCCCTCCGAAGTCCCTCCAAAGAGATCGGCAGAGACCAGCAGCGAGACTCCAAAGTCTCTGCCAATCGCTTCAGAGGGACTTCGGAGCCTCACAGCCGGTCTCTCCAAAGAGATCAGCGTAGACTTCGGAGATGCTCCAAAGGGACTCCAGAGCGGCTCCGAAGTCCCTGTCGATCTCTTTGGAGGGACTTCAGAGTCACTTCAGAATGATTTCGAAAAGACTCCGAAATCACTCCAAAGCTGGGTGCATCCCCTCCCCCTAGCCTCCTCTAGACCCCATTGCCTGTTTCCTGTGGAAACAGGCTCCCTTTAATCCAGATTTTCTGGCAGAAGACCCCATTATCCAGATTAAAGGGCAGAAAGTACCCATTTGATCCGGATTTCTCCCACGGCGGTGGAAACAATCGGGTCCCATATGGGTGCTGTGGTGGAAATGGGGTCATCCGGCTGCACCCAAATTGGTCCTTAATGGATGCAAAAATGGGTACTTTTTGACAGTGGAAAAACACCCTAGATTTCATTGCCACCAGCACAGGGCAGCCCAACAGAGCAGAGGTAAGACATTCTTACACTGGAGATCTTTAAAACACACAAAACTATTCTATGAATTACAGATCAGTCATTCATTAAAGGCCATTTTCCTAGCACAATACGACAACCCTGGTTTGTGGGACTCATATTCTATTGTGTGCAGTTTCCCTTTTTTGTGGCTATATGAATGACGTACAGTGACCACATTACACTGTGTGCCATTTGTCCAGGCCTCTTGCCGTTTCTGTGTGATCCAAGGACACATCTCTAGGTCCTTGACTGACACACACGTGGGCTGAATGATTTTTCATATCATTTAGAGGCTCATACATTGCTGGAACAAACATCTTAGAAGCAAAATAAAAAAAAAGAAAATGAATAGTGTTTGTAGCCATAAACTAGCATCCTCTTCATCATCACCACCACCATCACCACCATCATCCCATCTCTGTGCAACTATGCAATTAAAAAAAAAACCTCCACAAAATAATGGAATTAAAAATAGAACACAGGTAATGCAATACTAATTAGAGCAAAGCAGTGCAGAATTACAATACAATTACAAAACCTACCAAACGATATTAGTCTTTTCTTAACTGCATTCAGATATTAGAAAATAGATTTCAATTCAGCATGTTGACATGATGCAAATATTAGTTATTTTTCTTCAGAAGGAGGGAAAGGGAAACACAGCCAAAATTTTTATTCATTTCTATTACAAATCCAATAATACACATGGACAAATAAAATCCAGAAACATAAAAAACACAACCCTTGTAAAGAAGTAATTAAGAAAACAAAGGACCAGTAGGATCTTGAAGTTCATATGTTCAGTACGTCTCTACATTCTCAGTACCATACCAGATTTTCCCACTATTATCCAGAATCAAGGAGGCTCTGAACTCTCAAATGCTACATCAAGTGATGCTTGGAGAATATACAATGTTGAATAACTAGAACCTGCCTCATTAGCACACACTACTACTGAATTTTTGCTTAAGAAAGCAAGTTTGGAAAGCAAATTAATAGTCCCGCCCCTAAAATATCCCTTCTATCCTGATTCAGCATCTTTAAAAAATAGTAAAAATGTTATATTTTAACATATGAAAACCCTATGATTGCCCCTTTATCCTGTCTACAGATGACTCAGTGTCTATTTTTAAAATTAGTATTATTTTATTATTTGTTATGAAGCTATGAACAAATGTCTTTCTTGCTGACATTTCATCTTGTACAATCGCTATGCTGTGACTGGTACAGAATATAACACCCTTAGATCCTGATTGATTCTAAGAAGTTCAATTATCTGACCCTAATCCTACCTTACTGCACTGATTACCATCAGTCAAGGGTTTGCATTAGTTATGAATTGCTCTGTTGACCTAGAAGGTCCTTCAGAAGCAGAGATCAGATTACCTTTGTGAATTACTGACTCCTGCTCTTCTGATTGTTAATAGAGGTCAGCTAATTCCCTTTAGCAGACAAACTTCCAGATATCATGTGTTTATAAACCCTTTCATTTTTGAGCAGTAGTTAATAATAATGAGAGCATCACAAATTAGAAAAAGCAATTGCACTTTAATTCACCTGGTCAAGGTCTCAATCAGTAATAGACTTACAACTCCTTTTCTCATTGGAGATTCATGGCAAATTCATCCTCGTTTGAAATGCAAGGTACTGTGTTTGCTTCGGCATCACAGGACTGAAGTTTTAAATTATTTTATTTTTTAAAAAAACTAAAAGGTGGGGAATCATCAATGTCTCAAAGAATTTGAAATATCACATTTACAAAGGTAAGTGTAAAATCAAGGCTGGTTGCATTGGAATGGCCTGTTCTGTGCCACCTCATCTTTAGGGGGTCCTCCAAACTTTTCAAAAGCCAGGAATGAAAAGCTCTGGCCTTCAGGTCTCTGAGTAAGGGGATTCTATGCCACTGAAATTGGTCCCCTGTGGTATACCAAACCATGAAAACATCCTCTCCACACAGCTCCATGATTGGATATACCACCTCCCAATATGCTGGCAGAATGGAGCAGGATGCCATTTTGAAAACGGTAGCCCTGTCTATGCTTTGTGAACAGAGTGTATTAGAAAAGAGGAATTAGTTGGCCCATAGGCCCTTTCTTGTTTCCCCACTACTGGCAAGAGCAGAAATGCCCTCAAAATTCCCCACAATATTACTATTCTTGTCAGTCCAGTTACACTCAACTGTCAAAACCTGTCCCCAAGCAATTTAAAGTCTGCTAAAAATCTTCTTTTGCTTCTGAGTGCCACCATGCCAGGGTTTTTAATGATCTTCCATTGCTACAAAACGGTACGTTGTTCACTTACGTGAGCGTTTGTTCTCTTGGATCCAGCCGAGTCACGCTGGGTATTGTCACTCATCCACTTGCCCGACCGAACGCACAAAGTTTTCCTCCCCCCCCCAATAGGGGGCTCCTCCAACTCTCCCTGAGACAGCTCTCTCTCTTCCTCCCCAGTCTGTTGTGTGAGACTAGAAATCCGCTCCTCACTTGAGACCTGCTCCAGAAAGTGGTTAAAGCAGCGGAAAGGAAAAAACAGAAGAGAGTGCAAAGGCAAAAACTACTATAAGAAGAACAGTCTTGGACAACCCAATCAACATAGAAGATTATTCATGTGCTCCCACCACAAACCAACAGGGTGGGTCGTGACTCGGCTGGATCCAAGAGAACAAACGCTCACGTAAGTGAACAACGTACCGTTCTCTTGGTATCCAGCCTCATCACGCTGGGATGTACCAGAGCCCATGAACGACATTAGGGTGGGGAAAAACATATGGTCCTACCTTCTCATAGATGATGTGTTGAAGGACCCTTCTCCCGAAGGAAGCCTCAGCAGACCGAAACTGGTCAAGACGGTAGTGCTTAGTGAATGTCATGGGGGATGACCAGGCAGCTGCCTTACAGATTTCCTCCAATGGAGCATTCAGAGCCAGAGCCGCGGAGGTTGCCGCCGATCTAGTGGAGTGAGCCACTATCCCCTGGGGAACCGGTTTTCGTTTGACCTGGTATGCTAAGGTTATGCAGGCCTTCACCCATCCTGCAATAACCCTAGCGTTCGCTTTCTGACCCATGCTTGAAGGATGGAATCTCACAAACAAAGAGGCCGACTTTCTGAAAGTCTTGGTTCTATCCTGATAAAAAAGAATTGCCCTTCTTACATCCAAAGTATGCCACTTCTTTTCCAGATCCGTCTTGGGTTCCGGAGAAAAGGTGGGAAGGTGGATCTCCTGCTCTCTGTGGAACCTGGAATCCACCTTCGGTCTGAAGTGAGGGTCCAATCGAAGAATAACCGAATCCGGAGTGATCTGACAGTACGGCTCGTCCACCCGGAGAGCCGAGATGTCAGACATCCGACGCGCCGACGTAATAGCCACCAGAAAACTCACCTTAAAGGATAAAATCCTTAAGGCTGTCGATGACAGAGGCTCAAAGGGTCTCTGGGTCAGCACTGACAGGACCAACCGGAGGTCCCAGGTTGGGAACCTGTGAACCACCGGTGGGCATTTCGCCTTGAGGCCCGCCAGGAAAATCCTAATGTACTCCTGCTGAGCCAACTTGAAACCTAAGGACAGGTCCAGGACCGCAGCTAATGCGTGTACCTGTTTCCGAATAGTGTTGAAGCGGAGACCCTTACGGACTCCCTCCTGAAGAAAAGATAAGACCTGCAAAGTGGATGGCCCTGTAGGAGAAATCCGTCTTGGCCTGCACCACTGAGTGAAAACCTTCCACGTAGTGTCGTAAATGCATTTCGTCGAAGGTCTCCGTGCCTCCAGCATGGTGTCCACTACTCCACTCTCAAGACCGGCTCCCTCTAAGAGCGCCCTTTGAGTAAGAACGCTGTCAAGGACAGCCACTCTGGATCCGGGTGGAACACCGTTCCCTGAGAGAGAAGAGTCGGAGACACCGGAAGGGGGAAGTGTTGCCCCGACTGGAGGCTCCTCAACAGGGGGAACCACAACCTCCTTGGCCAAAATGGGACAACCACTATAACTGAGGCCTGTTTCTGGTCCACCCTTTGGAGGAAACGTGGAATTAGGGGAAAAGGCGGGAAGGCATACAACAACCCCTGGGGCCACTGGGCGGAGATTGCGTCCACCGCCCACACCTCTGGGCCCCTGGGTCTCGTGATGTAACATGGGAGTTGAGCATTTTCCGCTGACACGAAAAGGTCTATAACCGGCTGCCCCCAAAATTCCACTAGACCCGCGAAAACCTTGGGATTCAGGCGCCATTCTGCTTGGGGGAGGTCCTGTCTGCTCAGAGCGTCCGCGAAAGTATTCTGGGACCCCTGCAAATGAATAGCGGAGATAGAGAGGATATGAGATTCAGCCCACATGAACAGTTCCTTTGATAAAGACATCAGAGACCTAGACCTCGAACCCCCTTGACGTACGATGTGAGCTTTGGCCATCACGTTGTCCGTAAGGACCAAAACGTGCCGACCCCGAACCAAGGGTTCAAACTGAATCAACGCCAGAAAAACAGCCCGCAACTCAAGCCAGTTTATCTGAAAAAGGGCCTCCTCAGGGGACCATGTCCCCTGAGCCGTCCTGCCGAGGCAGTGAGCGCCCCAACCTCGATTACTGGCATCACATGTGATCCGAATCCTATTCGAGCATGCTATTGGGCAACCTACCATGAGGTTGGAAGGGAAGGTCCACCAGGCCAGTGAGGAACGGACCTCCCTAGACAGGGTGACCTTCCCATCTTGCTTATTCACAATCCTAGAAGCGAAAGGCTTCAGGAACCATTGTAAAGCCCTCAGGTGGAAATTTGCCCAAGGGACGAGGTTGATTATGGAGACCATCTTCCCCAACAGAGAGGCTAACCTCATCAAGCGCACAAAGCGAGATGCTCTAATCTCCCTGGCCAGGGAAATCAGGGTCAGGGCTCTCTCCTCGGAGAAATGGAGAAGGTCTCAGTGTTCAATTTTGCTCCCAAGTGAATAATAGATTTACTTGGAGAGAGGGAACTCTTCTCCCAATTAATGAGAAAACCGTGGTTTGCGAAGGAGTCGACCGCTTCCTGAGTGGTGGCGACAGCCTGCTCGTAAGAGCGCGCTTTGCAAAGCACGTCATCCAGGTAAGCATAGACCTCAATGTCCCTCAACCTGAGATGGGAGATAAGACTCGAGAGGGTCTTTGTGAAGACCCTCGGTGCTGTGCTAAGGCCGAAAGGCAACACCTTATATTGGAAATGTTTGCCCTCCAAGCAAAACCTTAGGAAAGGTCTCGCAGAGGGTGCCATTGGGATATGGAAGTACGCATGGCGTAGATCCAAGGAGGTCAGCAGATCCCCTGGTCTGATTGCTCCCCTGATTGAGGCGAGCGTCTCCATTTTGAATTTCTCAGACACCAGGAAAGAATTTAAGAACTTCAAGTCAAGAATTGATCTCCATTCATCATTCTTCTTGGGGACCAGGAACAGTATGGAGTAGACCCCAAAGCCCTCTTCCCCTGGAGGGACTGGTTCTATTGCTCCCAGCTCCAATAACTCGCTGACAACATGATACAAGGCAACTTTTTTATTCAACTCAGTTGGAACAGGAGAAACCATAAAACGACTGGGAACAACATCAATAAAGTCAAGTTCATAACTGCTGTTAATAACAGACAAAACCCAGGGGTCAGAACAAGAGGATTCCCACTGGGGAATAAACAGTGCCAGTCTGTCACCTACCCTCTCATTTTCCCCATGAGTTACCCCTGGGGAAATTGAAGGGTTTGTTAAACTTGGCTCCTCCTCTTCTGAGCGGCTCCCTATTGGGAGCTGAGAAGCGCCCCCAGGACGCCCGACCCCTGGGGGGCCTAGATCGAAAGGGCTGCCGGGCTTGGAAACTCCCGGAACCCCTTCTAAAAAACTGAAAGGAGGAATGCCCCCTGGTGGAAGGCGGGGGAGGAGCTACCGGCATAACCTTTTTCTTGTCCTTGTTCTCAACCAATATTTCTTTTAGACAGTCCTCACCGAACAGACACTGTCCTTTAAATGGTGAAGCAATGAACTGGTTCTTCAACGCTAAGTCGACATTCCAATTCTTCAGCCACAAGGCCCTCCTTGTGGCTGTGGACAGTCCTGAAGCTCTGGCGGCCAGCTGCATGATGTCAACTGAGAGGTCAGCTGTCAGCGCCATTGCTCTCCTCAAAGCCTCAATACCTTCCCTGACCAGATCAGACAGGGAAGGGTCACCTAGCAATTCATCTGCGCACTTGATGCTCGCCCTCGCAACCAAGGAGTTGGTTGACGACGCACGAAGGACCAGGGAGTCCGCGTCAAAGGCTTTACGGAGCATTGATTCCATGCGCCGGTCCAAATGATCTTTTAAAAGGGATTCAGAATCCCTCGGGACCACCTGTTTTGAAACGAGTTGTGTAATGGGTGCGTCCACTGTAGGGACAGCCCACTTGCTGTCCAGGTTGTCCTGGGGCAAGAGAATCTTCTTAAGAATCACCGGGACCCACCGAGCTGTAGATGGTTCTCGCCATTCCTTAAGGATCAATGACTCAAAGAGAGAAGGGATGGGAAGGACCTTCTCTTCCACCGGGGGCACCCAAAGCAGCATGGCAGCCTCCGAAGATATCTCCTCCTTGGACTTAGGAAAAGTCAGAGCTAGAGTCTCTGCAGTTTGATCTGCAACAATCACATACTCTTCAAAGGATATAAGTCTTAGAGTTAGTGGGGCTGGAGTCTGGGCTTCTAGTGATAAGTCCTCCATTTCGCCTCCTAGAAACTGCTCATTTCCCCTGAAAACCGAATCCATGGAAGCAGTAGAGTCCCCGTCCCCGGAACCAGAAGGCCTGACCGTAGGGAGGGCCCGGGGACCCGTCTCCTGGTTCCTATCCGTCAAGAGAAGATTGTCTCCCTGGTTGATCAGGCTTCCCTCCGTCTGTTGCGAAGGAACAGAGATATGTTTGGTCTTCCTCAGGTGTTTCGTTGGTTTTGGAAGAAGATCCGGAGAGGAGGAGACCGAGGAGGAAGGGGAAGGGGATCTAACCCTCTTTTGCTTTGCCTTCTTGTGGACCGCTGGCACTGGATCTGTAGTTGGCACCAGAGCAGCTACCACCATCTGACCCTGCTGGGGGGTATATGAGGCTTGAGGAATCAGTGGTGAAGCTCTGAGTGATGAGAGAACTTCAGCTACGATAGACTCCTTCAGTGTGCTGGCTATCCCAAAAATATCTACCATGTCCTGTCTGGTAGACTGTAAGGACCAGATTGGAACTGTAGAAGGCGCTGGAGTCACCTCCCTGGCGGAGGATGGCGACGGATTGAGCTGCCCGGTAAGACCAGATGTAGAGGTAGAAGCCTGTGGCTGGGCCTTTTCCTGGATCATCCTAGACTTTGGCTGCTCATTAGAGGCCTTCTTAGGCTTGGGCAGTGGGCCCTTGGCCTTAGCTACCTTCTGGCCCTCTGAATTCTGGGTGGAAGCAGTGTTGGAAGGCTCCATGACCAGATATGTCTGAAAGATACAATAGGGAAAGGATATTGAGAACTCTAAAGGTGAAATAAAGGCCCAGAGCCAGGGATGGCTATGGATGCTAACTTAGGCCGAAGCCTGATGAAAGGTGAGGGAAATGAGCTCCTAAAATGGCGGATCCAAAATGGCGGCCGTCTAGAAAAGGGGTTTTTTAAATGGCGGCCGTCTAAATTGGCGGGCGAAATGGTGGCTGTCAGAGGCAGCTAATAGGGACTGATACCCATAGGAAGCATGGAAGGCCAAACACAGGCCTCGGGTCCTTCCATATGTCTCCCTTATAGTGGGCCTCAACAAAGTCCCCTAAGCGCGAGGAGGCGGACCCAGACCATCGAAGGGGGGAGTCCGCCAGCGACCGCCTCTTAGCCTCTTAACGGCCCGCTCCTCCCGGCGGGCCGAAAAGCTACAAGCCGCCTTTCTTTTGCGCTTGCTGGCAAGCCGTCAATCTGGCCGTATTCCCGGGGCTTCCCAATCAAGGGAGAAGCCGCTCCGGGCCAACTAGAGGACCGCCGCACCGGCCGGCTATCGGAGCGTGCTTCCCCTCCGGGGAGAAGCCGCTACGAACTAGGCGCGATCCACCGCGCTGGCTGGCTATCGGAGCGTGCTTCCCCGCCAGGGAGAAGCCGCTATGAGCAAGGCGCGATTCGACGCGCTACAGCCCGGCTTGCCGCGGCCCTAAGGTCAAGCTCTCGGCACGCGCTTCGCAAGCGGGCAAAGCGGCGCCTCCCGAGGCGCACCCGGCCTCAGCGCGCCCGGTCCCTGCGCGCCTTGGAGCGCCTCCGAGGCGCGACACCGAATCTGCAAGGACTGCCCCTCGCCGAAGCACCTTCGTGCTCGGACAGCCCTTGGAACCCAGCCGAGGGTCAAGGGGAGAGGAAGGGGGGCAGGAAAGGAGAGGATAACTATAACCTGTCACCCCTCCTGGCCGCGGGGGCGAGGGGACAAGGGGCCCTGCGCGCCTGTGAAACCCCCCCCCCAGTGACCTGACCTAGTCTGATAGTAAAGGGAAGAAACTTACCTCAAAAGATAAATCAAAAAACAGGGATGGAGGTGGAAAATGTGCAGAGTGAAGCTCTGCAGGACTGCTCAGTCGGGCGAACGCGACAGAACTGGGGAGGAAGAGAGAGTTGGAGGAGCCCCCTATTGGGGGGGAGGAAAACTTTGTGCATTCGGTCGGGCAAGTGGATGAGTGACAATACCCAGCGAGATGAGGCTGGATACCAAGAGAAGCAGAAAAACCCACGACAAAATACGTGCCATCTAAAGAAGAGTTTCACCACTCTTTCTGGAAGTCGTGGGTTTTCCTCGCAACATTTACCTTGGGGACGCTCCGTGGCAAAAGGGGCAGGAATTGATGCCTGCACACACAGCCATAAAGCATTCACACATCTCCCAGAAATTCTGTAGCTTCCCTTCTTTTCCTTTGTAAAGGTCAGAACTTTCAAAGAGCCAGAATTGCTCAGGATTGCAAGATTGTTATCAGGTGTGAAGTGGGTGATCTGTGAAAGTGTTAAGAGTAAATGAGCGCACGATCGCATGGCCAATGGCTGCAGCCAAGCCATTTTGAACAGAGAACAGAGTGAAAGTAAGTGCTGAGAGTGAATGAGCGAGCGATCACTCCCTTTGCTGGCATGGGAAGCCATTCTGGGGGACAGAGATCTGGCTATTTTTTCTCTGAGCAAGAGAGGGGGCGGGGAGAAAGAGATGAGGGGAAAGAAAACACACTTCTGTGGGGACAGAAGGTGCATTTTAAATGTGCATTTTGCTGAGCCTCATGCGAACGCTTATTCCAGAAGTGCAGGGCACTTTTAAACTCCACCTGAATACAGTGACAGTAGAGGGGGACTAGAGAGGCAAATAAGACTAAGCCTTAGTTGAACACTAGGGTTGATCAGTACCATAAAACACAAGAAGCAAAAAGGGTCCCCTAGGTTCTCTGTAGTTAAGAACTTTCATTCTGAGCTCTTTGGAACTCCCACAGTCTGACTCCAAAGCTCAAGTGAGTTTGTGGGCTGGTACAGGGGCTGGTCTGGGCCAGGACTGTTGTGTAAATGCTGCTGTTCAAGACCACGGTGTACTGTGATCATGGACTCTGAGTGCAGAAAGACCCAAAGACAGTTCCTTCATTTCTATCAATTCAGGCTCTACCATCCTATTCAAAACACAGTTTATGGGATTTCTTTCACAGAACAGTGATGTTTACCTGAATCTGCTATTGGGGGTGGCACTTTGCTTGCAATATAACCTGATAATTCAAACCACATTGGATTGAGCTTTTGACTTGTCTTGAACCCAGACCCTCCATGGTTTTTGCTATCAGTCACCAAACTGAGTGATTCTAAACTGCCACTGTGGTTTCTGAGTGATTCTAAATCCCATTTTGGTTATTGCTGTTTAGTTCATTATTTCAGATACATAGGGTGCGTTCCCATGGTACTTATTTGCCTCTCTACTGACCCTCTACTGAAGTGGATTTAAGAAAAGCGCATTCAATTCGGAATTAAGTGTTCCCATGGGGCTCAGCAAAACACGCATTTAAAATGCACGGACCGTCCGCAAGGAAGCGTGTTTTGTTTACCCGCATCTTTTTCTCCCCACCCCTCACTGTTTTATTGGGTGCCTGTGCGATCATGCGTTCATTCACAAGTCCAAAAGAAAAATTTACAAGTTCTGTTTGTCTACCCTGCTTGCGAAGGCAGCCGGGCTGCAGC
>MTQE01002502.1:1359846-1370228 GCA_014337955.1 Aspidoscelis marmoratus | reverse complement strand
CAACAAATTAAAACAGAATACACATTAAAAGGCGTTAAAAATTTCCATACATATTTAAAAATTTCCATACATATGGTTATTATATTGTCCTTTTATTGTGAGCCATGAGTCCTCTGAAACAGGTAGAATATAAATGTACAAATAAATAAATAAGTTAAAAAGCACAATTTTGCTACTAGGCATGAAATATGTTTGTCTCCCAGAATAAATTTGTTTGAACGCTTATATAGGGTATTAATATAGGAATAATCACGACTTTTCTGTAAATCTTGGTAGCATTCACAATAAAGAACCTAGGAGATAATTTCAACTTCCCAAATGACAGATAGTGTCTACCTTCTAACAATGATTTAATCCAGCATGTCATCTCACCCACCAACTGTTTCTGGGCATTCTCAAGCAAAATGATGAATGCAAAAACTTCAACTGCTCTCAACTTCCTGCAAAAGGTTTTAGAGACATCTTGCCTGTCTCTCTAACCTAGGGTGTTCTTCCACTGTCACTAGAAGTACCCATTAATGGGTACAAAAATGCCATTATATACCCATTAATTGGTACTTAATGGGTACTTTTAGTCACAGTGCAAAAACACCCCTAGAGATGGTACCTGGACATTGATTCTAGTAGCCATTGATACATCTGTCCTCCATGAATTTGTCTAACCCTTTTTAAAAGCTATCTAGGCTGGTTGCTGTCCCGACCTCCTCTGGTAGTAAAGTCCACAGACTGATTATTCTTTGGGTGGGGAAAAAACAACAACCTTCCTCTCATGTGCCATAAGTTTCCTGCTCATCAGTTTCACAGAGTTCCCTCAGGTTCTAGTGTTACGCAAGATGGAATAGTATTTTTATCTGATCATCTTTTCCACATCATCCATGATTTTATATACTTCAGTCAGGTCACCTCTTAAATGCCAAATGATATGCATAGTGTGCCTATGCATTTAAGATTTGTTTGTAAAGTGCGGCTTTTGTCCTTGTCATTAGTTCAAAAAGAGCAGGGAATACCTGCCTTGTCTTTTTGTGATTTTTCTTTCTGTTATGGCCCTATACAACAATATATGTAATGGTAGCATGCATTAAAATTAGATGGAGACTAATTAAAATGTATTTGAATTGTTTGTAATGAGATAGACGTGAAAAGAAAAGATCTGTATCCTTTCAATGGAAATAGGTTCAACTGATCACGTAAAAACTGTGGTATCCCTAGACAACCAAGTGCCAAGCATCTACATAGCAGTATCAATAATCTCTACATGAAAGCAAAACCTATCAGGATTTACTGGCTCAAAATTTATTTGCACTTTTGTCCTGCCCTATAAGTTAAAAGCCAAACTGAAATGAGCACACTAGAACACTAACAGTGCCTGAAAGAAGAAGAGCTGGCTTCTCTACCCCGCTTTTCATACCCATTTAAGGGGACTCAAAGTGGCTGACAAAGCTTTCTAGTCTTCTCTCCACAACACCCTGTGAGGTAGATGGGGCTGTGAGAGCTCAGAAGAGAAGTTGTGATTAGCCCAAGGCACCCAGCTGGCTTCATGAAGGAGTGCGGAATCGAACCTGGCATTCCAAGATAAGAGTCCGGCTCCTTAACCACTAGACCAAACTGGCTCACAAAGTGAAGAGGAAAAGTTGTTTCTTTATTTAGCCATAGGGCACAGCAAAGAGGTGCCTCTTCACTGCTCTTCTGAATGTGTGAAGATGACTGACACCTCAGGAAGATGTCTCAAGAAACTCCATTAAATTTAGTTATGATTCATTATGATCAGAAACTAATGAAGCTTAAATAACTTTTGGGAAGATCACATAATATTAAGAACATAGCAATTTGATTTTTCTCTCAAAGCTTAGTTTCAACAAACTCACATGAATTAAGGACATTTTCAAACACAGTAGTCACCTGCAATAAATGATAATCAACCCCAGCCTGTGAAACAGAGATTATTTTCATCATTATTAATAATCAGTTCTATTATGTGTTTAACAATCACTTTGAAGATAATTACTAGTCTCATTAAAAGACTGTTTCTATCATAAAGATTTGCTCTGCATATTTATGCCATAACATTTCAATTTTTTTCTCCAGGGTTTTCTTTATCCACATTACTTAGGCTGTGTTCAGACATAACAAAAGGGGTGCCTCAGAGATGCCCAAGAGAGGTAGTGTGTGGCCCTCGTGTTTCTAAGCCTTCTCCAATCCACCTTTTCTAGAATGTTCAGAAGGTGTGTGTGGGGGGCATACTGGATTGTGACCAATCCCACCTCAAAGCCTTCTAGGAGACACCTCTAAAATGCCCCGCCCCTTGTCTGATCATAGTCTTATTGTAGGTTAACACTGTCTTCTTTGGAAAAGATTCTGATACTTCCCTGCTTCCTAATATGGCTTAAATTAAATAAACATAATTTATGTCGCCCAAACTTATTTACTTTCCCCTGTATAATATGTTCAGTTCCTATAAGGAGGTTTTTCTCTATTTCCATTTTCTTTCTTCCATTTTCTTCTTTTCCTCTTTTTCCCAATCATCCTCTTACAAAATGCAGCATTATTTCTACAAAAGCATGGAACAAAATAATATTTCTCAGCTTTAGCCATAAAGCACACTTTTTATAAAGGAAAGAACCATAACTGGACCGGAATTATGATTAGTAGAAATAATTTTTATACAAACACATGTTAATTTTATACTACAGACAATAGTAGATGCCATAAAAACTGTAAATAACCAATGCATTTTAATAAATTTTAATATATAGGGGATCTATTTTCCCCGCCAATAGTGATTTGTCTGTGTGAAGATAAAGATGATTGGCAATGTATAAAAACAAGGGCCATTGTTTCTTATTCAAAGAATTACCCACTAAGTGGTATTGGTTGAAACAGGTTTGCAGGTACAGATGGCCTGATCACTTCTGTCCGAAAACAAAACATCTGCTTGTTTTTTCTAAGGTGGGCATTAGAACATGATCAAAACTCTGCTTAAGACCCATGGTGCAAGCAGATTGAGAAGCTTACAAAAGGACACCTGATTATCTTGCATGCCAACAGGGAAGTATCCTGTTCTCAATGAGACTGTTTGTTCTACCCCAGGTATACTTAAGCTTCTGAGTTCAGTCTGTACTATGACCATGGGCAGAGGTCTTGAACAAGAAACTCCGCACACTTTGAAGAATCCACCAGTCTTACTTGATATAAATGAATTACATTATTTATTGTAACAGTACAACAAATAAAACAACTTTCTTAGTAAATAAGAGCTTACAGTTTCCTTGCAGTTTCTTAGTTCTTTAGGCCTCAGTTCTCTGTGGCTTCTCCAGTTACTTTCCTTTGATAAGGCACTGACTGGCCTAGACTTTTCTTCCTTCTTTGTAATGACACTGGCTGGTCCAGAAAGAATTTCTACTATTTTCTTGCTGTGGCACTAGCTGGCCTATGAAGAATTCCTGCTTTTCTCTGGCTTATGAGGAGTCTCTACCTATCTAAGAATAATGCTTCCTTCCACTCTGAAAACTGGGCCTAACTCTTCCCTGTAAGCTCTAATGCTCCACCCTCCTTACTCACAAACCCACTTCTTAAAGAGACAGGCTAACATTCTCTTCTAATAAACAAGGCTTACAACTCAAAACTCTAACATAAACAAACTTGTTGCAGAGGCATGACACTGTTTTACCCTAGAAGGGCCACATGTGTCTGGGGGTGTCCTTGGACTGCACTGACACTGAGAACTCAGGAGGAGGCAGTAACCAGAAGTGCCTACTGACAACTACAGATGATTTGTTGGTTACAGCTCTTTCTGGACTGAAACAACTTGGCCACAGTAATTCATACTATGATAACTTCAAGAGCTAGGGATGTGCACAAGTATTAATAAACATTCAATTTTTTTACAAATTCAGCCAAATTTGGACATTCAAATTCAAATCAAATGTTGGCACATTCAAATTTGAATCAAATGTTTTGATACATCCATATGAAGCTTCATATGGGATTCATATGCTATTCATATGCATTTATATGGGATTCACGTGGGACTGAACATTTGTATTGAATACAAATCCTACCACATTCAAAGGGGATCTATTTGAACGAATATGAATTTTCTTGCATTCGATTCAATATGAATCAAATACAAAAAAAAAAATAGTACACATCCCTACCAAGAACTCAATAACAAGACACACTGTTGCTCATAGGAACTTTCCCTGTTTAATTCAATAAGAAATCAGGTTTAGATAAGGATATATCATTCAAATTCTAAGCAACACTTTTCCACAGTCCCCACCATCTCTCAAGGCCTGTCCTACTGGACCTTTACTGAGATAACAATTCTCACGGCCATGGTATCTATTAGTGCATCTATGCTGGAATTAGAGGAAACATTAGATCTAAAGAAATGCAAGCATCCAAGACTGAGTTTAACAAAGAGTACAAGATGGATGAGAAGTGGCATGGAGTTCTCATTGAAGACAGTTCAAAAGCTGCAACCAGTGTAAAATGCAGCAGTGAGATAGCTAACTGGTATTGCCAGCCTGACACACATCACACTGGTCCTGAAAGAATTGAACTGGTTGCCTATTTGCTATTGAGCCCAGTTCAAGGTATTAACATTAACTTAAACCCATAAGAGGTTTGGGACCCAAATATCTAAAAGAATTCATCCTCCCATATGGATCTGCCAGTGAGTCCATCTTGCCTGTGCCAACTCTGTCAGTAATGAATGGGGTGGGGGTGCATGGGAAAACTTTCTCAATGATATTCCCCAAACTATGGAATTTAGGTATGTATTTAGCTGTCATATGAAGACACATTTCTTTATCCTGGACTTTGGTTGAGGGAACAGCATCCCCTCCCCATTCAGGCACTATTATTATTTTAGCCAATCTATTTTATTTGTATTTACAGTAATATTATTGTGACCCACCCTGAGATATTTTGATGGGGCAGAAATATAAATAAATGAAATGAAATAAATATTAGAGAGCTACTTGCAATAACGGTACAAGCATAATAGTAACTTGAAATCTCAAATTTACTTTGGCACCAAGCATATAAATAAAAGTCCTTATCAGAATGTGTGGGTTGAAAGAATAAGTACTTCAATTCTTCCTGTTACTTTCAAAATGCTACTTGAAAAAAAACACTGGATGGAAAATCCTGAATAAGAGCTTGATGGCACTTATAATAATAAGATGTATCTGTAGTTTTGGTTAAATGATGTATCTCCATTAGCATGCAAATTGCTTATTTTTCCTTTTAATAAATAGCTCTGCAATTAGTTACTCAAAACAGCACTTTGCAATGTGATGGAAGCATAGGATGATCTCACATAGTTAGAAATTAATTAGCCAGCCTAGATTCTTCAGCTTTTATGCATAGATATGATTGTTAAAAAAATCTGCACAGCATTTGATAATTGACACTGAGTAATAATGCAGCACAAGCTGTGGTTTCAGAATTATTAAAACAAGTAATCCCTCACCTCAACCTGACTGTGTTTAACAGAAAACTCTGGACAGACTCTCTGGGCAGCTGGTATTCCGGATCAGAGGCCTCTCTTCACTGGGCCTTATTCTGGATTATACCCCAGGATAGGAACTAGGGATGTCCACAGAAATTCGTGTCATTCAAAATTTGGCCAAATTTGGCCAAATTTGGACATTCGAACTTGAATCGAATAGAATGTTACAATATTCGTATGCTAACATTTGAACAAATATGAATGTTTCCAGACATTCGTACAGATAGTTTGGATATTCATTAAGCTGAGCAAACCTATCAGATATAAATCTATTCGTATCAGATATGTACTGAAAGTTCGTATGAATAGATTCACATTGACTAGAATTTTCCCACATTCAAATGTATTCATACAAATACAGATTTTCAAACATTTCATTCATTTCAAATCAAATGCCAAAATAAATTTGTGCATATCCCTAATAGGAACTTGCTATCTGCATGCTAGTGGAGGTTCCAGCAGGCCCTAGACTAGATCTCCTGTGGTCTACACTGGCATGCAGATGTTAAATTCCTATTCTGTGAAATAATCCAGAATAAGACCAAATGCAGACAAGAGTACTAGGCACCTCTCTTCTGCATGCTGGTCTGGTTCTAAGGGAGGCCCATATCAATAAGAACATTTCCACCAAATGTTGAGATCCCAAGCTGAAAACATGATGAGATTCTGACTGACCAGGAAAAGATAGCATAGTCACAATTGCTCTTTGGAATTCATCTACAATCTGAACAGTTTTGAGTGTGCTGTGCAGTGGAAATTTTTATTTCTGTCTTAGAACAACGGGATGTGTCTAGACATTGCCAGTATCAATACTTACATCCTTTCCCACTGAAACTGGTATTTTAACTCCATTCACAGAGACATCTATTGTTGATGTTCCCAACAGTTAGAGCATTGTGTCCACGTAGTTACCATGGAGTCTAATTCACTCACTAATCCACAGGACAGTCGGTAGTGCATTAACAACAAAGTCCAACCCTTGCCAGTTCCTAGTCAGAACTAAAAACACCCCAAATTCTTTACTAAAAGCCTCATGTAATAACTATTATTAAAACTATAACTGCTCATTAATCATTTTGCTGTGTTGGTAAATATCAGTGACACAATGCATGTGCTCATGAGGCCTACAATTCAATCCATGCCAAGAAAGATGAATAAAAGCACTTTACATTTGCTGAAGAATGAGACAGGAATGAATGTATGCTGCTTTGAAACTCAATTCATATGATTATTTAGGTGGAGAAGTGAAAATTCGGCATGTACAATGCAACATTAATTTGCACTGCAGACTTGCTCATGGGATGGTTGACGAAATGACATACCAGGATAACTTTTCATGTGATGCTGTAGTAACTAGTGAAGAGAGGGGCTGGCAAAATTATGAAAGTATCTGATCAGATATTCTTAGTCTGATGACATAGATACCTAGATGACAGCACTCGTCAGTAAAGGATAGTTGAACAAAGCTAAAACTGTAATTGGAAACCTCTCTTTGATCTTCATGAACTGCTGTGGATTAATATTGGTTTGGGGAGGTCAAATAAAGGTTTCAAATCAAAGACGAGCCTCTTTCAGAGTTCTTGTGGAAGTGCTCTAAAAGTCAACACTGTAAACAATTCAATAGAAACATCAATGTAAATCAAATTCACTAACACATCTAGGGAAAGTGACATTAAATAGTGAACGTGTTACTCAGACAGGCGAGTTATGTAAGACTGCTGAGAGCCCCAAGCACTAGGAGAAAAGACAAAGAGTGGAGTGTTCAGAAAAATAAAAAGATACAATAGAATTAAGGTGACTGAATCAGCAATGGTCCTGTTGATCCTGGATAAGGAACCTGCCACTTATGCTGTTGGGTTAGCCAAGGGCAGGATCATAAATTAGTTGTGCCATTTCTCCAATGGCATCTACTTCTCCTTTCTCCAATCACAAAAGATCTTCTGGGCACCTACTTATGGATGTAGCTGTTATCACAGAAGTAAGTTCTTTTCACTATCACATGGTAAATATGATCATGTGCTTTAATCTGTGTTCTGCTGATCTGAGTTTTGCAATAAGAAGCTCATGATAGGAGCCACAGCCTTCTTTTTAGTGAATGTATAGAGCTTCTCCATCTTTGACTGCAAAGTATATGAGCAATCTAATTTTGGTATTGACAATGTGTTAATGTCCATGTATAGATTTGCCTTTGGGGCAGCTGGGAAAAGAGTGATTGCTATGAACATCAAGTTATCTAGACAAAATTCTATTTGTGTCTATCTTTTTTCATTCTGCACTTCTATAGGCCAAACTTTCCTGTTAATTCCTGTTATCTTTTGTTTTCTTGCTTTAGTATTCTAATTCCTATGATCAAAGTAACATCTTTTTTAATGTTAGTTCTATTAGATGTTGTAGGGATTTCACCCTCTTCTGCACCAGGAATCAGGGCATAGACCAATGATGGCCAACCTATGACACACATGTCACAGGTGACACGCCAAGCCCTTTTGGGTGATACACATGGTCACTCTGGCACCTGGGCATGTAGTGCTTGCTTGTTCTTGAAGTGTACGAAATACCAACTTTTGACTGAAGATTGAGCAAACGAAATTCAGCAACAAAAGTCACTAATGTAAAGAATTATTTTCCAAGGGATTCTTGCCAACAGTAGTAGATACAATGGTCATCTAACTCAAATGCACTCGTTCCTGTTCATTTTAGTTCATCTCATGTTTGACCACATCCAACCTACCTTGGTTCATAGATCTTACATTCCATGTTTACATGCAGTATTGTTTTTTACAGCATCAAACTTTCCTTTCATCACCAGAAACGTCCACATCTAATGTCATTTGGCTTTGATCCAGTCACTTCACTCTGAAGCTACTTGTTACTTGCCCTCCATTCTCCTGAGGCCATCTTTTAGATTTTTGGTGCTATCCATGGGTTTCTTTACAATAATGCTGGAGTGGTATGCCATTTCCTTCTTCAGTTGACACTAGGGATGTGCACAAATGTAATTTTGGAGATTCTATTCAAATTGAATATCTGAAAATTTGATTTGATTTGAATCTTTACAATTCAAATTTACCCAAATTTGATTCGAATTAAGCAATTCAAATTTGCAGTTATGAATGTTGACAACATTCGTATGTGCCTGTACGCATCATTATGCATCACCTACGCATCTGTATGCATCCCATAGTTATCCCATATACAACCTGTTTTTGTCTTGTATGGATCCATAAAAATCCATAAAGATGTGGGAAAGATGCGTACGTACAAGTATGCATTGTGTATGGACCCGAACACATACGAATGTCTGAATAATTTGAACAAATAGATTTAAAAAATTGAAATTTGTTTGAATGTTTAAATTTGAATTTATGGACATTTGATTCGAATGCTGAAATTTGGATTTATTTGATTCAGTTTTGAATGTCTTCAAATATTTGTGCACACCCCTTCAGTTAGAACTCTCCACCATGACCTGCCTGCCTTGGGTGCCCCTACATGTCATAGTTCATAGCTTCAATGAACTATGCAAGCTCCTTTGCCATAACAACTCAGCAATTCATGAAGGGATACTAAAATGTTAGCCTTAATCTATAAACTGATTGGTAAAAACATTAAACAAGGGTTTTTTCATACCTAGCCCTATTAACAATGTATTTTTGTTAGCTTGGTGATAGCCTCATTTATTTTTATCCCCCTGAATCAGTCATCATGGCTCAGTGCACCGACAACCAATAGTGGAAGGTGAAAATGAGGTATTACAATCATGCATCACTGGGCCTAACTCTTGCCAGTCCCACCTCTGGCTAAATTTTGTTCATTTTAAGAGAAGGAAACTTCTGTGGAATGTAAAATATTGGCTGTTGTTGCTGTTGCTATAAAGAAAAACAATGCAAAATTCTAATAGCATTGTGGTTGGGAGAGGAGAATAAATATTTGCCACACAGCAGTCAGTCCTTTCTAAATATTTAGTGTTTTGTGTAAGATGTTTCTATAAAACAACATATTCTATTTGGGTGACACTTTGTATACGGAAATCAGTTCAAGCACTATTAATTGGTCAAAGCAACTTGGCTCAAAGCAGTATACAAAAGATAGGTTGAGTCAGTTGCACCAAAGCTGTGTCTAAACTATATAAATTTAGGAAGTAGGGTAATGAATCAGTCAACACACACCTTCAGTTTTTGAATAGGGGTATTGGGAACAGGGTGGTAACAAGGAGGTATTCTTTGCTACCTGAAACAAGACAGTTTTTAATGAATATATAAATATGTGCTATAAAGAATTATATGATCCTGCCTCAAAACAATTAGACTCTTCTTCTTCTGGCTTCAAGATGGTATTGTTCACACACCAGTCTGCCTCTCCCCTTTCTCCTGAACATTCTGTGCTAGACTAGAGAAGGCTTTGGAACATGAGGGCCAAACGCTGTTCTCTGAGGTACCTTAGAGGTGCCCCCTTTTGGCCATGTCTTCTTAACATATCTTTTCAACCATATATGAACTGACTACTTTATAGAACTACGGTACATTGCTACAGTTAAGCAAAGCTGCTTTGTTAAGGTAGAGAAGAAGCATCTACTGTACATTTTGCTTACTGCCCAAGCCTGAATGCCAAAGCAAGTACTCATTTTCAAGTGCAGTACACATTACACTCGAATTAATCCTGGTTTTTAGTCTATCTTTCTAGACTCCTGCAAAATGCTAGAGGAAATAATAACAACCTTGCAGCAAAGAAACAAATTGTTCAGATCACTGGTTTCTTCAACTGGAGTTTCTTTCATTACATGGAAGCATTCTCCACAGCTTACAGAAAGATATTTATCTGACCTTGGTATTTCTGGTAACTTTAGACATGGGGCCTATTCGCACTT
>MTQE01002502.1:1334354-1354808 GCA_014337955.1 Aspidoscelis marmoratus | reverse complement strand
GTACTTAATGGGTACTTCTAGTGACAGTGGAAAAACACCCCTAGTTTCATAGATGAAATCTTTGGCTTGGACCTTGTGCGTGGTGCACCCAATTCTGGTGCTGCTTTCTGATGTGCTGCCAAAACGGAGCTGCCCACACTATACAAAGATATACCAAGTAATCTATTTGTGGACCATGATGTAGTCCCATTTTGGCACTCTATCCCAGTCTCTTGACTAGTCCAGTATGGATAGGCTATACTAAGAGAGGGGTTCAATTGGGCTGCACTGATGAGTGGATGGCAGAAGCTGAGGTCCTTTCCACATGTGACACTGTCCCATGATAGAAAGTGCCTCTGTGGATTATGTAAAGGTCCTCTTCCTCTTAGCATGCTTCATCCACGCAGTACAGAGCATAAACTGGAATAGGGTGCCCAAAATGATGCACTAGTCTGGTATACTGGTAAACCTCAACACTGAGGCATACTGGCATGCTAGGGTGGTATACTGGAGCATGGAGGCAGGTGGGTATGCCTTCATGGTCCAATGTACCATGGGGAACCCATTTCAGCAACACACCTTACTGTGGTGCCAAAGTGAGAAACTTTGTCAATCCTGACATTTGAGCATTTAGAGGCCTCTACACCATGCTTGACATGGATGCATGCTTTGGAGCTGGCACAGGGCAGGCCACCCCAATGCAGGTAGTCTTGCCCAACAGGAGAAATACCCCATCCTAATCTCAGGACAGGGCAGCTCACCCTGCCGCAGGATAACACAGGTAAATTTGAAAAAGGGGCTAGACTAGAACATGGTCTAGTCTAGTGTGCCACTGAGTGCAGAAACACTGGATCCATATAGAACTTGTAGTAACTTTCTTATTTCAAAGAGTATGAATATCCATACTATTATTTATGGTGTTTCCAGATACACTCCTGGCTGCTCATGACTGCTAGACAAAGCTGTTGTCCAAGTGTGTATTCTTAAATTAGGTTCATCCCACAACAAAGGATTTAGTTTGAGTACCCAAAAACACTGCTTTCTGAGTAAGCAGACCAGCATCACTAACTAAAAAAAGCCAATTTACCTGAAAATGACAGAAAAAATTGAGATATACCCATTAAGAAGCCAAAAAAAGCAAAAGAATACACATCACAAAAGGAGACAACAAATACAAAAAGAATTGCAAAAGCCTTTTAAAATGTTAATATATATGCACCAAATGAAAAGTCAAAAAGAAAGTCCAGTGATTTGATTTAAATAGATCAGGTGGCCTATGACTACCCTAGACTAATTCCACTGATAAACATTCATTAGAACACTCCTGGTCAGTACACCTGAGCTTCTGGCAGCAATTACAGGGCCAGGAATATTCTCAGTTATTTCCAGGGTAGAGCATCCCCTTCAAGAGTAGGACATCTGTCCACCTGAGAACCTCTGAAGCACAGTATATCCATGATGACTAGATTTAGCTTCAATCTATTGGTCCACATCCAGCTTGTTACTACCTCCAAACACTTACTGAGCACCTGAACTCCCTCTTCTGACTCCAATGGAATGGACAGATAGAACTGGGTGTCATCAGCATATTGTTGACACCTAAATCCAAATCTTCTACGAGAACATTTAGTAATTACAAAAAAGCAAAGAGTACAAGATTGGCCCCTGAGGCACTCATAAGATAACTCACAGAAATGAACAACACACTCTCCCATTACAACTGTCTGGTGTCATCTTCAGAAGTAGGAGTGAAACCACTGAAATGCAGTGTCTCCAGCTTCCACTTCCAGAGATCGGTGGCATCAAAAGCCACCGATAGATCAAGAGGAACAAGCAGAGTGGCATTGCCTCTGTCCCACTTCTGACAAAGGTCATGAGCCAGGGTGGCCAAGTCAGTTTCAATTCCTCCAAGCACATCTGCAGGTAACCATCATATCTAGATATTTGTGATATTTATTTGATCAACTCTAAAACAACCAAATAAATCTAACCCATAATTTAAGCCTGGGTTTAGCCAGGGCAGTAAATTCTTTCCTAACCAAATGTAATTCTTATGAAGATTAGCAATGCTTTACTAAAGTTGTTTTTTAAAAATAATCTGCAATGAAACAAATCATCATTGCTTTCTGTTATTTTTGTCATTTCCTTGCTTTTAAATCAACTTATTGAAGGACACACTGACACCTTGCAAATCACAGACAAATTAATAAAGGGGAGGCTGTAAAGAGGGAAGATGCTGGAACAGAACTCTAATATTTATTGTGTAATTGATTCTGTAACTTAAGTGTGATGTGAATAAAGTTGGTTTCTATATAGTAATGAAGTGGAATTGAAAAGACAAATCTGCCTTTTTCTAGGGTATATTATTCATAAAGACAGCAGTGAAAAATCTGACTATATATATTGCACATTTTTCAAAATATTTGACAAGGGATAATTAATTAATTTTATTCATAACTAATCACTGATGCCACTGAAACCAAGTTTATTTTATTAAGTTCTTTATAAGACGAATTTGTGATATAGTGCATCTTGATGACATACTGGCTTTATTCAGACATCACACTGCACTTTAATTAAGAAGTCATAAATAAAGCTTGCTGTGATTTCTGAATTACTGGAGTGTGAAATTTTATTTAAGTCACCAATTACAAGCCTTCTGCAGAGAATGATCAAAAGAGAGGTAGCTACCATCTGTAAAAGAAGGAAAATTCCAGTTGGCCTGTATATTTTTATGGTTGCATGTTCTTGAAACACTACTCACTGCTACCCATTAAACATCACATATTTCATGCCCTCATGCCTAAAGTTGAGGCAGGAAGTAACATCAACAGTGGTATCAATAACAAAGGTCTCCCTCATAGAATGCTGGATGCCTGCCACTTCAAGAAACACAGAATGGCAGGTGCAGATGGGGAGAATATTAAATCTTTTCATTAAATGTGGCAGACCAAGAAAAATTCAGATTGCTCTCTTCCCAATTATCAAATCAATAGATTAACCAATGGGGAGAAGAAAGTAATCCCATCCTCACCTGACGTCCATACTAGGTGGCTTTCACTCATTTTTCCACACCCATAGCTGAAATGAGGCAGCAGAGGCAGGATTCTGAACAGAGGCAGCACATGAGGAAAGTCTGCATGAACTGTGGAACTGGAACAGTCTCTAATGAGAAGATGGTATTGGAGGACACTTCAGCAGAAGACTACAGACTCCCCTTGTGGTAGACAACCCAGTTGTTACTGGGTACCATCAAGTCATGAATGACTCTTGGTTGACTACATAGACACTTCTATGGGTAACTATACAGTTTTCTTGGTTGGCTTGTCATTGCCTACTTCCAGGGTGAAGCTGAAAATCAAACTTGAAACTCTCTGCTTTCAACGCAGTTTGCTCTAGGCTGAACTATAGCCATTCCCAGCCATATGGATAGTAAATCTGTCTTTGAAGTATGTGTCTCCATATTCTGAAAGATCTATCCTTCTTCTGGCTCCCAATACACATGGAAAATTGAGCATACAATATTAGCACATAAAGAAGAACAACCTTTCATCTATAACTTTTTGTTTGGAGAAACATCCAAACATCTGCTCCTCAGTTTTCAGCACAGAGAAACTTAATCACATCATTAAAAGCAAGCCAAATAGTTCCAAAAGAAATTATTTTGGTAAGAAATTCATTTTTAAAAAAACATAATTGAGTCAACACAGCCAAGTGAGTAGGATCTGAGCCATAGCTTCTGCCAGAGTAAGTGCATAGTTGTTAAAATGGGGAGATAAACTGGCTTTCTAACACCCAAATACCAGGACATGACTGATAACACTGAGGACAGGGAATTAAAAAAATGCTTTTACTGCCAAGAATAGAGGCTCACATTTTCTGCTGTGAATACAGATAGGGCAAACAAGGCATTATCAACAGAAGTCTTTTGTTTTGACACATTTTAAAAAAGAGAGAAAAAGAAACTGTGGGATGAAATAGGGGTGGATTGAATGTCCTTCAACGTTCCTAGATGGCCAATGTCTTAGCATGGTTTCTAAATTAAGAGACTGTGGCGACTCGGCCCAGCCCCTCCCTTCTCGCCCTCCACAGAGCAGCGCAGAAAGGAAGCAAGCTGCCGAGCACCACGGCCCAACTGCAAGCTATGAGGGTGTCAATATATCAACCAGACTATACGCCCCACTGGCGTCCTGCTTTACTTGTCAACAAACAGACTCCCCTTTAAAGCAGCACATAAACACTAGTGTGAACCAAACACTAAATGTTTATTAATGCAAATTAATGTAGAAGCAAATTAAAGGTTAGATCAAATCTTCTTGAGTTGCTTGAAAAGATAGTAGCTGTTAAATAAAGAAAAATATGTGGTTCCCAATAAGAAGCTTCACTGAAAGCTAATAGCCTAAAGTAAGCCCTAATTAAACTCTGCCTGCACTTTAGCTTTCGGCAGCAGATTCCCTCTACCATTCAGTGTGATGCTTCTCCCTAACAGTAGAGCTCGCCTCGTGGCAATGCAATCTGCTTCACCTTGGCTTTGAGTAATGAGTAAACAGTTCTTCTACGCGCCCGTCTGTCTGTAGGCATGTGCCAAGATCACCCTCTTGGTCAGACTTCCCTTCTATCCCCGTCCCTCTATCCTGAGAGTTGAAAGCCTAGGAGTCCTGAGGGTGCTGCAAACGCTCTCTGATCCCTCTCCTGCACAAACTACACAATGAGAGATGCCGAGAAAACAGGGCTGCTGCCTTAAATAGTCCGAGATCCTGCTGTTTCCATTGGTTGATTCTGATGGTTTTTTTCACTGCTCCACCTCTCCTGTCAACCAGGTTGCCAAAAAGCCCATGTAAAAGAGCATGCGGCTGTAGCCTGGCCCCTTGAACATCACAGAGACCACTCCAGGAAGTTTTGAAATCCCTTATACAGTCTAATAAGCACCATCTCACCATATGGTCCATGCTAATCTAGCAGTAGTAGGTGGCACACACCAGACAGGCTTTCAGTGAGAATCTGGAACAAACCAGTTTAAAATTAAAATTAAAACGAAGTAATAATCTGAAGCAATAATGAAATATTTTTACTAAGAAAATCCATAGTTCACAGTTATTTAAAAAAAATGAAGGTTTCTCACTTGGAAGTACATGTACTCAGATTCTAATTTTTTAAAAAAAATGTGTGTGGGAGGCTTGTTTGTTTGCTTTTGCTAGAAGACCTGCAAAGCAAATTAAATCAATTTCAAAATAATAGAAAGTAGCAACCATTAGGCGGCCCACTAGATGAATTGAGGTGTGTGGATTCTACCTTCAATAATAGGCTGAAGGAACTACTTAGGAAAATTCATGAAAAATTTGAATAAAACAGGTAAGTAAAATTGTATAACATTTCTGAAAGATATAAAATACATTATCAAACATTAATTTAGCCACTGTAAAAACACCATAAGCTTCTGTTCCTGAAACAAACCATTACTCTATAGCTCAGCAAGTGCAACAAAAATACTTAAACTTAAAAAAAACCAATTTAACCAAAATACATAGTTCTGATATGACAAACAGCAATTCCTGTAAATCACTCTCAGATACAAGCAATCATATCAATATTCTCCAAACAAAAGGGGGCGTAAGTCATCTCATTTTGGCAGCAATGATTGAGTAACTCAAAAACCCACAACAGAAATGCAGCTACGATTTCTAAAAGTGTTAAAAGGAAATTAAAACCCAGAAATATGGGGAAATTACCACAGAAAATGCCACAAAACAAGCAACTGAATTAAAGACTGAACATCCCTGTTTGCATTTAACTCAGTGGGATGGTATAACAATATCATCCCACTGAGGTTAAGATCAGACTTAGAGGGAGGCACCATACCTCAACTGCTGGAGCGGCTCCTAACTGGATGCCCCCCCCTTGCTGAATTCCCATGATACATGAGTAGGGGTGTGCATGGCTGCAATTTTTGGGATTCGATTCAAATCAAATACCCAAAAATTTGATTTGATTTGAATCTTTAAAATTCAAATTTACCCAAATTCTATTAGAATTGAGTAATTTTTAATCTATTCGTTCGAATTATCAATTCAAATTTGCACGTATGAATGTTGACATTTGTATGTGTCCGTACACATCTGTACGCATCCATATACATCCATACACATCCCATATGCATCCAATTTTTGTCCTGTACAGATCCGTAAAAATGCATACAGATGCGGGAAAGATGCATATGGGAAAGTACACATCACGTACATATCCATACACATACGAATGTCAAATAATTCAAACAAATAGATTCAAAAAAGTCATTCAAATGTTTAAGTTCAAATTTATAGACATTTGATTTGAATTCAAATGTCCATATTTGAACAAATTTGATCAGATTTTGAATATTTTGAATATTCATGCAAATCCCTACAACTGAGCAACCCCAGCCCACGCTCCATTTGTGGTGTTCACACCCAGAAGAGAATGTGAATACTGCATTTGGATGCTTACCAGCAGTTCACAGTGAAGCTACAGACAAGTTTTTTCTTGTTTACAACTATAAAAGATTGGGGTAGCTGGAGGAAGCTCTTGGACATTCCAGGTCAGAATGCAGACAAAACTCCCACAGAGGATGCAGAACAGCACCCTTCAGTTAAGGGTGGCAAAGAGGCCCAAAAGCTATTGACTGATCTACCCCACTTGCCAAGGCTAGCAAAGAACCTAATGTCACTTGGAAACAGCCTTAACTAATCACCATCGGAAAGACATGAAAGAAGAACTGAAAGGAACAATATCAAATATTTTTGACCAATTATTTGGTTGCCAATAACTGGCAACATCTGTTGATCAATGTAATGCATGCAGCCTGGAAAGCAGAAGTTTGCCAGTTTGATGCCCAACCTATGTTCAGATGTAGGCAATGACAAACACTTCTCTCTGCATGAAGGGCTCAGGGAGGAGCCCATGCAGTCAACCAGAAGTTAGCCACAACTCAACGCTACTCAACAATAATTAAATTATTGACTGGAGTAACAGCCACTGTATAATTACTATCATTGTAAAATACCTTCTTCCAAAACAACAAAACTTAAACCACTTTTTGAGAAAATTATTTTGAAAATATGATTTGCAAAAGCCAATGTGTGTGTGTGTGCGCACACACACACACACACACAGAGCATAGACTGACTACTTGCCAAACAGCTGGAATGGCAAATATTTTAAATTCCTGTCAGTAGCAATGACAATGTAGAACACCTTATTGAAGAACTGGAAAGAAGTCAACATTAAATGCAGGCTGCTTCAGGATGATTATCTTTCACCATCGACTCATTGCTTTAATAACATTATCAATAATATTGAATGAAATGAGTTGTGGCACTGAAATATTAAAAGAAATAAAGTCATTTTATTTATATGGATGACCTAAAATTATACAAGAAATTACCAACTGAAATGTGGTCATTGCTTAAACACGAAATATTCAGTCAAGGTGCAGCCAAGGAATTTTGAGTTAGAAAATGAGTAATTTCAAAGGAATGTACAATGGGGTTTGCTTGCTCTCAAACAGTGACAATGAGGGAGTTTGTGAGGGGATCAATATTCATGATTGTGAAGCTAGTGGTCACAAGATGGAGTCCACCTCACCTCTTCCTGTGACATCTATCTGAAGGAACATCTACTCCCATATCAACCTGCCCGTGCCTTAAGATCTGGAGGTGAAGCCCTCCTGGTTGTTCCACCACCCTCAGCAGCAAAAGTGGTGGGCACCTTCTCAGTGATAGCCCCTAGGCTATGTAATAGTCTCCCCCTTGAGGTGCATCTATCACCTTCACTGTCCACTTTTAGGAAGGTAGTGAAGATGCACCTCTTTGCGCTGGCCTTCGGCTAAACGGGGACACACTTTTCTCTTCACTGGAAGATGTCGTTATTGTTTTAAATGATGTTTGATTTTAGATGCTGTTACCCGCCCGGAGATCCCTGGGTATAGGGCAGGATAAAAATGTAAATAAATAAATAAAATCTACAGTGGCATGCCTTTCGCAATGAAATTACAGAGGGGAGGGGAATGCACCTTCAAACAGGTACAGCCAAGTCTTATCCCAACCATTATGTACCCTCATTCCCTGTCCATTCCTGGAGTCTGATAAGCTGTTCTATGCTGTTTGTCCTAAAACCACTGAAGCACAGCGTCAATTTTGCACAAAAGTCCTGATTAGGGATGAGCACAAATATTCAATAAATCAAAAATTCAGTTCAAATCTGTCGAACATTGACATTCAAACTTCAATTGGATTTTTGAAAATCCAGATCTGAACATTCAAACTCGAATATGGATTTTCAAAAATCCAATACGGATTTTCAAATAATTCAAATGTGTAGATTTGTATCTGTCGCATATGAATCTGCACAAAAATTATATGTATCTTACACTTAAAATATGGGATTAAAATGGGATGCATACGGGATACATACAGATCTTTACGGAATGCATACAGATACATATAACAGATACAAATGTTGTGGACATTTGTATCTTTAAATACGAATCTAACATTTGAACATACGGATTTGAATAGGATTTTATGACATTTGGATCTTAAATATCTGAATCGAATCAGATTTTATGACATTTATTTATTTATTTATATTTACATTTATATGTCGCCCCATACCCAAGGGTCTCTGGGCGGCTCACAACATTTAAAAACAGACATTTAAAAAATTATACCAGCCATAAAACGAGAAACAAGTTTAAAAATGCAGCTTTAGAACAATTCAAAAATAGTTAAAAATGGGGGAAGTGTGCAGTACATTTAACCAAAGGCCTGCATAAAGAAGAACGTTTTCATCGCCTTCCTAAATAGGAACAAAGAAGGGGCCTGACGCACCCCGAGGGGGAGACCATTCCATAGCTTGGGGGCCACTACCGAGAAGGCCCTCCAAATCTACTTGGATTCAAACGTCAAAAATATATTTGTGCACATCCCTAGTCCTCATCAGTACCCTCAACCTCGTTGTGGGACAGTTTAAGAACAAGGAGAACTTACATTGCCTGCTGCTTTGAAATTGCAAAGTAGTGCAAAACTGCAATTGCAAAGGAAAAGAAAACGATGGTTTAAACACTCTCTACTGTTGAGTAGATATTAAAGTTGTGCTTGGGTGGATACAGGCTGGAGGGGGAGAAGAAACAAAGGGCGAATGGTCAGTAATGTTGCCAAAGGAATCCATGCTCTGATATGGCAGCAGGGAAATATGCAGGGTGAATTTTGACTTTCCCACCCTTGTATGATTTGAATGCTGGAACTGCATCCACTTGTGTATCATAGATAGATGGGAATTTGGTGAGTAGTGGAAAGAGAAGGATATTACTTCCCCATCATCAGAATAAAAAAATTAGCAATATAAATGTGGGAACAACCAGAACATGAGCTCAGTCCTCATTTTCTCCCAGTATGGATTATTCCTAGGATGTCTGACCATGCCCAAACACAATTTAGTTAGCCTCCTGGATGCAAGCAACCTTGACAAATTAATTTGATAAACTGGAAGGTTTTGACAATGAATCAGGTTTTATAGCCTCAGAGTTATATAGACAAGAGTGATTTCATTGCCAAGAGAAAAAGGAAGTTGAAGATTTCTGCAAATTAAGTATCTGAATAAAAGATAATGGGGCTAAATGATCATATAATGGTAGGATGAGGAAGTGTTCACTGAAATACACAAAGGAAAATTATTCAGACAAGAGAAGCAACAGAGAAGCAAAATACAATATAAACAGCAATTATTGGGAAATAATATTTAAAAAACATTTAAGGAATGGTGGATAACAATTTCATGTAATAATGGGTTCAAAAGATATCATGTTAAAAGCAAGAGGAAGAAGGAATGATTCTGCAAGAACAGTTTTTTTAAAAAATTCCATGACAAAATAACTAAATAGCACACATACAAAATAAGCAAAAACAGTAAATGCTGGGTATGCAAAACAAAGATGAAACAATTGATCATATAGTTAGCACCTGCAGAAAGATTGCACAGATAGGCTATAAACAATATCAAAACAGGATTACAAAAATAACACCGAAATCTGTGGGGGAAGGAAACATTTGCAGTGCAAAACAACCTTCTGGGAATATGCTGTGTGGGTCCAATTTTTTATTAACACATTACAGAAAAAAAAAACATATGGAGAATAAGTCAAAATCTTATGGGATTCTAAAATACAAACCGTCAAGACACCTGGAACTTAATGCATCTAATATTTTAGTAATACAGAAGAAACAAGTTGCTTCCTATATATGTTAATACCAGAAAACAGCAAAACTGAATAAAGAGAAATGGGGGGGAGGGACAAAATAGAATGCTTTGCAAATTGAAATTGGAAAAGTTTGTAAGAAATAATAATAAAGCCATCTATCTGTATGGACATCTAAGCCTCTGGGATAACAAAGGAAGGTTTTCTTCAGCATCTAAGCAGATGATGCTAAGGCAGTGACTTCACGTTCCCAATCAGGTGCTTTCTGAAAGGGGTTAGGGTACTGCAGTTCTACTTTCCATGACACAAAAAAATTCACTGAAATATGCAAAATCCATCCAAAGAGCAAAATGCTCACACAAGACCCTCAGGGGTGAAGAAGCACCTTGGAGGATTGTCTCATTAGTTGGATTGATGGATGTTTTTGTGAAGAGGGGCAATGGAGAAGCACCCATCAATGCAGAGAACAAGAGGCTTTTTCCAAAGTGCCAATCCCAGACTGCCCCACTCTTGCCACAGAGATATGGCCTAAGAAGCATAAAAGACAGAAGCAACGTAAATATGATAATAGTACAAGATACAGAAAATAGTAGACATCCAATATTCTTCATCTTTTTGTTTTCAAATACTTTTCATCTCCCACCACAATAACAGACTGCTTTAATCTAACCCACTGCCTTGTTCCAAAGAGGGTCCATATTGGCCTGACATTTTCACCTTTGCTGTTTAAGTAGCTGCTTGACTCTCAGCTGCCTCCACACATCACTTATTTATTCTGCAATTAACCCTCCCAATAGTATAGTATGAAGTTTTTCCAGGTTCCGGCAGCTTACATCAAACTCTTGCGGTACTTCTCATGCAATAATCCAGAGCGAGCTAAAATTATGAAATAACAGGACACTGTGCTACAATAGTTCATTTTAACAGAATAACAATAATCCAATAAATCAGTCTATACACTGGAACTGTATTGGGAGCACTGTGATTACACCTGGCAAATCAGGTACAATTGTGAAATAATTATGAGGTTTTGGCCCTGTCTAGATGCAACCTAAGTAACCGACGTCTGGATGCAGCCCAAGAGAATCTCTTAACATGAGAGTCTGGTGATTAACCTCTGGCATCTTCCTGCTATTGCCATTATGTTGCACACTTACCTACCTGCCATCCCAGTTATTTACCTCCTTTAGAGCTGAATGTTTGCAACCTGAAAAGACCTCTACACATGAAAAATTTATTATCTGAGCCTCCTTACAGTGAATAAAGTTCTTGGTTTACTACTACCGCCCAGGATAAAAGGCAAAGGTAAATATTATTTACCTTCATATATTACTTAGGAAATTTGGCTTTAATGGCAGCAGGTTGATTTAATGTTGTGTCAAGCAAATGGCCTCCATCTTGCTTTAGCTGAGCTTGTGTAACATGAGTTATAAATATCCTGAAATAATGCCAAAATAAGAATCGGGCAGGGAAGATGCTCAATCCATTAATTGCCCTCAGATTCTTTGATGTCTAACAAGCTGAGGTAGCAATTCACAAAACACAAATAACATTTCAATTTAGCTATTACTAACAATGAAAAATCTTTTACAGCAATCAATGGATTGTTGGCGGGGGGGGTGTTTAGAAACAAAAATACAATGAAAATTGCAGTAGTAAACAGAATCAATAGTAAATGTATAACTCTTGACCAAGCTCAAAGATTCTGTTCACTCCATTTTCGTTGTATATAGAAAATAATACACACAAACACACAGTCTGTTTTAACAGTAAACACAAAGCATATGGAATGTGTACATAATTCACAAAGTATCACCAAGTAGGATAAAGCAGAATAAATTTGCAATTAAATCATTGTAATGTCACACGGAGAAAATTGTTTTGCATTTTCAGGCTTTCATTTATAGATCATAACAGTGTATGTTTATGTACCTTCATGTACAGAAAACATACTTGCGACTCTGTGTGGGTTCATGTATATTTTCCTGTAAGGCAGATGGAGTATACACCTGATGCATACTGAACTTCCAGTAAGACCAAGGTAAAATTTCTAAAATGTAGTGGCTGCTGCTAATAGTGTCTTGACCCACTGCTTTGTATATGGGCATATTCTACTGTATGTCATCTAAAGCATTAGTTCCTTCTGAAGAAAATTTAGGGGTTGTGCAGGGTTTGTCCAAACCAGTGTCATCATTCAGGTGGCACTGATCCAGACCATGCTTTTTCAAACCAGTGGGCCTTGCTGATCTAGACCCACTGGTTCAGACTCCAGGGCCTGCACTACAGAAAGACCTTTTGAGTTTATCAAAGCTACTGAATATGTAAATCATTCCAGAATACCTGATTATTCTTTCAAAGAATCTTTACATTAGACAAGAACATATAGTAAAAAAAGGGAGCTTGGATGATAGAGTTTCTTTAAACAAGGATGCATGTATGGACACATTCTCATAGTCATGTCAACCATTCCAGATGCAACACGGTAGTCACTGGCAGAATGGAGATCTATAAATCCTTCCTCACCAATCTCCCTTCCAGCTCCTTTTCTCACCCAGAGGTAAAGGACAGGGTGATACTATGGAGAGTGGGATTTCCTGCTTTACAGGCACACTGTCCCATCAGTTGGGCCCAACAGCCGTGAAGAATCATAATATCCAACATAGTGTACAGCCAGTGACAACCAGCAAATTGATTTGGGAAGTACTGGCATACATGGCTTTCTATTGGGGAGTCAGCCTAATCAGAGGTTCCCAAACTTTTTTTTCTCGTAGACCACTTTCAAATTTTTACTGATTTCGGTGGACCCTCCTGCTGCTACATTTCTACTATATTCCCAAAACTTGTCAAAAAATGTGAAGATTAGATCTAACAATGAAAATTTGCGTCGCGGCTGAGTTCCAACCCTAAATTCAGAATGGTAAAAATAAAAATAGTATATTTTCTTGTGTTCTATTTATTAAAATAATATGATTACAGCACAAGTTGTATTTCGTCCCTTTACACGTCTGAACAAGCATTGCGGGCGGGTGGCACTTTGCAAGTCTCAACACGCGTTGTACTGAATATTGAATATGCAAATTTTTACAAGTAACAGTCGCTGAACTTCTTAAAATAATATCTGCCTACATTGATAGGTAAACCCAAGCCAACATTTTTGTTCTTTACTATTAAAACCAGATAAATTTTTGTGGACCCCCACTTACAACTTGTGAACCCCCATTTTTTTTCTGGCCAATGTAGACCCCCGTCGAGTCTCCCGTGGACCCCTGGGGGTCCACCTGGACCACTTTGGGAATCACTGGCCTAGGCTATCCCCCAGATTCTAGCCAGTTCTGACTAGGGTATGAGTAAATAAGGCCATAGTAAAAGGTCACATCCATTTCACTACATAGAAAAAGTACTAAGAATGGCCAAGATTTCAATCAGATAATGAAATATCAATACTTGAAGAAAATGTTCATGACACATCATTCCAGCCCCCAAAGCAAAAAATAAAAAAATAGAAATGAAATGGAAACATCGAGTAGAAAGTCTGAATCAATCAAACCAATATGGGTGAATGGAATTTACTACCAGAAGATGTGGTAACAGTAACCAGTTTGAATGGCTTTAACAAAGGGCTAGATAAATTTACTGAGGACAGGTGAATCAATGGCTACTGGTTTCCCGGAGTAAAACCAGAAGTGGAATAAAGCCTTTTCCTGCCCAGATCATGAATGGGGAGGGTAGAGAGTGCAGTGTTCTCCCTTTTCTGGGGGGGGGGGGAGGGCATAAGGTTGCCACTCTGGAAAAGGGAGAATACTGAAGCCTCTGAAAGTGGCTGAAGCCACCGCTGTGTTTTTATTCTCTTCTTTTACCGGAGATGAGCTCCTTCACTTGACAGCTGGCTTGACAGATCTTGCTCAGCTGAGTGCACTCAGCTAAATCATGCTGTTCCTTACCCACCCATGCCTTGCAAATCAGGAGATAAGGCAATCCGGCTTCCAATGAGGAGAGAGGGGCCAGAGAGGAGAGGGCGCTGCTCCCTCATACCAGGATTCAGCACACTTCTCATGGGGACAACTGCATCCACACTGAGCCCGTACCTGTCCCGTGTTGCCGGGAATGCCACAGGAATGTCCGAGATGCATTCCTGGTCCTGTGCCTGGTCTATGCGTGCCCAAACAGTGCCCAAAGTGTGCTAAAAGACTTGCCTGGGGATGCAGCCTAAGCTAACTGCAAACCAGGAGTCTAACTTGCTCAATCCAGAGCCAAGCAGCCCCTGCAGCATTCCTGTATCCTCCCAGGTATGCCCCTGAGATCTACCCTAAAGAAAGGCACAACCTCCCCTTCTAACCCCTGCCCCACAAGCAGTGTGCACGAGGCTTAGAAGCCAGAAGAGTTCAGCAACTCCCCTATGATCAACCCCCTGCAAAATCTGCCAGGCAAGAGACACTGAGAGCCTCAGACCACTGGCTTACAGTAAGATCCTGGCACTCTAATTGCCTGGATTTTGGTACTTTCTGAGGGAACTCCTCCCTCCTGTCACTCAAGCTTGCAAAGTCTCCGGGAAATTCTCCTGTGCTTTGCAGCTTGCAGAAAATGCTTGCAAAGAGCCCAGGAAATATTCCCTCTCTCTGCAGCCTGCACCATGAATCCGTCACAGATGCCTTCAAATGATGAGTCTGGAAATAGTTGCTAACAATATTGCAAAACATTCCTGGATAAGATAAAATCTTATTGTTCCCTTGAGGCCTCAGTCATCAAACAGTATTGATATATGTTAGGAACCAGATGTGAGCAGATGATGTACTAGAGAAAATTATTATGCTTGTCAAGGTATAGAGAAGCAGAAGAAAGAAGACAACCAGAAAAATAGACGGGATCAAAGAGGCTACTGGAATGTTCTTGAAAAGAGCCATGTTTACTAAAGCCAGGGCAATATTGCAAATATTTATCCATACCTCCGTCAGGAATTGAACTCAAATTAGAATTTATCAGATTGAATTGTAATCTGTTTGTAGGCAAATGATCAATTTATTAATTTAGTTAGCAATTTCTATTAATATTCCACAAAAGTAGCATACAAAAATAAAATGGATTTTTAAGTGGACAGCTCATATTACCCTTTAAAGACAAATTTTATCCCTAACTATTTCATAGCATCTTTTATAGATTGAGAGACCTGTGCAAATTAGGCCAATTTAAATTTGCTGTATACAACTCACAAAATTACTTCTTCCACATCTATTTTTAATGCTGCAATCAGTCATTACAGGCATTTAAAGGCTGATTAGGTTTGCAGAACAGTTAAAACAAAATGTGAACCATACTGACATATGAAATTGCTCCCTATGTACGTGAAAGATAGTTTTAATTAACACTTTTTAGTGAGGCTTCGATGAGAACATCTCAGACTTTTAAATCAAATTGTAAAATCTGTTATTCTGGCCACTATGTCTGCATTCACACCTAAGTTTTAATCCAGCTTCAAGCCACTTTCAGAATGAAAGAACACATCAGCAAAGTGATTTCTTTCAGCATTATCTAACTCCAAAGATCCACTTTAACTAATGTAGAAAGAAAATGTTTCACTTTGCTGATGTGTTCTTCCATTCTGAAAGTTGACTGAAGCTGAATTAAAACCTAGGTGTGAACGCAGCCGATGGTAAGAACCATTCCTCTCCATTAGTACTTATCAGATACTTGTATTTATTTGCATTTCTATCCCATATATAACCTGAAGTTTCAAAGCAAATTTAAACAGAAAATACATACACTGCGCAGCAATAAATATGAAAGTAACAAGGCATGCAGAAGAAAAGCAGTGTTTAGCTTAATCCAGTGTTTCCCAAACTTTTGACATATGTGTACCCCTTCTATAATTTTCGTAACGCTGAGTACCCCTCATAAAAAACATATGCTTTAATAAAAATCAAAATATATATTTTCTTTTTTTGGTACATACACAACGAAGTGCAGTATATTCACACCGTGTCACGCCTCATAAGACCGTTAGATAACACTGCAGTTCTCTGGCGTTTAAACAGCTCCGCGGCTCAACATCAACTGTTAATGTTCCCACAGTTTAAAAATGGCCAAACCTGAGCTGCGCGAAGGATGCACAGAAGTTCCTGCCATAATGAGTTGCGATACGATGTACGATGGCCCCAGTTCCCATGTAAAAACTGTGATACGCGCCTATTTCTTTCCTTGTTCTGTGGGCGCAGCTAAGCACGGTGCAGTGGATATTCCCACGTGATCCCCACCAAACTCTGGTGCAACGTGTACCCCCACCAAACTCTTCCCGTACCCCTGGGGGTACGCGTACCACACTTTGGGAAACACATTGGGAAACACTGGCTTCATCCATGATGTAATCAAACATGCCTATCAAGAATGTTAGATGAAGGAAAGAAATCCATTTTACCATTTCATTTTAATTTCTATTATGATAGTCTACCAAAAGTTCATCTACTAAGGATGTTTTCCAATAGATTACTACAACTGTTAAATAATTTTTAATTCATTAGTCTTGTAGTTTTACCCCATTAATTGATATATAGAGTTCTTATATAAACTGATATATTGTCATGCAATCACTCAGTGCTTGAGATGAAAGAACCTTTAATAGTTTCCTTTTCACTCCATAAGACAGTATAATACCAAACCAATTAACTTATCCAAATAATTAAGCTAGGAGGGTTGACTGATCAACTGAAACTTTGATTAAAGTTCCCGCTATACTAAAAGCTGACAACACTATATATTACAGCATATTATCTCTCTCTCCACTTCACTCCCTTTCTTTTTAACTAACTCATTCAAAATAAATCTTAGCAATCTTAATATGAGTGTATTTACTTATCTGATACAGAAGCATTTAACTTAAGAGTATACTGAATAGCCACTTCAAAACTGGATGCTCTATAAAACAAATTATTGTATCTATTTGTAAATACAAAATTGAAAGCAATTGACTGAAATAAGAGTTAGAAGCAAAACTGCATTAAAATAACTCATTCACAATGGACTTCCAGCAATTACAGCTTGATTAATTATCCCTGGCCTTACATAAACACTAGCAGTATTTTGTAGGAACTAGGAAGTAAACTAGTTACCTGTGCATTTTTTTATATTGCTGTTTCTCTTTCCATGAGAACCCAACTTGCATCCAAAATTTTCTTCCCAGAATTCTGCGAACCATACATTTCTTCTGTTATTTGCTAGAGTTCGACTTCTAAAATATCTATCAAAACCTATATTTAAAACACATACAAAGAAAATGCATTATTTGTTTGTTTGCTAAGCTTCGTTGTCAACAAAAATGATTCTATACTTAGAATTTGCAAGAAGAAAAAGAAGGGGGAGAATTGCATATCTGTACCACCCAAATTGTTTCACCAAACACCTGGATCCAAAGTTTAAAACTAAGGCTTTTTATACACTCACTAGTCATCCGGATTAAGGAGCCTCTTAGGCTGTGTTCCCACGGATTAGGGGTGGAGGCTGGGAACAGCACCGACTGCACATCAGGCTGTTCCCAAACAGAACTCTCAGGTGCACACAAGCGCATTTGTGAGCAGAGCAGTGAGCAGCCACCACCAGCCTCCTCCTCCTCAGCTGCCTTCCTTCCTTTTCCCTCCCCATTTCAACAGGAAGAAAGAAAAGGCTCAGGCGCTGGCAGTCCTGCTTTGCTTGGCTTTAAACTGAGCCAGCCTTTTCTTTCTGCCTGTTGAAACAGGGGGAGGGGAAAGGAAGGAAGGAAGGCAGCTGCTGCCAGCTTCCTCCTCCCAATGTCCTTGGCTGCTTTCCTTCCTTTTCCCTCCCCGTTTCAACAGGGGGAAAGAAAAGGCTGGCTCGGTTTAAAGCTGAATGAAGGACAGCCAAGAGACACATAAGTGAGTGAGGAGATGCACGGAGGGGAGGCCACTCCTCGGATGTGGCCACGTTGGGCAACAGGCAGGGGGGAGGGAAAAGGAAGGCAGTTGCTGCCAGCCTCTTCCTCCTAACATCCTCATCTGCCTTGCTTCCTTTTCCCTCCTCCTGTTTCAACAGAAGGAAAGAAAAGGCTGGCTTGGTTTAAAGCCAAGCAAAGGAAGACAGCCGGCAGTTGGGCCGCACCCCTTTACTCACTTACCTGGCCACTGGCTGTCCTCCTTCATTCGACTTAAATCCGAGTCAGCCAGAAACCCCCTGTTGAAACTGGCATGGGGACAGAGAGGTAAAATCCAGAATGGATTCGGGTTACTAAGGGATTTAATGGAAACCCTCAGTGTTGAATCCAAATCCACTCCAGATTTTACCCTCTATGGGAATGCACCATTAATCTGGGTCACTGGCCTCCTGATCCCCACCTTAATGCAGATCAAGGAGCCCCCATTTTTTGCTGGACTGTCTGTCTGCACTGGATGGAACAATTGCCAGGTTCCCTCACAGCCCCTTCTATGCTCACCACTCCTCAGAGGGGCGCAGAATAAAAGCAAGCTGTGGGGGTCACCAGACCCTGCCAACTTCTTATTTATTTAGCACCAAAATGTTGGCGACCCACCTTGCTAGTCTGTCCTTGGACAGGTTTACCACAAAGCAGCAGACAAATGAGTAAAATAAACTCCTAATTTTATTAATACAGTAACAAAATAAAATAAAGAAATAAGCTTAGGTCGAGCTTTAAGTCCTTTAGTCCATGAGAAGGGAACTAAAATGGTAAGAAAACAAGAGTAAAGTCCTTTACTTATTCACCCAGCAAAAGTTCTCATTTAATACAGTGTTTTACTGACTGAAAATGGCTGTCCCTCTCTTAGTCTGAGGTAAACTTCTTATGCTAATTCACAGCCTCTTAATAATTTCTAGCCCCTTGAAACCCCTTCTTTTTGTTTTGTTACAGCTTTGTTTTTCTCTTCTTTTTTCTCTTAGTGTTCTGTCTCAAAACTTTCTCTATATATCCTCTTTTGACAATTCTTTCTCTCGCTAAAAACTTCTGTGTCTATCTCTTAAAATCCTCAGCGTCTCTCCCTGTCTCAGCCAGACTGTCTCCCCCTAGCGAGATTCTGCAGTTCCTATTGGCTGGAGAGGGTCATGTGATCCCTACTACTGCTGAAAGCAGCTTCTCCCTCCCTCCCCCCAGCCTGTGATCGTCACAACAATTAATTAAGATCTCTTTTGGACCCATTTAATTAGGTCTACAAGAACGGCAGATGGCATGCCTCCATTTTCCAGATACACCAGGGGAGCTTTTTCGTGGTAGCTGAAAAGCACTCATCTAGGCTCCAAGGCTAGGAACAAAAGTGTGATAGGCATTGGGGGGGGGGGGAATTCTCTGAAGGCATGGGTGGGGGGGGCTGCAGAGGTTGTGAGGTTGTAAAGTTCAGGTTTGGTTTCCATCAGCAGGCAGAAGTGGGTTGGATCAAATTTGTCCCATGCCTCCACATAATCCAGATTGTTGATTCCAGACCCACTGATCTGGATTAACACAAGGTAAGTGTAAAAAAGGCCTAATGCTGCACAGGATTGCCATAGATCTATTATAGCGTGATTATATGGAAAGCAGAGGGTCTTAGGTCTGATCCCAGCATCTCCACAAATGAAAGTAACTGCAAACTGCTTCTGTATCTGCCCCCAAAACCTGCATGGATGTGTTTATGTAGACACCATAAAGTGACTCCAGATTGACAAATCGGAATACCAAGCATTGCAGTACAATAAATCCAAATCACACTTTCTCAAAAATTCTTCTGAATTAACAGGGTCTAATTCTCTTCACCTAGGACTGCAACATAAATAATCTTCACAGGTATGAAAGGATGTAAATTTTCAGTGCATTTCAATTCCTCAGTGCATAACACTACTGTAGGCTTTGAAACAGAGCTATTCACCATTGAAATATTTTGTTCCAGGGCACAAAATACAAAGTAGATTAAAAAACAGATAAGAATGCCTAAAGTTTGATAAAAGAATGTTAAATAAAACTGTAAAAAGTCATTCCTATAGTGCAGCACTGATGAAAGGTTTTGGTTAAAACATGTCTCTTCCCCCAGTGCCATATACCATATCGGGAAGGGAGGCCCTTCCAGTTGTCCCACCACCTTCAGTGGTAAAAGGAGTGGTCAACCGGGAGAGGGCCTTCTCAGTGATGGCCCCCAGGGTATGGAATAGTCGCCCCCTTGAGGTGTGTCAGGCCCCTTCATTGTATATGTTTAAGAGGACGGTGAAAACACACCTCTTTGCCCTGGCCTTTGGCTAAATGGAAATATACTGTCTCTTCC
>MTQE01002502.1:1239138-1301808 GCA_014337955.1 Aspidoscelis marmoratus | reverse complement strand
CCTGCCTGCTAATACTGCAGCTGCCAAGCTCTGCCCCAAATAACCTGGGAATGTCCGCATGACCCCAGGACAATATGTGCTGGCCCCCTATTTCAGAAGGAGTCTACTTGCAAAGTGTGTTTTCTTTTTTTGTTTTTTTTACATGTATTGTCTCGCATGTAGCCCGTATTACGGCTTTGCATGGAGACACTCTTGAGGCGGCCTTGGACTATTTTCAGCATGGGGATGCCCCCTATGATGCAATGGGTATCTGCACCTTCTAACACTTGGGTCACATGTTCCCCAGCCCCACATTCAGACATGGAGCAAGAACATATGATTCACTACAAGAACCTAAAAAAATAAGTAGATAAATGGATCTACTCTGGTGAACGTGAATCCAGCATCTGGTATTTACAGGTGTGTTGCTTCTGAACTTGGATATTTCATTTGGCTATAAGCTCTAACAAAAGCGATCAACCTACCATTCATGAATTTATCTAATCCCTTTTTAAACCCATGGAGATTTCAGAAAACCACAAGCCGTGAACACCTTAAATTACTTAAGTACTGAATGAAGAAATGTGTCTGCTGCTCTTTTTCTCCCTAATTGGCTAGTTCCAAATTTAGTGTTAACAAGAAAGAGAAAAATCTCACTGTTCCCTCTACATTCTAACAGCTCACATATTTCACCACATGAATTTACTTCCACACACATAGCACTTTTTCATGTCCTTACACACTTTTGGGACTAGCTCAGAATTTTGGGGAGTTCTACAGCAGGAACATCCAGAGGACCACTGTTTGAGAATTACTGGACTGGACTGTTTTGTCAGTGTTTTTGTTTGTTTGTTCATTTGCTTTTTATACACTTTCCATTGTGTGATTATTCAATTTGGAGTCAAGTTTGTAGACTCAATGACTCTTTCCGCACTGGGCCTTAAATCAGAATATATTCTGATTCAAGGCCCACTTTTCCACATCTGTTGTACATAGGAGAAATCCTGTCCTCTATTAGACCACATCCTCCACACCAGATGAAGCACTGAACTGGAATACAGCTCCAAAATTGTACATATTTAGGTCCTAATGTGGACTTCCTTAAAGAGATCAACAAACAGCTCACAACAGTTTTCTGAACTATGAAGGGCATGCAGAAAACATCATCCTGAGATCTGAATATTCTAAGGGACCTGTTTCAGCAGCTCTTCAGAAAGCAACACCAGAAGTACCCCCAGAGGTTTCCACGCCTCCCAGCAAAAGCTGAAATTTAAAGTTCCAGATTTCAAAGTCTCCATGCTAGCTTTGAAAAGAGCATAAGAGAGAGAAGCCTTGCTGGATCAGGCCACAGACCATCTAGTCCAGCATCCTGTCGCACACAGTGGCCCACCAAATGCTCATGGGCATCTCAAGCAGAGACAAGGACAAACCTGCTCTCGAGTCCCAGCAGATGGCCTTAGAAGCGCCCCGGTTCCTCCCCCCGCCCCCCTGTCATGAGAGCTGGGTCATGACAGGCTATCCAAATGTGGTCAACCCTTGCTTGGATTACTTCTAGACCCCTCCAGCATGGCCTCCATGCTGAAATGGGACATCTGAATGCCAACAGACATCAGAAGCACATAATCCATACACCTGCTGCAACCTGCCATCACAAACTGTGACCTTCTTGACTCCCAGGGTCTCCTAAGGCCTTAACATCTTTATTATGAATTACTAATACTATCAGCAGCTTAGCAATAAGATTCTAGTGACCTAGATGTTCTGGAACATCTAGAACTAGAACTCTTGACAGAGTAGCAGACGCCGCTTGTACATAAGATTAAAGTATTCATTTGAAATTCCAGAATGTTCACAGAGCGACTAACTGGGGTTAATTTAGGTCTAAATTTCAAATATCTACAATTCACACTCTTGATGATAAGTTCCAATGCAGTATTTTACTTTGTCTGCTGCCTATGTTACTTACATAAGGAGCTGAAAGTGCAGCTCCTTTAATTGTATATGGGTCAGGTCATATTTATGCTGAAAGTCTTTATCTGTAAATACACTCTCCCTCCCTTGAACCACCCTACAGGCTAATCTATCCCCAACTGATTTGCCTGCCTCAGCATTTCTTTTTTTACTTTCCTCTCTTGTTTTAGTTTTAATATTTAATTGGTTATATAACACACCTTTGTTGTTTTATTTTGCAACTGCTTGTTAGTGGTGATCGTCTGGGTGACCCCATTTTCTCCTGCAACACTCCACTTATCTATTTAATTCCCCCCCCCAATTATTTGCCTTTAGCTTTTTCATCTTTAAAAAAATAATAAATGAAATAATCTAACTCATCTAAGCTGAAACTTTCTGGGTGCTATTTAACTCAACAAAATAAAACACATTTCTCCCTCTTGTTCATTTCTATAGCAGATACTTTGCAATATGGACAACTCCCCCCAAATTCTGAACAAGAAGTTCCTAGCACTACTATTCTCAATGGAGCTAAGAAAGAAGAGAAATTTACATGGAGTCAAAGGACCCCATTTTGCTACAAGAGTTCCCACTTGAAAAACAACATAGTTCAACACTGTCAGCAGCAAGTGTGAATCTAGAAATCAAAGGATGTCTCCAGACATAAATAAAAAAAGTGAAGCTTACATTTTCTCTGCATTAAAGAAGTTCACGGAATGGATTGTCCCCGTGTTCTCCCAATGCTCTGAAACAGCAGGCAGGACTCCTCTGACCATGTGGTTAGTTTCCCTCTCTTAAGAGGTCTGCAGTTTCCTGAGTGAGGGCTAATGCTCATGAGATTTCACAAGTTAACACCCAAACACCCCATAAAAGGGTTACCCAGCAAGGCAAACTGGGGATTTGAACTTAGGAACTCCTGGGCTTTTGTCTAGTCCTTTAACTATTATGATAATTTGAGAAATGGCTCTAACAGTCAATACTGTGATATAATCTCCTCTCTCTCTGTCCAACTCAAAGGTATCCTGTATTATTTGAAAGTATAAACAAAATATGTCCTAATTCTATCTTTTAAACTAGCAAGGAAAAAAGATATTTGGTGTGTGTATGCAGCTAGCTGCACAGACCAAATATTTCTATTTAAATTGATTTTATCTGTCAATATTAGCAGCTGGGTGAAGTTGATGGCCTTCATTTTATGGAAAATAAAATGAGACTGCACAACAACTTACAGCCAAAAAAGGTGAGATCCAGAATTTCCCATTATTATATACATTAAAGAAAAGATTTATAACATGATCTTGGCCATAATGATGATATTTCAATCATGTTTTCAAATAATTTCCTGAAGTAATTTGCAAGGTAAAGAGATTAAGTATATACAAAAATCTATAGCTCACAAAGAAAATATAAAATTGTTTAAATATGTTAATGGACAAAAAAAAGTGATCATTCGTAAAGGATGGACTTACCAGGGCAATAGCACAACCGTGGATAGTATACACATGTCTAATGAAATGATTTAAAATTTTGCCCTGTGGCTTTACTGATCTTGGAAATACAGAGGGCATTGTTGTTAATGTGATTAATCTATCAGATGCTCTTATGAGGTTAGTCAGCATAATGTGATTAATCTATCAGAGGCACTTAAGAGGTTAGTCAGCATAAATCATCCAGCAGAGCTCTCAAAGTATACCAAGACAACAAAAGTGAGAAATGGGCTTTGTGCACACCCTTAGCCCTTCATGTTGCCCAATGGCAACTCAACAACAGAAATACCAGAGTTCCAGGCTACATACACTCTGACTTCCTTTCCTATTTATGCATCCCAGACACCATCACTCAGCCACTGTGGGCAGCTGCCAACAAAAAGTTTCCAGAAGCTACAGAACCTGTTTCTATGCACTGGAAACTTGGCCTTTGGGGGCTCATTCCTCTTGCTGCCATGAACCATTAGCCTCATTTGGCTTTTTTATGGATAGTACAATGGGTAACAGAGACTTTACAGTTCACTGTGTCTAAAATGAGGTAGTTCCCTTCATAGTTCCACATGGGAACATTTTGCTACCTGTAGGAAATAACATAACTCTTCTTTATCCTTCTAAAGCAGTCTGACTAGAAGATGAAAATGACTTCAACACTAGAGAATGAACAGTGTTCATCCTTACATCCAAATATAGCAAACTAGCATGAAAAGTGTGTGTGTGTGTGTGTGTGTGTGTGTGTGCCACACACACCACACCACATACACACACTTTGCCCCTTTAGACCTCATCACTGCTTTCTGCATGGCATCATCTGCCCCCAGAGGGCCACCTCCCTTCATTAAGCAGAGCAACCATTCTTGGCTCTGTATATAATAGTTCTGTCTATGTAATAGGAATGCAAAACATTTTACATACTGAACTACATTGGAATGCCATTTTTTATTCCTTCTTTTGGGATTGTAAAAGTAGTGCAGTCTAGATTTCTACTACAACCTACTGAGCTGTGTTCCTCATGGAGAGAGCAAGCAGAAGAAAATGGTACATGTCTCTTGTTCCTCCAACTTCATGCTTATAACATGTGCAGTGGACTTGGGCTACCCATTATGAAAGCCAAGCTGCTACAGAGAAAACAGTAGCACATTTTGTTCTTTCAGAACTCCATTTTGTGGTTAAAGACCACACCTGCCCTTGTTCCATGTCAACTGCCCCCAGACAGTGAGAGAAAAACATTGGATCCTCTTCAGATCCCAGAATTGTCTCTTGCCATTCCTGCCAAATGGCAAGGCAAAATCATATGGCAAGCATGGGATCTTAATTGTGTAGATACTTGTTCCCGCAATGGCACATTGCATATATCCTGGTTTTTCATGGGTGAAATATCCAGAAGTGGTTCTTTCCAGTCTGGTGTCAGCTTCAAGCATTCACAATGGCCATTTCCAGGGTGAAGATTGTGGAACAAGCTTTCAGACAATTAAATTCATTGCTATTCAGGGAAAACCCAAGTTGGAAATTGATTTATCCCAAATAATGATAATGCAGGATTCCACCCTGTTTTCCTCAGGTTATGTTGGGATAGCCCCAGATATACATGGCTGTCCCAATGTAGGCCTGAGATAATTCCACGTTTTAGGCATTGCCATCATCAGCCACCACTTGCTAGTTTAAAAGATAGAATTAGGACATATTTTGTTTATACTTTCAACTCAACCAATAAGGAGTTAGCTGTGTTGGTGTTTAGCACACTCTCACTGTTTAGTTCCATCTCTAGGCAGCTACTTCCTATATTTTCAATACATAACACAAGATTGGCAAATAATTTTATGAAGTTTCCTAATGGCATTCCATTATACATGTATTTCACTAATGTGTCTTCTAAAACAAATAGTACGCTAGGGTAATAAATAAGAGAATATTTTATCTGACAGCATGAGATCTGGCAGTAATATTCCAATTTTCCATAAACTGGCTCGTCACACCCTTGTCTCTGGGAGCAATCTGCATTGACAAACCTCCTTCTTTTTTCAGTTTAAAAGCTTAACAAAGGCTGCATTCCCATGCAATAATAAGTCTGCTGAAAATCTTCTTTTGCCACAGAGCGGTCCCATGCATGGCTTTAATCCGGGTTTCCAGTGCCGCTAATGGGGAAAACCCACTTTAAAAAAAACCTGTTTAAAGCAGTACTTTCTGGAAGACGTGGGTTTTCAGCGCAACATTTTCCATGGGATCGCTCCATGGCAAAAGGGGCAGGGATTCTCTCTCAGGTGGGAATTGCCGGCCGGAGAGATCATCTCTCTCTGTCTCTCTTTTGCCTGTCATCCAGCCAGCGACCTATGCAAACAGCGATCTAGGCAGGCATTTTCTCTTTGCTGTTTCTCTTTCCAATCCCAAAGAGAAACAGCAAAGATACATTGTGATGAATTGCTTCCGCGAAAGTGAAAGTGTAAAAGAGCTGGCTGGGTGGAGATCTTGTAAAGAGTGCCGGCTGCAGTCTTCGCAAGCAGGGGAGACGAACAGAGAAGTTTTAAATTTTTCTTTTGGTGTTTTTGAAGGAAAGGATTGCAGGATCGCTGGGTGGGGGGAGGCGTTTTGGCAGCTGGAAATTCCTTCCACCTGATCACCCAATGAAACAGCGAGGGGCGGGGAGAAAAAGATGCAGGTAAACAAAACACGCTTCCTTGGGGACGGTCCATTCATTTTAAATGCGTGTTTTGCTTATCCCCTTGGGAACATTTAAATCCGGATTGAACCCGCTTTTCTTTAATCCACTTCAGTGGAGGGGCAATAGAGATACAAATTAGTACCATGGGAATGCACCCAAACTGTTCTTTTCAAACAAGTTATTCCATGAAAGTACTGTTGCAGAAATTCGGTATTTATGTGTTGCTTTGGGGAGGGTTGTTTGTTTGTTTTCCTTGCTGGTGCTTTTTCCTCTTTCCCCCATTTTAATGGTAATGTAAAAACTTTAATAAAGAAGAACTCTTTTGAATTGAGGATATTAGCACACTCTCTTCTGCCCAATTCACTCCAGTTGTAAAATATGGAGGGAATAAAACTAAATCTTGTGTACTACTTCAGCTGCTCACTTTCCTGGGCACCATTTGAGAATTTAGTGATTATTAAGCAGAGCAATACTTCTTCCGTAATGGAACAGAAAAAGAGGAATGAGTTAGTGAGCAAAGGAGTCATTTGGCAGTCTTTCCCTTAAATAATCCTTCTGGAGTCAAAACTTTTAAAAAAATTTGTAATCGTGAAGCGGGTTTTATTGCTGCTGCAGCTTTAAGAGAAGCCTGGAGGGTTTGGTTATGAGATCAGTCCAGAGCGTGAGGCTCCTGCAAATGGCCTGGTGTCTCTTAAGTGTTGGATGCCAAAAGGTGAAATATCCTTGGGGGCGGACAAAGTTTTAGGAATGGATCTGCTAATTATCCTTGACTGTGTCATGGAAGAGCAAATGATTAGCACAAATCATAAAGCCCTAAGGAGTGGATACAGAACCAGGGGGAGTGAGGAATGACAAAATGTGTTTTGGAAGGATAACACAGTCTCGGTGACTTAAGGGAGAAATACTCAAGCTGAGAAACGCACAGGAATTCTACACACCACATTTTTAAACAGCTTGGAGATGGGAGAAAAAACAAGCTAATAAACCTGGAGGCTCTGGCTGCGAATTTTAAAAGGGAGTGCATTTGAAGCTTTTTGTGATCAGTATATTTAAACTTAAAAAGAATATATTTCCTGCCTCGTGGCTGAATGTTGAGGTGCAAAATGATGAGGGGAGAAATCTTGAATCAACTTCTGTTCTTAGCTTCAGTAAGAAGGTTTGGATATGGGGAGAAATCCAAAACACAGTTTTCTGACAGAGCCAATGCCAGTGGGGATCTGCATAGCAAGTCACATGTGCAAATTCCCTAGGCAAGTGAGACGTATGAGTTGGAACTGGGATGTGAGGGAGCCAAGGCAGCAGTGCGGCTAAGAACCTGATTTCCATTTGGCCATCTTGATCCCCTGGACATGTAGCTCTACTTAGCAGATTTAGATGGACAGAATCAAAGCTTTTGCTCATAGTAGGGATGTGCAGGAATATTTAAAGGTATTTGAAATTTGATGGAATCTGACTGAATTTTGACATTCGAATTTAAACATTTGAACGAATTTTGAATTTTGAATCTATTCATTCGAATTATCCAGACATTTGTACGTGTTTGGGTTCATACATGATGCATACTTGCACGTACACACGTTTCCCACAATCGTACGCATTTGTACGAATCCGTACAGTACAAAAAATGGGTAGAACATGGGATAACTATGGGATGCATACAGATGTGTATGGATGCATATGGATGCATAAGGGATGTGTAACGATGCATATCGGTGCATACGAATGTTGTCGAAATTCATAAGTGCAAATTAGAATCGAAAATTCAAATGATAGATTCAGATTTGCTTAATTCAGATTGAATCTGGTTAAATTTGAATTTTAAAGATTTGAATGAAAATGAATTTTCAGATTTGAATAGAATCCCAAAAATTGCATTCATGCACACCCATAACTTATAGTACTACCGCCATCTTCCATAAATCTGCAGTCCCAATAAATTCTCCAGCTTTGTCATGGTATAAAAATGCTTCTTGATTGGTTTCTTTTTTTCCCACATAGATAGGTAACTATTGTTGTTGGAAACCATCAAGACAGAGCTGGCTCCTGGTGAATACATGGACAGATCCATTCTGTGCCATTGACAGACAGCAGAAGTGGTTTTCCTATTGCTAAAGAGATGGTGGGAATCCAACTGGCAAACCTTTGTTTCTGAGCAACAGCCACTTCCTACATAGTTCCAAATGACTTTTGATTTGATTACAGAACAAACTGAATGAAAACTTTACACCCATGCCGCATATAACATGGTTTTCTTTCCACAAAACACTGTAATGCAAAAGCTTTTCTAGCTATCACCAGCTAGAAAAGCTAGAAGTGGAAGGGAGGCACACCACCAAATTGGGTCCCCACCACAAAATCCCCCCCCCTTCTATGGGCCTCAGTGCCAGAAACTAGGGTACTTAAAACAGTGTCCTAGTCTAGGCTACCAATGGATCTCTTTGCCAAGATCTACTGGTGTACTAGGGGTTGGTATACCAGACCTTGGATGTGTGCAGATGGCATGCATCCATCATCCAGCAAACCATAGCAGGCTCATTTCAGCACTGCATCAAGGTGCACCACCAAAATGCCCCCGCCTCCTCAGCTCAAAAGGCCAGGTATTTTCATTCCTGCTCTTTAGAGCATTTAGAGGCCCTTGACACCAGCTCCAAAGCTGGTGTGAACTTCAGAACTATCATGAGATCCAGTGAAGAACAGGCCATCCCATTACATACACCCTTATTCCACACCTGAAATGATCCATCCGAACTTTGGACAGAATGCCTAACCAGAGACGTTTTCGCACGGGGGTGTTTGGAACGCGCGGGAGACAGCTGCGGACACGGCATCCGCATTGCCCGAGCGGGGCTTGCGCTCCGACGTGTCCGCAGCTGTCTTTCTCGCGTTCAAAATGTAGAGCACTTTGAAGTGCTCTACATGCGTTCGAACGCGGACGAGCCGCCCGCAGGCGTTCGGGAGGAGAAGCATTCGCGCCTGCTTCTGTCTCCCGAACAGCTGCGGGCCCGCCTCCCCCGCCGGTGCGGCTTCGACAATCAGCTGTTTGACAATCAGCTGATTGCCGATCTGCCTCCGCGGCTGTCTCCGCGCCCCTGGCCGGCCTTTGCCGGCCAAGACAGCTCCCGGCGCTTTGAGCATTCGCACACAGACGCGCCGGAACGCGTTCCGGCGCGCCTGTGTGTGAACGGTGAAAGCGCCCGGAGCTGTCTTAAGCTTCCCGCCTGAACGCGTTCCGTTTGGAACGCGTTGCAGTGCGGAAAAGCCTCTGGAGTGGATCATAACACCCTGATCTGGGATAGTGGAGGAAGTGTGGGAATGACCTAAGAAATACTCAAAGCTGAGATGGGAGGAAAACTGTGGAGACAATAAGGAGCAGCACACTTTGGGATGGTGTATCCATACATCTCAATCTCAAAGCATCATGCACAGCTGTTCCAATTGCCTCTAGTGATGAAGCAGTAAAAAGTACTTCATGGCTTAACCAAGAGCACTCTTGGTAGGCCCCAAAAGGCAGCATTTGCATTAATTCCTTATTCAAATGCTACATGGGGGTGAGGCATAATGGCTGCAGCTGTGCAGACATGTGCCCCAGCATGCAGGGCCATTGGCATGGCTGTGCTGTGCAAACGGTCCAGGACCGGCCCATCCACACTTCAAGGGCCTCCAAGTAAGTTCAGGAATGGTGCCAGCACTCACAATGTGAATACTGGCCATCATCCCTGAACTTAACGGCTGTGGGAGATTATCCAATGGCAACTAAGTCAAAAAAAAAAAGGCCCTAACTAAGGGGTTTAACTTGAGATGTATTTTGCAGAAAAATTCTCCCACACTTACTGGAAACACTGTACTTCTGAGTTAATAAGCGTAGATAAGACAGAGGTCTATCAAAACTCTACAAGTGTCCAGGTGCACAATTAACTTCACCACAAAATCTGAACACTATGCATTAGTGGACATCATTATTCCTGTAAAAGATGCCACAAAGAAGAGCTAGGTTTATTGTGAATATAATTGCCTTGTAGAACATTTATCAATAACCCATTCGTTACACTCAGCTAATTGATAGACTTCTCAGCAGACAAGCTGAAGGGGTGGTTTTTTTTAAAAAAAAGTACTAAAAAAACATCAAATTGGTGCCTAGATGAAAGGACTTTTTCTTTTTTGTAAAAAATTATTCTAAAAGCAATATCGAATGTAAACAGGCTGTGTGTGAGTGTGTGAGAGAAACCTATCCTATTTGTCCCCTATCAAAGAGGAGAAAAAATGTACGTATGTATTTTCAGCATTATTAACTTCACAACTATATTAGCCATTCAGGCTTAGTGCACACATAATGGAAGGCAAATTAAGCTACATCAATTGGCCTGAACAAAGGCATCTAATAAAGCCATATGATTAGTCCAGTAGATTCTAGGAAAACAAACCTCAAATCTGAAACAGTAACAAAAAGTCCATTAAAAAAACACTAAAAAGTACATTTTGAAAGAAGCAAAAACTGTACAAAGAATGAAAAATGAGACTTGCCGGCAGGGGGGGGGGGGATGTCTTGTCTCTCCAAACTGTAATGTGGTGCTGTGGAAATACTATTCATACAAGAAACCAAAAAAAAAAAAAAAAAAGTAAGAAAATTCAAATTCATTCAAATAGCTCCCCTTCGAATGTGGTAGAATTCTATTCAATACAAATGTATTTTTCGGAATTCATACAATATCAAGCTGATACAAACGCATACATATCGCATACGTACCAACGTGTGTCTGATATGCATCTCATATATATCGCATAACATATCTGCTATGAAAGTGTCAAATGCACCCTGACTCCACTTTGAATCCACTCTCAATCCATGTTGAATGCACTCTGGAGCTGTTGCAGATGTGACTGGTGCAGCCGCTTGCTTTCCCACCTCCCCGGTTCACACATGTTCTGAAACATTCATACGAATACAAACACGAATGTCAATGTATGAATGTTGTAATGCTCAATTTTCATACGAAAGTCCAAATTTGTACAAATATCAAATGGTACAAATATTCGTGCACATCCCTAGTGCAGACAACAGGCATATGTGACTGTATGGCACAAGTATCACAGAAGTGTAGGCCAACCACTTCTTAAATCTTATCTGATCACAGGTGCAGTTCCATTATGTAGCCTCCTGCTAATTCCTGCAGCAACAGAAAGTTAATAAGGTCAACATAAAATATACCTTCTGGGAATGTCCTTTTAAAGAAAGTTCAAGTATCGTTGTATAGGCAACAATTCCTAGCTGTTTTCCCCCCATCCAACCCCTCAGTAAACAAGCAGGTTTTGAGCCTGATCTCCGAGATCAAGAGCTTGCAGATCCTCAGAAATCCAGCTTCCTCCTGATAAGAACTGTGGCTGACTAAATTCCTGTTCCACAGGATCCTTGTCTTCATTCATACCTTGATTTAATCACATTACAGTGAAAGATCTTCAGCTTCAGAAGATGTAGGACAGGGTGGAATTATTATAAAGGCAACATTAGTCTCCAGCTGGTAAGGTGTGAGAGCTACTACACTGCCAGCTTATGCTGTCACCAAGATCAGCCCATGCCTGCTAGCTTTCCTGCTAGACACTGTGTTCCCCTGGCAACTAAGAAGCCACTTTAAAGCAGTCTCCTGTTAGTGCACATCTCACCACTCACTGGTGTCTCACCAGTCACTGCTTTCCCAGAGAGCCTGTGCATCCCAGCGCCCACTCTTGGGAGTGGAAGCTGCAGTCTACAGAAAGTGTGGTCCCCACACACTGCCTAGGAATCCCAAGTGAGTTAACGGTAGAGCGCACACAGGGGGCTACTTAGAATCCATACCACAAGACAAGGGTAAATGTGTGATTTTCAAAGACTTTCTTTAAAAAATAATAATATTTTAAGAGTTCTTTAAAAAAAAAGTTTAAAAATTGGAAGTATGAAAATTCTAAATTATTTTTTCAGCTAAAACACGACCCACCATTCAAGAGAGGGATCCTATCTATGTTTCGACTATCACTTTCCCACATGATTCTCACTGAGGAGCCCAAGCACAAGGAATGTTTTTTTTAAAAAAAACTGTCAACAAACTACAAAACTGATTTGGGCCTAACTGAACTTAGTTTGGTTGACAGAAGAAATTTGTCCCTCTTTGGCCTTCTCAGTTCAAGTTACACCGGATCCTATTAAAACCACGTGATCTGCAGCTGAACTAAATTGCTACCAACAGTTCAAGCCCATCACCACCTCATAGCTCTGTATTACAAAAGCAGAAGGATGCATGATCACAATAATATGATTTCTTTGTATTTGTGAAGCTCTTTTTGTCTGCCATATGCTATAGGCAATAGAAATTACTTGTACAGAGGGAGTCAAAAGTCCTGCCTCCCAAATGTTGTTAGACTCCATCAGACTGGACAGATATCATGGAGTGAGAAATTATAGACCCTTTCGGCACTTATCCATCCAATCCCACTGTTTCGAATCATGAAAATGCAAAGTCTGGAGCAGCGCCATGTGCACAACAGTGCTGGTCCAGGTCCCCACACACCCAGGACATAGTTTGCACAAATTTTGGGACTGGCCTTTGAGCACTCTAAAGAATGTTTGTTCTTGCCGTCAGGGCATCCGGGGGACCCATTTTGGTGGTACACTTTGGTGTGTCACCAAAATGGGTCTCCTAGGAGTCCTGAATATAAGAAGCATATAGAGGTTCTACTGGTTGTCCCAGTCAGGGTCTCCCTCCAATCAGAACCATGCTCCATACTTTGAGGATGGAGTGGACCACAGGGCCTCACTGATCTGCACTACCATGTGGACAGATAGGACCCAAAAGAAGAGTACAAGGGCTATTTCTGAACTACAGTAAGTGCAGAAAAGGCTGTAATCTAATAGCACCTTGAGATCAACATGTTGGCTAGTTTTGTTCCATGTTCTCAGATTTGGGGGAAAAGAAATTCGTAGTTTAAAAAAACAAAGTATTTGTCCTTTCTTTTTTTCATTCAAAGCTCATTATGTAGAGTATATAGCACTGGATAACTTAACCTTTCCTCTTCTGTCCAGAATTGCAATGCTACTTTCCTCTCCGTTCGTAGCAACTGTCTCCTTTGAGTCCAATCATTATATGCTACCAATTATTTTGCTCATTTAAATGAAGCAGTGGTTCTTGCACTACCTTCTGGCAGATCTACATATTGACTAACAATACTAAAGAAGTAGAGTGTAGTAAACATTTATGAGGTGGGGAAGAACTACCAAAGCCCATTTCAAATCCTTCTCAAGCAGCAGAACTCATAAAATGAGAATTCTATATGGTTCTACACAATAAAGATGCCTGGCAGATATTTATCCAGCATCTGTACACATTCCATGTCAGAAATGGAGGAAAGTAAAGCCAAAATCCAAATCCATTTTTCCTGGAATCTCTTTGTTCTAAAGCTATTTCTCCCTTTCCACCTATTTCAGTGGCCTGCCTCTTCTTGGCTCATTGAGAAATTTGAAGAAACAGCTGCTGTTCAAGTGAAATTAAAAGAGCCAAAATGTCTTTAAAATGTGGGTTTCTTCTGCTGCGCTTGAATAGGAAAATGCAGAATTTGTCTTGCTAGAACCCTACAAAAGAATCAATTAAGAGGACATTGCAAATCATAAGGAGCTGGCTGAAACACTGATGAAACATGACAGACAGCAGCCTGAAGAAAGGAAATCCAATTTAGACTCCCCCGCCCCCATAATGAACAAGATTAAATAATGGGTGCCCAGGATAACCGGGAAACTAATTTGAAAAACAAGAATGACATTTTTCATTATTATTTCTCAGTTTATTCATACCTGTAGTCTCATAGGTTTTCATAAGGTGGCTTCCAAAGGAATACAGGAAACTCTGTTTTAATAGGGCATTTTGTATAAAGTAGAGGTGGCTGTAGCTCGGTGGTAGATCAAACTGCTTGGAAAGCAGATCTCCAAATTCTCCCCAGAAATAGGCAATGGCAAACCACTTCTCTATCTTTGCCCCCATGATGGCGCCATGCAATGAACCAATAGTTGTCCACAACTCAGTGGCATCCAGCAACAATGGAAGACTCGAGCATGTCTTTCATCGGTGCTTCCCCTATTGCTCAGAAAAGAAACTTGAAATCTCAAAACAAAAGTTCTTGCAGAAGTGTTTCATTTTTGGTGACAATGCTCAGAATTGTTCCTTTTCCATTCTTGACTTGCTAAAAGGGTATGCATGAATATTCATAACATTCAATATTAGTCTAAATTCGGACATATTCTGACATTCGTACATGAATCAAATGTTACAATATTTGTGCATTTATGCCCCAGGAAGTGCTACCAATATCTGGTTTCACAAAAACAACAAGATATTTGAGACTGGTGTGCTTAAATTTTGAAATGTGTATATATTTCAAGAGCAATATATATATATATTGCTCTTACTGGGGACAAGGGCAGGATGTCACAAAGGCTGCATCCTCATGATGACTATTTGGTACTCTTTGAGCATTGTTTGGGCATGCATGGGCCATGCACGGGACCGAGAACGCATCTCGGGCATCCCCATGACATTCCCGGCAAAGCAGGACAGGTACGGATTGGGTGTGGATGGGGTCATCCCCAGGAGAACCGTGCTGAACCCTGGTACAGGGAGCAGCAGCACCTCCTCTCTGCCCCCTCTCTCCTCATTAGAAGCTGGATTGATGTCAATCCACCCCTGTGCTGCATACCCCCTTCCTTAGCTGCACTGACAACCAGGACTGGGGTGGGAGGCACGGAAACACATTAAAAGAAAGCTTCATTCATAATAATAATTTTTTAAAAAAATTAGGACACCGAAAGCTGCTACGAGGTTCAGTGGCAGTAGGCACTTAAGCAGTTTTGCACACCTCCACTCCACTGGAGACTGTGAGAATGCCCATCAACTTTAAAAGGCAGAAAATCAAGCCTTTATTTATGATCGCCTTGCAGATCGGGGAAACAGGGGTTGCAAATGGAACAAAAATCAAGCCTTTATGCAGCCTGCCTTGGCATTCTTGAAATGGCAGAACATTAAAACACCAAGCTGTTCTCCAGCCTGCCTTTGCGATGGCATTTTAAAAAGTCAGCAGCTGTGATCTTCAATGGCTAGGACAGGGACAGGAAGCATACCCCACCTCCCAATGACATGAAAGCAAATCTCCCCATGTGCATTTCCGGCTCACTGAGCAATGCATGCCAGTCCCCCAAACTGTGCTGAGACTTGTTTTTTCAGGTATCAAATTTGGCACCCTTCTGGCATGGTTTGGGAGATTTGGCATATTTTTCACAGACCAAATCCAAAACACATGGGGACAAACCTTGCTGATCCCGTGCTTGGAACCACACCAAACTTGCATGGGGACACGGTCAAAGTCTTTGTGAAAGTTCTTTTGTGGCCTACAACTCCTGCTGCCACGCTGTAGCTTCTGCTTAATTCTGTGAGCTATGGCTGGCATTATTTTACTCCTTTATGCTGTCTCAAGTCATAATGAGTGTTTCTTTTGCTGTTTATGTTTGCAAGCTGTTTTATTTATATATGTTTGAAAGCTGTTTTATTTATATAATGTATTCTAAGTTGGATTGAGAGTCTCTGTCATGGGGCAAGTGGTAAAATATCTTATATCAATAAATAATAAGCATGTCATCTATGTACATCAGCTCTGCCTCAACATGGTTGACAGCCTGCTGACACTTATACAGAGAGTTGCAATAATAAAAATGCTGCTGATGCCAGGGACTAAGCTATGAATCAGATTCAATCCTGGCCTCTGCCATGAATCTACTAGGTGGGTCTTAAAAAAGGAATCCCACTCTGCAATATGAGAGACAAAAGTTGGACAAAGTTGTAGGAGAAGAATAAAACATGCATATAGGGCAGTAGTGGTGAACCTTTTGAGCTTGGTTTGTCAAAGTTTGCAAAACAAACAAACACACAAACAAACAAACAAACAAACCCAAAACCTAGCTTAACTCGGGTGCTGTGTCACATCTAGAAATATCCATAATTTTGTGATATTTGCGTGTCATTGGTTTACCATCACTGATATAGGGGTAAGCTAGCCTTAGGGACAAATGTGGCCAGAGTCACACCGTGTATTTCAATTTAGTTTTGGCTAATCTGTGCTTAAACCACCAACCTATCCCTTTCTTCCTTTGAATTGTTTTATCCTCTGCCACAAGGAGCAGCAGTCTTCGCTGTATATATGAATTGCTCTGAACACATGTAAAGGAGAATTTTGGCCTCATTTGTGTAAACTATTTATGAAATCAGCATTCCTTAGTTCCCCAGCTTGGGGGAGGGGATAAAACCAGTCCAAGGCAACATCTACACATGTACAAAAGACCATCCAGAGGTCAGCAAAAGGGACAGGGAGGGCAAATGTCAACCAGATGCAATGGTTTGCTACCCCTCTTGCAGCTAAGAGAAGTAGTTTTTCCTTTAATTCTTAAGATAAATGTTGTACACTGAGGAAGCTTCTACCGGAGGAGTCAGCATGGAAGGGCATTTGGATGTCTCCCCTGGCCCCATGTCATGGCTCAATGTGTGGTTCCACAATTGGTCTGCCTGTGGCAGGACTGAATACAAACATCATCTGTATGAGAAGATGATCTGGCAGCTACAGAGCTCCATCTTGGAGCTCTGCAGATATGTCAGTGATCCTTCCAAGACAACACACAGTTCCATTGCCTCTAATGATAGGATTAGCGCATTTGGAGCAGCAATAAATCACAGTCAATGTATAAAATTCAAAAATCATGAGAGAGAGATGATTTAAAGCTCTACCTTTACTCCTGTTATAGAGACTCAAGCCACGTATGCAATGGATCAAATTCTTTCCTCAGGACAGGCTGGCCCCAAGCAGGTGAATACATTACTAGTGTGATCACCATTAGGAACTCTTTCACAAATCCTAAGGCAGCATCCATGACATGCATGCCAGCTGCCTTCATCACAGCTGGAAGTTGAGCTGGAAGTTGCCAGGCTATGTGAATGCCAGTCCAATAGCCTTTTAACTGAAGAGCAGAGTGGATCAGTGCATACAGCCCAATGAGAGGGTGGGCAGAGGCCACTCCATCTTTATGTTCCACTGCTGCAGATTTCATTCTTCTCAATTTCTGAAAACAATGGCATGTGGAGGCATGTATGGTAAATTCTTCTTCTAAGGTTTTACCACACTTCAGAACATTATAGATATCTCCTTCTTAGCTAATAAAAGTACAAGAATCATTTAAGGTAGATTTCGAGACAGTTTGAATGCTATTTTGCCCAAAGCTTCCCATGGCCAGAAAGCCAACTGTGAAAAGGTCCTTATTATTATTTGTGACCTTTCCCAATCCAAGTTATTAGTAAACCTCCAAAAGAACCAGAACCATGATTGGCCTAAGGACTGAAGGATTAAGCCATTCTCAATCTCCACACATCACAACTCCTGGAGCATAAAATAAGTGGGGGGGGGGTTCACTAAGAGGATAGTAAAGGATTCATTGGGGGGCTGTAGCTCAGTGGTAGACCAAATTATCTGAAAAGTAGAAGATTGCCAGTTCAATTCCCAAACCATTTCTGTATGTCTGCCCAGAAAACTGCTTAAAAATGCCAATGAAGTCACCCAAAGCCATGGGCGCATCTTCACAGATGCAGATTACATCAGGCTCTTAGTGAGACCTGGCAAAATCTACACCAGCATGTGGATGGCAGGTTCCTATTCCAGGATATGATCCAGAATAAGGAACAGTGCAGAAAGGGCCTATAGTAGGATGGATCTGGAGACATGCCATGATCCTACCTAAGTCTACCCTCCATTTTTCTTTTGTACATGTTTCATTACAGGTTGGTTAATATGTGCACATTCCACCCTGTTTAGTAGGCTAAATGTTCATGTGAGCTGCATGGAATTACAGCCTTACACTGTCTCACCTAACACTGGCTCTGTTCTGACCTCTGGTACCCTTTCCTTAGCTGCCTCTGCCCCATCGGTAACAAAGGACACAAGTTACCACTAAGTAGTTTTTACTCTAGTTTTGAAACTTGTTTGTTATATTAATAGCCCATTTCTACGGTATTTATATCTTGTGGATTTGTTTTCTGAAAGCCACTTTGAGCAACTGCTGGAAAAGTAAACCAGTGACGGGAATGGTGCTGATTTCAAGGTCAGAAATAAACTATATCCCATATAACTGAATAGCTGACATTAATTTCCGTGAAGAAAAGTTTCATTTAAAGACAACTATGTCTTACAATGTACGGTGCTCACACGGAACTCCAAAGGTGTTCAAACACCTTCCCAGGGCTTTTGTAATACACATTCCTCCCATCATAATAGCAGTTATTTTACTAGCACATAAACGGTATAAAATTTGGGAAATGTATACATTTGAACTGCCATCCCAAATGTGCTTTGATATAGGAACGTTCACTGCTGATTTTTCTCTATAATAGGAACAGCAATTGCAGACTCAACTGCAGTAGTACCTTAAATTGTTAAGTCACAGGGGTTTGTACAGAGGGGAAGGAAACTACTGTGGTGTTTGCCTCCCTTCGAAGTGGCTGTTAATAATGTAATGATGCAAAGTGCTCACTTTAAAAGCTTTGTAGAATAATTGATTTTTGCATACTGCGTGTCTTAACTCATGTTAGCAAATTCCTACTGCATCCAGCCTTTTTACCTAAGTGCTTACCGAGAACATATAACAATTTTCTCTGAATACCCGTGGTTAGAGCAAATCATGCTATCCGCAGCAGTCTGTTGAGAACAGACCTACCATAAGCATTCCTATTTAAGCCACCTGTGTCTCCTACATCTCCCTGTATGAATCTGGCTGGTAAGCCTGGGACATTTATACAGTTTCATTGTAAACATAACGAAAGCCACTTTTTCACTGAGGAAACAGAGGCATTTCTTCCTCAAAGGCTGATATTTCTCCTGCCTGCCTTCTCTTTTGAGATTCTTGCTCGCTTCTAATGTTGACAAACGGAGGCTCTCTATCAAGTCTTCCTTGGCCTGGGGCTCTGTGCGTGTGATTGTGTGTCTGTGCGACACAGAGACCAGCAGAAGCAAGTTAGCGGAAATTACACCCAACTCTCTCCCCTGTGGCACCACAGGAAGCTGTGGGTGGAAGAGCAATACTGAACAATGAATAATGGCAGCTAGATGTAATTACCAGACTTACCTATCAAGACACTCCACAGAAAGAAAGGAGAAATCAATGCTTGTTACCCAAAGCCTTGTGATATTTTATCTTTCTGATAAGTTATGTATCTGTATTTTACTTCCAGATAGCAATGCTGTGAAAATGTGAATGTGCTGGATAATTGCACCTTAAGCTGTTATGGAGAGTTATTTCCTTTTAACATATCCATGGGTGCAAAACAATATTATCACAGCTATCTGGCCACACAGTCCTGTTGCTGTTTCTACTACTGTTAAAAATGTGTTATACTTATTCCTTGCACAACATAATGGTTCTGTTCCTGAAAGACCACATTATGCAAATCCCATTATAAGAAACACTTGTGATTTCCAGAGGTAGTGTAATCTTTTCCAATGCAGTTTGCAAAGTGTGAAAACTTCCGTATGTTACATTTTAATTATATAAGCAACAAAGTGCTCTGTAAGAGCACACAGTATAATATATACATATATATTTACATATTGTGTACAATATGTATATTTTTAAAAAGAAGATCCTGTTCATAGAGACTTGTCATTGTCTGCTCAGCGATGGCATTAAAAAGTAAGCTTGATTTAGGTGTGCTGTGTATTTTAATGCTTCTGGTACATTCCAAATGTATTTGGATGGGGCAAATTCCTAGTCTTTACAGCTACACGACCACCATATTTATGACGAGACCCTTTGCCCAGGCTTTCACCAGCAGCAATATCTGCCTGCAGCAATAAATGGAGACCAAGTCAATTTCTGCAAGAAGCCTTATTCCACATTATAGGACAGAACAGGGGCCTGCCATTCACATGCTGGTACAGACTATGGCAGGCCCAAGGCTGGACTGTATCATAGTGTACACTAGCATAAGGATGGCAGATCCCAACCCCAGGATATAATCCAGAATAAGGCCGAGTGCATGAAGGGCTGAGAACTCATGTTTGTTGAATGTCATCAGAAAACAGAACCTACACATTGATAGCACCATAAAATAGGGCCAAGGCTATCGAAACCATGTAATCCACCAATCGTCAAAGAAGCAGTTGGAAGGGAAATGATTGCACTAAATAACATTCCCACATTTATTCCTCTGAGCACATCAATCAATAGTTCGTCGTAATGAAAATATTAATTGTGATGATATTTTATCCCTATTAGGTTTTGCTGGCACAAGCAGTAAACTATGAAGAAACCATATCAAATAAGGTTGATACAATACTCCAAGAAGTTACTTTTATTTATTAGAGTAGATTATCGGAAATTTCAGTTTAGAGGCCATTCCTCCAAACAGCAATAGTGAAAAATAATTATTTCTCCCATCCTTCACGTTATCTTTTGAGTTGGCAAAGGCAAAAAGACAATGGCTGATCCTGGCAACTCAGCATTAGGATTCTAGTCCTAGTTCAACACTATTTTTGGAAGGAAGGAAGGAAGGAAGGAAGGAAGGAAGGAAGGAAGGAAGGAAGGAAGGAAGGAAGGAAGGAAGGAAGGAAGGAAGGAAGGAAGGAAGGAAGGAAGGAAGGTGCATAGCAAGCTCCTATGCTAATAACCTAATATCATAAGACTTCAGCAGATATACTTTTAAGTGAATCCATACCAATGGAGCCCCACACATCTGGTGGGCTGCACTGGAAATCAATGCCAGCTTCCTATTAATAATGTTAATATGTGGGATTTCTCTTCCTCATCTAGAAGCAGTCCAAATGAACCTTATTTCTGCTTTCAGGCTACTTGCAGGTGCATTGGACAGTAAAGCCACACTTTACAAGAACAGGTAGATCATAGCTAACTGGAGAACTCAATGCTCCATTTTCACCGCAGTCATAATACAAAAGTATTCCTCTTTGGGAAATGTTATTTTGAACATCCTCTCTACCTCATTTAAATGGAAAAATCTGTAATCTCCTCCTCCTCCTTTTTGAAATGAAGAAGCAAAGGGAAAGGGCAAAATCCACTATATATCCAAGTTCACATCTTCACATCTGTTCAGGAAGGGAGCATAAGGCCAATCTATACAGCACTTTCATTCACTGAGTACATTTTAATTGATGCAGTGGCAATGAAATATGCATAATGAAAGTAAAAAGTACATTTCCAAACTTCCACTGCAGGGAGCTTCTTCCATGCATAAATAATTTATACAAGGATTGGGGGAGGGTTTTTTAAACAATATTTCTACATACAAGTGCCCACTTCATTGCTGTTGATCAATGATCGTCAGCCAAATTGAAGTTGGCCTTCACGTGCAGCGACATTTGCTAATTTTTGTTGCTTATTTACCTGTAAAAGAAGATCTCTGCTATGGAAGTTTGGAATTATTGGAATTTTTCAGGTAATGATGCCTACTTATCTTTGTGCTACCTTTAGGTTTTGCACCAGTTATATTATTTTTATTAGCCACCTTCTTCTGAAAACAACCAGTCAGTAAACCCAGACGTTTTTGTTCTGTTTTTAATAAGGGACAGCTACATGGGAAACCATCTTGCACCATAGAATAGAGGTCTGTCCTATTGTAAGACAAGGACTAAGCACAGTGTATGTGTGTGTGTGTATGGATAGGTAGGCAGGCAGGTAAGTAGATATGAAAATTACTTTTTTTATTTAAAGGATCTGGAATTCTTTTTCTTTTTTTAAATCTATCTTCACATACCATACAAATATCAGCAATTCTGATTGTGCTATTGCTGTTGCTCACAAGCTATTGTTCTTGTACACTGAGCTGAAAATATTAATGGAAACACCTGGGAAAGAAGTTTGCTTTGTTAGGAAAAGAACTACCCATTTTCCACCAACAGAGTAGCATCTTATCCTTGGCAGAACCCATAAATGCTAAAAGTAATTCTGAAGGGGAATAGTCCTGGATGAAGAAGAAAATGAAAAGTAACATCTTGCACTCTCAAAATTACGGCCCTTGGGTAAAATAGAAGGGGAAGGACAGGGAAGGAAAGGCACTCACAAAAAAACACCCCTCCTCCTATGATGTTATGGTGAAGTCAGGGAGGGGGAACAAATAGTTTTATCCAGTTTTAATAAAAACAGCCTCCACTTCCTTTTGCAGACACGTATTGAATACACACTGAGGAGGAGGAAAAAGAAAATTAGTAGGCTTTTCTACCCTGCTTTTCTCACCCATTCTCATTCAAGGTGGCTGACAAAGCTTTCTATTCTTCTCCCCACAGCAGAACACCCTGTGAGGTAGGCGGGGCTGCGAGAGGTCAGAGGGAGAGCTGTGACTAGCCCAAGGTCACACAGCTGGCTTGATGGGGAGGGCGGAATCACACCCAGTATTTCCAGGTAAAAGTCCAGCTCCCTAACCACTGGACCAAACTGTAAATCTTGTATTGTAAGGCAAGTACAATCTCAAGAAATCATAAAAGTGAATAGAGATAACCATACAATACATGCTATGGATGTAATGGATGGAGAAAGCATTGCATACTGTTGCTGTGTGAATGCGCTAGGAACTGGATCAGATAGACAGACAGATATAGATGATATAGCAACAGACAGATCAATGTCAACCCACATCTATTCTAAGGGACCATTCTGGCATTTGATGCAAGTTAACCAGTTTATTGTTTGCTAGAAACACAAGCCATAATGGCTCACTACTGCTTTATATATTCCTCTGCCCTACTCTCATTCTTTATCAGCTAGAGCTTCTACCAGGCAGCAATTACTTATTAAGCAGTATTTGGATAATCAAGAATAAAATGTGTCTGGATATGTTTTACTCTGGATTATCCAAATAATACAGCTTAAGTTCAGTCTGGATGAAGCTTAGGTGTCACCTACTTTTCCTTGTTATCATGACAACTCCCAGCAGGTGCCAACTTTCTCAGCCCCTTCCTCTTGACTCAAATCTACCTTTAAGACACAGACTTGGACTGATTCTGCAGTTCCCTCTCTTGGAGCAGTTTAACTAATTCAATCCAGTTTAGCCTAATCCAGAACCAGCAGGTGCCATCCACATTGCAAGAGCTAGGATACTGTTCTGGTCCTACACCAATGCAGATGCACCTACCTTGCTCCAATATAAGTAAAGTGTGCTACCACTGAAGTGCCACCCACCCACCCTTCCCTTGTGTGCTGTTCAAAGACAGGGCTGAAATACTTCTGTATCAGGGTTTTAAAGTTATATTTAAAATCTGCATAAGTAACAATGGAAATTTTTGCAGCCAGCCCTTGAAGCATATGCAAGCTTTGAGGATGAGGCTACAGTGTGCAAAAGCACCAATGCCTGGACCAGAACAGATACCTAGTGTTGGAACAAGTATGGACCTCTTGAATCAGATCTACCATTAATCTGGAATAAGGAGACCTTATGAGGGTTCTGGACCAGAACGGTGCTAGTCCTGTGCAGAAGAAGTGCATTAGAAAGCAATGCACCAGAGAAGTGCGGAAGTTAACACAACTGCATTTAGCCTCCTTTGATATTCATATCACTTAATAGTCTTGGAAACAGGCAGTAAAACATTTAAGAGGAATTTGTTAAAACAGTCCAGATTTTTAAGAAAACCCAGATTTTTTTTTAATTTGCTGAATACAAAATTCTATTGCATTTTGGGGCTGTTCCTGTGGAATAAGCCACAACCACAAATCTGAAAATTCACATTTTGTATTTCAGGAAACTTAGCCAAACTTAATACTATCTAGTATGACCAAAGCAATTCTTACAATAACATATTCTAGTGATTGATTCCTATGCAATATATTTGGCTACTAATAACGCATTTTTCTTTATTTGTTTGCATGTTTTATTTAAGAATTTATATCCTGCCTTTCTTTTGAAGGTCCCAGTTCAGAGAAAAGCAATAAAAAGATAAAATGTATAGCATAACTTAAAGCATATTTAAAATACAACAACCCCCCCCCTTTCCTCCCTTCCTCTCTCTGGCAAGACAACACTCAGAGGAAATTAAACATCAAAGACCTGAGCAAAACAGCATGTTTTAACTAGGTGCCAAAAATCATATAATGTAGTCAGCTGGTGAACCTCCAGAGAGATTCTATTGTGGTGTCTGGGGCCACCACAAAAAAGGCCTTCTTGCTTGGTACTACCTTTTAATCACTAGAACATCATTTTAGTACTATAGGAATTGTAGCAGATTTTCTCTGTGTATTAATTAGGTACTTGGGGATCCAAGAATCCCTCTTCTTCACAACTTTTGACCACTAACTGAAAACATTTTTTAAAAAAGTATATACACATACATATACCAGATTTTTATGATTTTTATGTTTTCAGTTAGTAGTCAAAAGCTGTGAAGCAGAGGGATTCTTGGATCCCCAAGTACCTGGTATATGTATGTGTATATACAATTTCTGAAGCCTTTTATGAATGAGTTAATGAAAAAAGGTCACCCACTTCATCAGTAAGGCATAGCTAATTGTTTAGATATTTTACTCTGCATCATTTGAGATTAATTTTCTATCTTCCACCTTCTGCTTTACGTTGTCTCAGTTAATTTAAAGGAGATAGAGAAATACCTAACAGAAAGGCTAAGAAAAAAGTCTTCATTTTGTGAATCTGAGCCCTGCCTCTGAAGCATGAATTTATTTTCCAAAATTTCATTCTGCCATTCCTTTCCTGCATTGAAGAGCAACGCCCACTTAAACTGCTCTATTTTTCATTCTCTGTCTCTCTCTCACTATTTCCACTCATTTTACTGAGATTGTTTTACCCTGGCCGCACCTTTTCAATCATACTCTTTCACTCCTTTTGCACAGTTAGCAAGTTGCTTGAAATGCACACAAAATCCTCAGAGAGTGAATACTAGCACTGCATAATTTAAGAGGTGGGTTCATTTCTAGTACTGTTCTTGAAATTCTTATACATTTTGAGGCTTAAGGAGAAGCCTCCAAATAATGGCATCAAACAATATTATTCATTCATTCATTCATTCATTCATTCATTCATTCATTCATTCATAGCATTTCTATACTGCCCTTTGCTGTAGCTCTAGGGCAACATACAAGGTAAAACACCAAAACAATAACTCGCCATTGCTTAAGACACATGGCTTCTTCTGCCTCCAACATTCTGTGTTCAAGAGAAACACCAGGCCAGTGTCCTGGGAGTTAAAGCTAACAAGTGATGAACAGGCAAACACAATTCTCAGGCAAGAGGAATACGTGTGGTAGAATGCCACAGTTTGGCAGTTTTCTATCACACGTTTGTAATAAATCTGCTTTGAAGTATTACTACTGACTCTGCACCTTTGAGACTCTGCCAGGAACTCAAGTAGAAATAAGGGAATTCTTCTTGTGTAAAAGAATCTTCTTCAGTCAGATAGCCATTGCAAAGAAGCTTAAGAATTGCAGAAAGCAGTTTTCTCTTCAGGCTTCTCCCAGTTACACTTCAGTTTCCTCCCCCTTCCATCACACTGAAGCACTTAGAGCCTTTCTGCACTATAGCTAGTATAGTCGTCCAGCTTGAGGCCTAGCCCACTTCTGGCTCTCTTCTCTTCCATACTCTGGTGCAGACTAAAAAAGTCATGCTCCATTCTAGGCCACTCTGTCTGTATTGGACATACCATAGCCATGTCTAAGTGGCCAAAATGACCATCTAGACCAAACAACCAGTAGATCTCTTCTAAAAGATCTACTAATGGTCCAAGAGCTGCTAGAATGAAACAGGGCATGTGGAAGGGTGACAAAGACCTACTTCAGCAGTGCACCAAGTCACACTGCTAAAATGGTCCCCCTAGGGCTCCTACACCACTTCCATTCCTGGCTGTCAGAGCCCTCAGAGCAAGCTTGGTGTGGTGCTGGGGCTGTCTTGTAACAGCTGTCCAAAGTTCCAGGGCAGTTCAACTGCTGAATCAGGAAACTGTTCCTTATATCCTAACACAACAGTGCATACACAGACATCTGGCAGCCTTGAGTTGTGCTGCAGAAACTGTAACAGGAGACATCCCAGACTTTTCCTGAGCATCCCCCCCCCCTCACCTAACATGCCCCTGGCTATGCTCAGTATGATATATGCCAACCCAAACACCTAATCATGATTACATGTTGCACATATGGAATAAATGATGTGTGTGCAAATGCATAGGTATGCTTACATATTATACACACAAGATGTAACCGAGGTTCATAGAACTAATAGAAAATAATATAGCAGTAAAACAGGAGTTGACAGTACTTGTGAAACCTCTAGTTCAGCGGTTCTCAACCTTCCTAATGCCGCGACCCCTTAATGGAGTTCCTCATGCTGTGGGGACCCCCAACCATGGGGGCAGAGCAGCTGGGAGGTGGGAGGGAAGGGTGGTGGGAGACTTGTCGCGACCTCTCTGAAAGGGTTGTTCGACCCCCAAAGGGATCCCAACCCCCAGGTTGAGAACCACTGCTCTAGTTTGTTGTAGTGCTGAGTAAACTTAAAATAACCACTGCTTCTATCAGCAGATAAAGGCTGCAGAGCATACTGCCACTTAATACGGAGATAGACAAAAGCAGTTTGGAGATTTATGTGGTCAGTTATATGTCATATTCCTCTTCTGCTCTTCCTAGTGTTTTATTACAGTGGTCTTTTCTATCAAACACACATAAATGAGCCCTATCTCTTAAACAGGAGGAAACCAGAAAAGATCTAAAACCGTGACACTATTATAAAAAGCAAGCAAGAAGGTTATAAACCTTCCACTTAATTCTGCATTGGTGGGTCACCTATATGAATGGAGGGCGAGACCAAAGGGACTTCATTAAAATTCATACTTGAACATAAGTAGATACCTAGTTCCTATTTAATTAACATTGGGATCATTAACCTGGACTGTGTAATTAAACAATATTAAAACGATATTAAATTCACATTTTGATTTTTATATAGTCTTCATATTTTATTTATTTAAAACATTTCTTCATCTTAAATAAAATTAGCCATTATTTAGGATATTTCAAGCTGTAAAAAAATGCAAAGGGGATACTGCATAATGGTATCTGTGGATGGGCTTGACATCTAAAACAGCTTCCTTTAGCAACACCACGGACTTTTTGGATGCTTCAGAGTGGTCCTAAACTGTCCTCTTCTACAACCTTGGATTCTTCTTTCCCTCTAAACATCTACATAGGTTATGTAGATAGCTTACAAAGTAAAACTACTACAATGACTATGCAAGCGAAAACAAAAGTAGGTGGTCGGCGAACAGACCATTCATTCATTCATTCATTCATTCATTCATTCTTTCTTTCTTTCTTTCTTTTCCCATGAGAAGGAAGAATCACACTACATAACTTACTTAAATCATAAAACACAGTTTTTAAAATGTCATAAAGCAATATAAAATATATTACATTACATAGAACAGCAACATACGGGAATCATATGGTCTGTAACACAACCATACCTCAATTATCTAATTAATTGCCCAAACTCTGTCTAAATAAAATGCCTTTTTTCACAAGCAGCACGACAGTAGAGAGGATGCCAGGCAGAACATTCCAGAGCCATAATCCAGCTTGTGTTACTGTCAAATGTGCTCAGATACAGTTGGAATTGAGAAGAGGGTTTCTCCTATGAAGCCAAGTACCTGGGCAGGCTAATATGGAAGAATGCCCTGTATTCTTTTTTCTTCTCCATTTTTCTCAGATGCTTTGGATTCCAGTTTCCAGCAGCCTAGCTATTGATACAAGACATCTAAAGTATATGAAGCAGAGATGGACATGAAATTGATTTTGTGCTTCGTTGCAGATCAAATAATGTGAGAACACCCTTTCAGGCTTTCTCTTCCCTATGGGGCACTCAAAGGATGCCCATAATGGTGTGGATGGCAGGCAAGGATGCTCCCAGCCTACCACCCAAACTGCAGGATATTCCATTGCTCGGCCGATTTTAAAAGTTTGTTTCCTTTTCAAATTCCTATGCTTACATCACATAACTGTGATCTGGAATGATTCTATAATAAGTTAATAGACGTAGGAACTGCACATAACTGCATACAACTGAGGCTGCATCTCCACTTATTTTGGATAGGAGTCTAAGGGCCTTTTGGGACCTTACTTAGGCACACAGGCTGGTGAAATTCTGGGATGCATCAGTGTCTGCCCCTTGCTCTGGATGAGTGCAATTGCCAGGATCCCCACACCAAAGCACAGGGCATACATGGTGCCATTGCTGTGATGACCAGGTGATGCAGCGCATACCTGCGGTTCCACCACCCTGCCCTGGATTCCATTCACCCAAAAGAAGCGCAAACAGAGCTGTGCCAGGCTATACTAGCTGGTGGCTTGTACAGCTGTAGAGCACATTTTTTAATGCTTTACACCTATACATGTGGAGCCATTTCTAGGATAGAAGTGGCTCCTCCCACTGCATATGCTCCATGCGGGAGCAGCCTTCGGCTGTCCCACTGCAACAAGTGTGGAAAGCTCTTATGCTGCCACATGTCCACAGTTCTGAGCATGAACACTGATGTTCCTTTTCAGCAAGGTGAAATTTACCACTTTCACTGCAGATGCTTTGGATAACTGCTTCAAATGACACTTCCGTGTTCCAAAATGGAGATATAGAGATGTCTTTTGGAATAATGATCATGGTGCCTTCTCTCAAGCATCACACAGAAGCCATTTCCCTTGTGAAGTGCAGACCCAGACTGAATGCAAGTCTGCAGTCCAGAACCTTGATTCAAATAACTGTGGTATGTGAGAAGAGATTAAACCCCAGTTCCCACTGGGATTTTATTGTGTGTCAAAAACATTTTGAAAATTGTTTGTCCGCATTGAAAATTGACTTCCCACACATTCCGAGGAGTAAATCAGACAAAAAATGCATTAATAAAACACTTGTTTAAAGAACTCTTGCTCCGGTTTTTGGTTTTAACACACTTTATTTTCCCTTTGGGAACAGTAGATTCACAGTATCTTGCCTGTCTGCCATCCCTGTGATGGAAATTCAAGACTCTGAATTTCATACAGAGCCTGAAGTTGGCCGTCAGGCAGAAATTCCAAATTTCAGTAGGGTTGTCTGTAACTATCACTACCTCACTGTGCCGCCGCCTTTGCCACCACGAGCCTTTTGGGCTGCACCACTGCCACCTCCTCGCTCGCTTGGCTTCCCATTGCTGCCTTGCCCGCCCACCATTTTGGCTGCTCCCAGGGCATGGGGAGGAGGAACGGTGAGTGGGCAATCGAGCCCTGCCCTCCCTCCCTCCCTCCCTTTCAGGCACTGCTGCTGCCCTGCCATTGTGTTCCGCTTTTTAAAGTGGAATTAACAAAAAAAAAGGAAATGCATATAATACGTGTTCACATCAGTTTTTGTTAATTCCATTTTAAACAACCCAAGTGGGATCACAGCCTTAAAGCTTTTGTGCTAATACCACTTGACTGACTGCTCTGTTACACCAGCAATATCTACCTTTTTCTTATGAGGAATAAATCACCTCAGTCTTGCTTTTCTGAATGAGTAGGAAGCTGTAATAGCTGGCTACTTTCTGGTTGGAAGATACTCTGTCCTTGATGGGGCTGCAATGCCCTGGAAGGGACAGGTGCATAACTTGGGGGTACTCCTGGACTCCGCACTAACACTTGAAGCCCAGGCGGAGGCTGTGGCCAGGAGTGCCTGCTCCCAACTACAGCTGGTGCATTAACTGAAGCCTTTTCTGGATAGAGATGACATGGCCACAGTTATCCATGCTCTGGTAACCTCTAGATAGGACTATTGTAATGCCCTCTACATGGCGCTGCCCTTGAAGATGGTCCAGAAATTGCAGCTTGTGCAAAATGCAGCCGCTAGAGTGCTGACCGGAACGGCTAGCCAGATGCATATCACGCCGGTTTTAAAAGAATTGCATTGGCTGCCAATTCACTACCGAGCCCAATTCAAGGTGTTAACTCTGACTTATAAGGCCCTAAATGACTTGGGCCCAAAATAGCTAAAGGAACACCTTCTCCCATACCAACCTGCCCATGCCTAAAGATCTAGCGGTGAGGCTCTCCTGGTTGTCCCACCACCTTCAGTAGTGAGGCTGGTGGGCACCCGGGAGAGGGCCTTTTCGGCGATGGCTCCCAGACTATGGAATAGTCTCCCCCATGAGGTATGTCATGCCCCTTCCTTATATATATTTAGGTAGGCTGAGTGATTATAGTCTCCCCCCCTCCTGAATTACAGTTACTATTAATGCAAAATGGAGTGTACTGTTTTAAATTTGTTGAATTTTTAAAGTGTTTTAAATGTGTATCTTGTTTTTAATCTGTTGGTTAATCTGTCATTACCTGCCCACAGACCTTCAAGTATGGGGCAGGACAGAAATGTAAAGAAACAAACAAACAAATAATGGCTTCTGTTTTGCAAGATCATTCCACAAGCTGGGGATACTGCTAAAAATGATATCATCAGATGGATTTCTACAGGTAGTGGCACTATGAAAAAAAACGGCTTATCTACAGATCTTAAGAATCAAGCAGGTTTGTATGGGATGAAGCAATTCATGAGAAAGCTTTTTTCTGCCTTGTTCAAGGCTTTATATCAGAATGGATTTCAGAAGGGTTCACTCACAAATCCATTCTATCAGATTTTCTGCAGTTAGCTGCAATACATTTAAAGAAGCTTAGCATTAAAGTTTTACTGGCTATTTTATAATAATAGGGCTTTTCCCTCAAAGATATATTTTACTGCACTGTGCACAATTATAAATTTGATTTGCCCCCAAAATATATAATTTTATGTGCTAAGAACAGCGTTGCAAAGACCTGCAAATTCTGATGTTTAAGAACAGATACAATCCTTTAGTTCAACAACGTGAGGTAAGATCCACAGGGGCCAAACCCAAAATGGACCTGAAACATGGTCATCACATGTCACCAGGTGCTGGGAGTGTAATAGCGTGTGAGAGTCTCCATGTAATTGTTATCCAAATTGCTCCTCGGAACGTAATCTGCTCCCAAGACAAGAGTGATCTTTTTACAGAGTAGGAAAACTGGCTTTGCAAAAGGCAGAGTTGCCACAGTTCATGCCTGTGGCCACCCTCCAACCACTGGACTGACCTGCCTTGCCTGGGTACATGATGAGAAGGGCAAAAAAATGTCCTACATGAAGGGGCATTTCCAATGCTTCATATCATGGGCCCAGTTTGAAACTAGAATGTCAACGTTTGTGGGAGACCCTGGGAGGGGGGCACTGTGGGGCTAAAGGTGAACCTCCTTATTTTGGGGGTGGGGCTTCACATGAAGGCAAAGTCTTATCCCTCCTGCTACAACTTGTGCCCATTCCTAGTTCCATCACCATGCCCATGAACTTCCTGCTTCTGTTCTATGTGCAGATAGCTCTTCTTTAATCCAGATCAAGGAGTACTAGGATGGATTGTAGTCCCCATTTATCATGTCTACTATTAATCTGGACCAAGGAACCTTTAGCTAGCACCCATTTCACCTGGATCTACTTCATTCCAATGCTGATAGTGTGGTTTCAATGCAGCTTTAATCTGGATTTAGCTGTGCAGATGGTGCATTCCATATTCATTCTTATCAACTGCTTAATCTAGTCTAAAGTGTAAGTGCAGACACAGCCTATAGTCTCTTAGCACATGGAACTCTTAAAAGGTATATATATATTGCTCATATTTTGTATTACATTTAAATGAGGCCCAATTGGCATCATTTGAGCATATATTTCAAGCATTCAGAAAAGTTAGTTCCCATAGTGGAATTGTTTCACTGATTCAAAAACTTGGACTCTAACTTATGTACATAGCTTAAATACTGACAAGTTTCTTAGTATGAACAAGAACCCTTGCAAAAACAGGATGCTCCGAGCACCCTATAATCTCTTGAGCTTCAGCAATTCCTTTATTTTGCTTAAGCAAGCCATTTCTTTGTGATCCAAACTGTTGACTAAATTCTCTAATCAGCTTTTGTTCAGAAACTATTTATTTCCATCTGCATTATAAATGCCAGGTTTTAAGCAACCTATCAACACTGTATAATCCAGCCAGTGATCTTGTCAGTGTGTCCTTTTCCTCTCTAGATGCAGCTACTGCATTTTGTACTTCTGAAAGAAAGAAATAATAGGATTAGGGAAGCGCTGAGGACAACAGGGATGTCAAACAAAAGAGGAGCATGCTGCCATTCTAAAGCATTCTCATGGCGCACTGGGAATTGTAATCCACTCATTTGCGCTAAAGACTTGTGTGTGCTCATTATGCAAGAGGCATAAATGGCTGGCAGATTTTGATACTGTTTGTTCCACCGAGACAAATAATTAAAAACACATTTTAGCAAATGCAATTTTAAGACACCTCGAGACTGAAAGGATGGATAGTTTCAGCCGTATTACATTATCGGAGGATTTCATTGTGTAGAAAAACCAGGACCGATTAATGTTTTAGGGTTACATTTAGCACCAACCAAGGTGGCAATTGGCACCTTGGCTTTGATGGCACTGAAGCATGCTTTGTTCTGCTTTGATCAATGCACAGTTTGGCACCATGAAGGGAAGTGCCAACTGCTCCTTCACCCTTCTTTATTAGCCCTATTACCTCACCTATTAGCCCATTTACCCCGCTGTACAAACTACAACTGTATGTTCCAGGTGTTCCCTGATGTTAAACTGAGACTATGTCTCAACAAGCAGCCCCAATAGATTGTCTGAGGTATAGCATTTGGCCTTTATTGTGATATGAAGCACTCAACAAAGAGTAGCTCACCTGGGGATGAAGGTATAAAATTGCATTCTCCAAGCAAGCCACTTGGATGACCCTTCCTTTGGTATCGTGATATATCAGACATGGATAAATGGAAGTGCCTGACAATGTGTCAGGGCAGGCATTTCCACAGACATTCAGCATCCGCCACTGTGACTGAGGAAGCCTGGCGTAATGTATCTGAAGCCAGATAAGTAGATAAATTGAAGTCTGGTCAAAAAGAGTAAGGCCTTCTCTGCACCGGATTTTGTTCTGTGCTAGGAAAAGCCTCCACCCCTTCTTGCATGTTCCATCCATACGGAATGGACATAAACCAAGTGAAGGTGCCCAAAATGGTGCCCATCCTGGTTTGCAAGTAGACCTTGACATTGAAATCTTCCAGCATGCTGGAAAAGTCGGCCATGTGCGGTAGGCACACAGCCTCTCTTTTGGGACACATTTGGGGCGGGTGGGGAGAGATGCACCTTCTGATGGTGCGGTAAGAGAAGACTGCTAAAGTGACATATGTTTGCATATTTGTTTCCAGGAAAAAGGAAAGAACCAGAGTAATATAAGGAGCATAGAAATGTCCCATTTCCAAGTAATCAAAATACAAAGAATTTGAAGCAGGTGAAGGAAGTATATGTGGCCCTGAAACCCATGCTGAAGAGGAATGCCTTGGAATCCTGCTGCAGCTGGAGAAGAGAACACACAATAAATAACTCAATTAATTGTTATGGTATTGGAGGGAGGGGCTCCATAATGCAACATCAGCTATCCCATCAGGTAGAGCACCCTGGCCTATTTTCTCTCAGCTCAAGTGACCCATTTGGAGGACTGTATTATGGTTTGGTAAGGCATTCTGAAATCTCAAGAACTTTTAAAGTTGCATTTCAAATTTTGTTTTGACTAGGAATACTTTTAAGAATTAAGAATTAAAGCATCATCCCATGGGAACAAATAACTTCCATTAAGCCAGAATAATTTCAAAGGCACATTTTAGGTATAAATTACTCGCTTCCAACATTAATACACCTTTTAAATTGGGGGGTGGATACAGATGTCAGCTTACAGTACATTATTATACTACTGGGTTATACCTCTTCTCTTTGTTCTGTACAGTTAAGCATCATTGTTTTGTTCTGAAATGTTCTTGGCCTTGCCACAGTTACAGTGGCGAGAGTAAATATTTATGTACTAAAAAATAACAGTGTCCTTCAACTTCTTCAGTTTTCCTGCTATTGAAAGTGATTTCAAATTTAGAAGACTCAATGGACACATGAAGCACAGGGAGTGAACATAATGGCATGGAGAAGAGGCAAGAATGTACTTGACTCTTATTTTTTTTAAAAAAAAATCAAATTCCTTACACACTAAATGTGAACCTATGGGATCACTCTATTTAAAAGCAAAATATACTTGTTTAGAAATTTGAATGTTGGTAGAGGATTAAATGGAACCAAGCTACTCTAATAGTTTTCTAGCCCCTGGAAGATATTCAGCGACACTGACAAAACAGGAAAAGCTTACAAAGAAAGTGCAGAATGTTGTAAAACAAACCTGGTATTACAATGGAAAGCAGAAATAAGTTGATAGGTAACAAATACTGGTGTAAAACACAGTCACTGAAGTTGAATTTTTTTAAAAAAAAATGAATTTTATTTTCTGTAAGTAAACAAATATTAAACAACAACCACATATACAAACCATACAAATCATAAAGAACACACAAACAAATTATGTAAGTGTCACCTTCTACTTGGTCACCTGCGCCCTATAGTTTGTTTGTTTGTTTGTTTAGAAAAGCTTAAATTTAGGGCCTTAAACACCATCCTTATGTTAGCCGTCTGTTTAGAAATATCTTTTCAGCTGAATCTAGGAAAGATCTCTTGCTCAATTCTTCAATGTGTGGGCTCCAAATCAGTCTAAATTGTTGAATGTTATCAGTTTCCTCCATTCTCATTCATTCAGCATGAGTTTCCATACTGTTCTATACCATTCAACATTAGTCAGATTCTAGGCATATTTCCAATTATGTACTTTACATTGTGGGGTTACTGACACAAAAAGATGAAATTGTTTTTGTTCTTCAGTTCCAATATTCACATCTGAAAAATTGTGTAATAAGAATATTTTTGGAGTTTGGGGTATGCGTATTCAGAACATTCTCCTCAAAATTCTATGAATTTTTTTCCCAAAAATGCTTAATCGGTGGGCAATCAGAACACATATGGTAATAACACTTAAACTGAGTTAAATGCAGTTCAGTTCTGCGAGTAGATGCTTCTACCAGTTTGATCTAGTGGTTAGGGAGCCAGACGCTTATCTGGAAATACTGGGTTCGATTCCGCCCTCCCCCATGAAGCCAGCTGGGTGACCTTGGGCTAGCCACAGCTCTCTTCCGAGCTCTCACAGCCCCACCTACCTCACAGGGTGTTCTGTTGTGGGGAGAAGAAAAGCCAACTCTTCTTCTTTTTCTTCTTCTTCTTCGGGTCCCTGGTTACACTAGCAGTTTAGGATGACCTCAGATCATTTTTATTTAATTCATTTTCTAAGCCAGCCTATCCCTGTTAGACTGTTTTAACCAGAGTCCTCATTTTTACATGACTCAGCCCATCCTGGCCTGCCAGGATGTCTTTGCTTCCTTAGTGTGAGCAGGGGGATGGGCTAAAGGACAGTGAACCATGCTGTGGTGGGTAGGGTCCAATCTTTCCTTTCAGCCAATGTGCATGTGCAGAGTTTGTGAGGCACCTTCCCTCTCTCCTCAGTTTATGTGTATGATTCCTCTAGTGTTTTTCCACCAATTTATTATTATTATTACTTGAAAAAATAACTGCATGAAGAAGAAAAGCACATAAAAAAAGAAAGGGGTGTGGGGGTGGGGGAGCAGGCTTTAAAAAGAACTACAAACGCACACCCTTGCCTTCCTTGAGTGACAGAATGGCATCATATAAGAAAGGAGGTAGATTTGACACAGCAAAAGGGGTGGAGAGCCAAGAGGCTCAGGTCAATCATGGAGAAAGATTTAAGCAATGCAGCCCAAAGTGAGGACAAGTAAGACAAATTAGAAAATACTGAAAGATCATGGTACCTTCTTTGATATAGAGGCCTTTAAATTCAGTCCTCTTATTTTATGACTGATGAGTTTATTCAAGGGTCCTTATTGATAAGGACCTCTGTCAAAAGTCTTCTGAAAGTCCAGATAGAGAATCTCAACTGGATTGCTGTTTTGGAAAATGTAGGATTTGCCTTACTTCCAGTTCTAGGCCAAATTACATCTTTATCCTCTGTAAACACTTTGTACCTCCTAAGATGCCCTAAGTGGCATTATAATCATTCACAGGTACATACACGTTTGTTATGATGCCACTTGATTTGCACCTACTGCTTCAAAAAGCTGTTGTGTGGGAGAGAGAGTTGTATGTGTCTGCCCTCAGTCACACACATTTGTTATGAATTGCTACAAAAATTGGCATGATTATAATGTGTGTCCACAAGACCTGCTGGCACCTGCAGTCTAGAAATGTTTGAAATCTATCACTTTTAACTTTCTTCCCTGTTATTCCCTTCCAAGGTAAAATCAAAGGTACTTTCATGCAACTCAGCTGCTTGGTGAAGAAATAGAACTCTAACCCCAAAATCTTAGTAAACAGTACTGTGAAAAGTCATTTAAATTGACATAATTTCATCCACAAAATCACCTATCAATCCTACTCAATAATGATGTATAAATAAATTTATTAATTGCCTTAAAATAAAATTAACAGTGTATAGATTGGACTGTTTAATCATTTCCTATTTGTTCTCTACAATTCCTGATTTTACAAAAATGTTGTTTGAAATGTTTGTTTTCTATGATTTCTTTAACACATTTTATTTAACAATAGCACATACTTATTTTTATTCTGCGCCACTTAGGGGAAATGCTGTTTTGAAAAATAGGACAGTAATGTTTAATTAAAGTGAACGCATAGATCTATATAAAATTCTTGCCAAAGAGTTCAGGTTTTAATACAAAACCTTCACAACTCACAAGAGTTCTGTGAAACACACTCTGTTTACTGGGTGTGTGATGATTTGAATCCATCTTCAATAAGCTCATTACTCTGTGCAACGCATTTTCAGGCACATCAATCACTTTAGCTTTTTTTTTTTTCTAGAAAGATAAAAATAAACAGGCACAATGTGAGGAAGACCTACTTTTTCCTTTGAAAAATATCAACACATAGGCAATATCTGCACAGTCCCCCAGGACCAGACCACACTGGTCACAGAAACCATGCCAGATGCCACTCTAGTGGGAGACCATTGCAGACAATTGGAGAGATGGTGGCAGCAAAAGCTACCCAGTATTATTCCGGATCCCAGTGACATTTCACCTGGCTCCAGAAGATGGCCCAATTCTACAGCCATGGGAGACATCCTTAGCCAAGAACTCAATTGTGCATGAATAGGGGTTTTTTGGCACTCTATTTGTAATGAATTGAATGTTGGAAAATTTGTATTCGTTCGAGTAGATCCCCTTGAAATGTGGTAGGATTCTATTCAATACAAATGTATTTGTACAAATTTGCACAAATATCCAATAAGAATGCATATGTATCCCGGATACAGATCCTATACCAATGCATACATATTGGATATGTATTTGAAAGGTATCCTAAGCAAACACATACATATTGGATACATATCCTATACCAACACATATGTACTGGATATATATCAGATACGTATCCTATACAAACACATACATATCAGATACATATCCTATACCAACACATACATATTGGATATATATCAGATAAGTATCCTGTACAAAAGCATTCATATTAATACATATCCCCAGTTTAACAAATGTACAAACTATTCATATGAATGTTTCAAAACATTTGTATTCATACAAATGTTAATGTATGAATGTCATAACATTTGATATGTGTATGATTATCCAAATTCATACAAATAACAAATCTTATGAATATTCATGAACATCCCTACCAGGGAGCTTTCTTCATCCAGCTCTGAAGGTAGGGCAGAATGCTGCAGCCATCCCAGTTAGCACTGGTGTACAGGACCCCTCTCTACCCATTCCAAACCTGATTGCCTGCAGTAGTATCCATAGTGCATGATGAAGGTTGCAGTGCAGATGGTTCCACAAGGACTTTCCAGATGGTGCTAGGAAATGCTGGCTTTTTATAAAAGTGCCTGCTTTTGCATATAGTAACACTAAATAGGTCACCAGATTGGCCCAGGCAATAGATGGGGCTTCACACCTTTCCTCTCACCTGCAGCAAATCCAAGGTGATCAGTCCGGTGTTGTGTCAGATCACCCCTCTACTGTCTCACCAAAACTAAAACTCTAGCCTCTTTAACATTTGGTCTTTCAGTAGCGTATACCGGCAGAGACCAGACATAACATTGAGCCTGCCTGCCTGCCTGTCCTGACCCCTGTACAGCCATATGCTAGCTTTTTTCTTGTTTCTATATCTTTGGCCATACCTATAGATTCTACTAATTTCTTCACTTAATACCTTGATAATTCATCTCCTGGTGGCTATGGCACATTTCTTCCTCATTAAAAAAAAGCATTTCCACTGACAAGTGTTATTTGAGTTAGCACATTCAGTTGGAAAAGTGCAAAATTTTTGGATGCATAATAAATGTGTTTTATAAAGCTCATGCTGCATTTCAAGGCTAACTACCAATAGGTTTCATATTTTAGAACAGAACAACTGTAACTTCAAAGCTTACCAACCACAAAGCTTACCAACCTCTATGAAATAAAGGAAAAGCCATAGTTAGTACATCCAATAGTCAGGCATGATTTGAAAAGAGTAGTCTAAAAGCATTTGGGTCCAAGCCCAGCAGGTGCCATCCGCATTGCAAGGTCCAACACCAGCAGCAATGTGGAAGTGCTGTCCCTGTCATGCTCCTGTGATTGGCCCATGTTCCCATCACTCCATCCTTTCAAGCAGTGCACGAGGGCAGGACTGAACTACCTCTGTATTGCAGTTTCAAATATAAGAACATAAGAGAGGCCCTGCTGGATCAGGCTACAGCCCATCTAGTCTAGCATCCTGTTGCACACAGTGGCCCGCCAAACGCTCATGGGCATCTCAAACAGAGACAAGGACAAACCTTTTCCTGCTCTTGAATCCCAGCAAATGGCATTAGAAGCATCCTGCTTCCGCCCTGCCCTGCCCCCCCAGCCTGAAAGAGGTACCTGTCCTAGACATTCATTCTAGTATCCATTGATACATCTGTCATCCATAAATTTGTCTAACCCTACCAAATATGATTTTCAAAGCTTGCATAAGGAACAATGGAAAATGCTGCAGGTTTGAAGTTGAGGCTGTGCTGTTTTCAGGGCTAAGTGCATAAGCATCAACCCTGGAGCAGAACAGATGGCAATAGTATGTTTGCAGACTTTTCCCAGCAGGTCTACTGCTAAACCGGGAGACTTTCCACACTTGGCCCACTAGTTGCCATGGCGGGGTGTCTCCAGAAGCTCCCCCCATAGCAACTACACGTGATGCAGGTTGAGCCTTCACCGCACGTGCACCTGTCTTTACCTGCACCAGAACCAATAAGGCTCTGGACAGGTCCATTCGCATCTCTTCCACTGCTGAAGGGGCACAGGTTGCATTGCACAAGTGCATGTGCATAGTGTATCACAGTTGCCCTGGCAATGGTGATGCGTACACATGTTGGTGCCAACACCATCAACCAAAATGACCATGCCTGGACACCCATTTGCTCCTCAGTTAGGTGTCTGGATGCACGGGAGGAGGGATCCTTTGAACTCAGCAGTGGCAAATGCAAATCCTTAGTGCACACATGGGCAAGTTCACACTTTGTTTCCTATGGACAGGAAGAAAGTGCAAACTTCCTCCAGGATATGGAGCCCTTAGGACAATTCTGGACCACAACTGCACTAGTCCCATGCAGAAGAAGCACACCATTAAGAAGCATGTTCTAGTATACCAGACATGTGTGGAAAGGCTCTTTAGTACTTGACAGCCTCCCACAGACACCTTACTGAGTCTTAGGAAGACTCCACATTGGCCTGTATACTGGACCAGCAAACATACTAGAAACTTCCCACACTGGTGCCTCTGCAATCCAGATTAAGGCTCTTAGGCCAGATTGTAGAATTTATAAATGGGATCTGTGGTACATCTGGAACAAGGGTTTGCTGCTCCTGATCTAGCTCCTTCTTGTGCAGACAGATCCCAACTCAGGCAGGAATTTCCACACCTCTCTCTATGTTTCATGGAATCATCAGATGGCATCTCCCTGATGTATGCCATCCCCAAGAAAAAAAGTGGATCATAGGATTGTAGAAAGAGCAATACAATGAGTAGCAAATGTCAAAGCAAATAGGCTTTGGGTGGATTTTTAATGAACAATAGACCAAGGCAGATTTTATAGTCAAGAAAATGAGGAGTTGATTAAGACAGCGTGGTTTAAGTAACACCGATGCAAAGAAACAGATCAAGAGCAATAATGTATGCCAAATACAGAAACAGAAGCACTTCAAAAGAAATGGAAATTACCACTAAACAATGAATAGACTAACAAATCAGAGAAATAAATCCATAGGACAGTGGGGAAAAAAATCTGCAATTCGTGAATCATGCAGTTGTTTTGTATCAGACATGTTTTTAACCCCTTCTGCTAGATCATATATGGTGGGGGGATTGATTTTGTGGGAGGGAGCAGTGCCCCCTAAAATTGTGAAACTGTTCTACATATTCATATTTTTCAATCTATATGCAAAATAACACACCTCCACTTGCATTTGGCTATTAAAAAGTCAACCTATTTTCAACCTTATTTATTTGTTTGTTTGTCTGCATTTTTATCCCACCCTATACCTGAAGATCTCACGGCAGGTTATAACATTTAAAAAAGGTAAATGTAAAACGAACATACCAAAACTATAACAGTGCCTGAAAGTGGAGAGGGAAAACGGTTTCCTTATTTAACCAAAGGCTCCTCTTCGCTGCTCTCCTGAACAGGTGACCTGATACCAGAAAGAGCCCCACTTTACTCCCAAGCATCCACATTAAAGCCAGGGTTTTCTCTACAATCTTCATGTGAGTGGGGTAGGGTTAATGAACACAGGCAATAACCTCAGGAACCGTTTCCTGTGATTCTGTGTACAGTGATTCTGTGAAGAGCTGCCATAGGGACAGGTAAGTCCTCCCTGACATTAAAGCTCTCTATAACCATTTATGGCAGTATGGAAGGAGGGCGAGTCAGGAGAGTGAGTGCAGTACAGTACCCTCTTATGGCATAATGATGATACCATAGAACTACTGTGCAGATCCTTCCACAGAGTGAAATCTGTGAAAGAGCAGGGCTAAACTGAGCTGATGCACCCATACGAGTTTAATGCAAGCGCAGCACCAGAGCGCCACCAGTACTTACGGTCATGGGGAGGGGGTATTGAGGGTAGAATGAATTTTATTTCCAAGCAACCCAAGTGGTACTCAGTGTTCAGCTGCTGTGGCCAAAGATTCCAGAGGAGCCACCCCGGTCTGAAAACTACTACACAGGGCATAGAGGCAAGTCTGGGGTAGGGAAGTGTCTAAGTGGTTCCAATTCAAACTGGTTCTAATCAAGCAGCAGTATTTGACAATTTTTGTATTTGAATTCTGGGCTGCATTGGGAGCCAATGCAGGAACCACTTAGAGGCTGCAGTGTTCTGGATCAAGGTTAGTGGTAATAAAGAACATACAAAGTTTGAATCTGATCCAAATGAACCCTGGTTTGGTTCAATTTGAATTAAACACACATAAAAAATGATCATGCACATCTCTAGTCTGCAGTCACCAAGTACCACCCTGTCAGAGTTTAGCATTCACGCATATCGTCATAGGCAGAGTGATAATAAGCAAAGGGACTACAGAAAGTATCTGTGTATGGGACAAGGGGTCACAAACAAAAGTCATTTTTTTAATTGTCTCTAAAATAATCAGCACATAATGTATCATACACAATTATGAATATGCAACCATAAGGGAGCAGATGTTTTAATATACCAAGAAATGTTACACACCATGAAATCTGACATGATTGACATTGCTGAAAATAGGGCAGCCTGAAAACCTGAAGGAGTAGTGAATGGACAGAACTTGGGCTGGGGGAGACTATATCGGGTTTGTGCACTCAGAATTGTATTAATGAAAACAACATGGTCTTCAGTAAAACGAGGCCACTACCCAAGGGAGTAGTAAGCTAGATTCAAAGCCAAGAATGTATCTACTTGAGCATCCTCCTGGTAAAAGCTGCCACAATCCCATATGTATGCTCAGACTAGGTGCCAGCAGTGCACTTGAACATGTGGGCTTCATCTTGGCCCACCCAGAATGTGAGGGCATCTGTTCCCTCTTGCTCAATTATAACTACATACCTGAAGATGCCACTGCATATACACTTGTGCACTGACTGAGAATGTCACAAAACATTTTTGTGATGTTTCCCTTTGCATCTTTTGCTGACAGTCACCACCAGCAAGATTAAATTCCAACAATGCCAGTAAGATTTGAGCCAGTTGGCATTTCTATATGATTTATTTGCTCTAATATGTCATATTATCAGTACTTAAATTACAAGTGAGGGGAGAAGAAGGTAGAATTTCAAGGTCATGCTCACCTAGGGATAAGATTTCTATGCTCAAAGTCCTCTTTCAGATACAGAAAAAAGCAGCTTCTAGACAAAGATAGAAGCTTGCTGAGGAAGCTCACTCTGGAAGCTCACTTGGAGAATGCATGTAGAAAGCTTGTTAGGAGGGAAAATAGGAAATAATGATGGTGCTTCTCCATATCACTTACCTTCCACAAGAAGCTATGCTGCCATGTTTCCACTTAAGGCAGCATTTCCCCCACAACAATACACCACCTCAGCAAAGGGCATGAATGGCATCCAAGATACCCTTGTAAAAAATACATCATTTTGAACTCTACAGAACATCATCTCCATCTCCATGTCATTGGACATCTCTGAACCTCAGAGCCTCTCCTCTATCGAGTGGAATCATGGCTGGAACAATAATCCTTCAGAGGTCTTTACTCAACTCCTTTGCTATTGCTGCATCTAGACCAGAAGTTCTACAGAGCAGGCTTCTGATGACCTGAAAATACCCCCAGTGCCCCAGCTAGAAGAAGCCAAAGTCTGCCCATGGTTACTCGGGAACAAACTCTAATAACACACACACACACACTCCCCCAAAAACACCAATAATCCACTCACTGGGCTAAACTTGGATTAAGATCAGGCTCCATGGATACTCTGTGAATACTCTAGACACAATTCTGTTTGAAAACTGTATTGTAAAAGGCTCAAGATTTCCCATTTCTTTCTGTAGAACCAATAATAAGCGATAGCTACTGTAGAGAACAGCTAAATATAGGACAGCAAAGAAAGGTAAAACATTTGTCAGCATTGTACAAGCTCATAGATAATTGTCAAAGAAAATCTCACATTTCTAACTGGGGCTTATTCCAGCACCTTTTCATAAGGTGTGAGAGCTCTCACCAATTTCACAATTAGTGAGACGAAAACTTGCTAATGAAGATTAGACAGGTACCCAATGTTCTCATTTACCATATATTCATTAAAATATCTTTATTGAGACATACCACTTTTTTCTTGTTGTTGTTCAGCCGTGCAGTTGCAGAGTCCATTTTGTTGTTTAAGCACAGCAAATTACCCCTTCGTAAGCCTTACATCAAAAGCACCCAGCAGGTAAACTATTCCAAGCTTCCCCTATTAAAGTCATTACAGGAGTCACTAGGTTGCTGTAGAGTACCAGGCATCAACGTGACCTGGTTTATTCAGCAGAAACACCCAAACTAGTAGAAGGAGTATTTTCACAATTTCTTCCCAGGGCACACACGCACACAAACACACATGCCAAACCTTAGGAGTTCCCCAGTCCTGTGGGGTAAAAGAACTGGAACACTATACTTGATAAATAACTTTCCACACTTCAACATCAAAAGGAAAAGAAATTAAGGACCACTAATGACACCACGGGGAAAAAGAAGGTATAAATCTTGCTGACTCCTATATTTTCCTCCAAAATAGCCCACAGTCCGATCTTGATTCTGACCTTGATTCTGACTGGATTATCCCTATTCTTTACAATATTTAGGATGAAAGCAAAACAACAGGAAATTATAAAGGTTTTGGATTGGGAGGAAACAGTTCTGTATCACAATGGCTGACCTGCCGAAGGGAGATTAAAGAAGAAAAAAAAACTTCACAAGAGGCACAAACAGAAGTATCAAAGTTGCCAGGCAACAGTTTATACCTTAATGGCTGGTTAAGCAGGGACAAAGGCCATCTGCAGGTCACTATCCATACCATTACAGCGGCATACATTGTCTTCTTATTTAAATATCAGTATTTTTATAAAAATGCATCTTATACCTGCCTAGTTGAAATATTCACATTTTTTTTAGCTCCATAGCAACATGGCTGAAAAATGGCCTTCTGATTGGCCTCAGATTCATAGCAGAAGCAGGAGGCCAGCTGGCGGTATTACCAGCAACTCTTAGCCTCTTAGGGTGTTTTTCCACTAGCACTAAGTACCCATTGAAGGACCCATTAAGGACCCATTAGGCTCAGAGCAGGATGACCCCATTTCCACTACAGACCCCATTAGAGTCGCATTTGTTTCCATCACAGCTAGGGAAATCCGGATCATATGGGTCATTCAGGACCTATAATCTGGATTTCCTGTACAATGGGATCTTCAGCCATCAAATCCAGATTATAGGGAGCCTGTTTCCACTACAATTGGGTAATGGGGTCTAGAGGAGTCTCAGGGGGGCACTCATGGGGGGGTGCCTCAAACTCAAAACTTCAAAGTCACTCTGAAGTTGCCTTCAGAGATTAGCAAAGGTTCTGAAAAGAACCCCTTGCGAGAGCAATGCCACTGTCAAAGGCTCCGGAGGATCTTTGAAGTTAGTGGCAGATCAATCTGGAGATTCTACGGAGCCACTCTGGAGGATCTTCAAAGATTCTCTGGAGCATCTACAGAGATTGCACCCCCTGTCCCCCAAAACACCTCGGGTGACAGGCAGACCCTTTGTAGATAGATCCGGATTTGCACATAGGTGCTCCAGCATTTCCACAGCAGGTAGGCTAGCACCCATTGCTATTGGGTGCTAGACCACCTGTGGAAACACATTGGGTACTTCCCTTAATCCAGATCTACTAGATCCGGATTAAGGGAAGTACCCATTCCTTAGATCCGGATCTTCTTAGATCCGGATTAAAGGAGCTCAGTGAAAAAACACCCTAAGTCACAGGCTATCTTCAGAGGGTGAGAGGAGAATGTGGGATCTTGTTTGGATCCCACAATTGCCTCTCTCCATCCCTGCCAGATAGCAGGGCAACACTGTGGGTTAGCAGACATTTCTGAAGGGCTGTTACAGTGCAGAGGCATTGTCCCTATTCTCACTTACACAAGATGGGAGGACTAGAAATGATGGTGTGAAACTTCAAGGGAGTCAATGCAAATGAAATATTAGGAAAAACTTCTTGACAGTGAGGGTCAGTTAGTGGAACAGGTTGCCGCAGGAGGTAGTGAGTTCTCTTTCACTGGAGGTCTTCAAGCACAGGTTGGACCTACATTTGTCTGCATCATCTGGATGGCATAGGTAACCCTGCATGGGTTGGACTCAATGGCTCTAGAGCTCCCATAATGGTGCTTCGCATAATCCAGGTATTTTGATGCTAAACTGGCATGGGTGAAAATTGTACTAATAATCCCCCTGCTCCTTCTGCCATCATAGTAGTGGAACCAAATTTGCCATTGTTTCATCCTCAGGGTGTTTTATCCAGCTAGGCCAGCTCTGACAGCAAATGCTACAAATCTGGGCAACCTATTGGTCAATTCTGCATGGGGCCATTTGCCCATGAAGCTGTAAATATATAATCCATAACAGGGTACCCTTGAAATGCAATAAAGGGTTTGTATCAGAATAGGACTCTGATACATTCAAGAAAGTGTACACATGAGCTGCAAAATCATCAGTCCATGAGTGTGGTACATGCTGATAATCAAGCAAGTTGTGCATTTTAAACATGGTATGGCTCATCTGTTGTAGAAGCTGGGAGATAGAACTGTAGGGATTATCCTGTCTGTTTCTGGCTTTGTGAATAATTCAATAATGAGTAAGTGCTCCTTTTAATCACACAGCACAGACAGCAACCCTGCAGACTATGGACAGATTTTGGATTTAAAGCTAAGGTGAAAAAAACAAAATGAAAGTTCTTGTAATTTCCCTTTCTTCATTAACCTGACACAAATGTTCTCAATAGCCATAGCCTAAGGAAACATTTGAGACAGAAGAATGGTGGGAGACAAGTTTAAGCCCAAGTAGTTAGTTCTTGTGTATTTCCTGCATTGCTTAAGAACATAAGAGGAACCCTGCTGGATCAGGCCACAGACATCTAGTCCAGCATTCTGTCACACACGGTGGCCCACCAATTGCTTATGGGCATCTCAAGCAGAAGACAAGGGCAAACCTTCACCTGCTTTCAAATCCCAGCCTGTCTCCCCAGCCTAGAAGATGTAGCTAGGCTTCCATTCTAGTAGCCATTGACAACATCTATCATCCATGAATTTGTCTAACCCTTTCTTAAAGATATCTAGGCTATTCCGGCTGCTTGCTATTACCACCTCTTCTGGAAGCAAACTCCAGAGACCAATCACCATCTGGGTGACAACATACTTCCCATCATCTGATCTGACTCTTCTACTGCTGGTCACATACAGTATAGGGCTAGTCCAACACATACAATCCAGATGGTTTCCACCATGCTACTTTCTCACTTGAATGGTGTGGTATTAGTTCCACTCAATCAAAACCAAAAGAACCCTCATATTATATCATATCTGTTTATGAAGCTACTTGGAGCATCTAAATAAGCATAATGAACATATGAGCTTCAGGGAAGATTCTATACATAAAAGGTATACACAGTCACTAGGATTGCTTTTCCTAACCACACTTCAGGTTTGTGGTTTTGCATTTTACTTGTACAAAAGCCCACACACAGCTGTGGAATTTTTTTGCTGACATCATGGTAACAGATAGAATGTTATGATGTAAAAGGTTTGTGAAATCCAAAGAATCAAGTTTAAAGGGGAAAAAAATTGGATCTGGCTTTAACCCAGTACAGAAACAATAACTCCTACAGTGATTTCTTCTCCCACTGAATTTTTTATTACAGAAAAAGGATTTTGTCATTTAAAATGTTTTGTTTATGCAATACTTCACTAGAATCCTCTATTTGCCCTACGTAGGTAGGAAGAATACCAGAAGACTGAACAATACACAACACATAATTACACTGGAAGATTTTCATATAATAATGTCTTTCATCTGTGTTTTCCTATCACTTAAAATAAAATAGCAATGCTGGACTGCTTCCTTGACCAAAATCACCTCCTTTCTCATCCTCAGTTCCCAATATGAATAAACAACTGTTATTTCTATTAACAGCATTTAAAAACAAATCTTAGAAGACGGAGAACAGAATCAGAAAGGGCACACATCCTGTCTTTATTGTCCTTTTTCCTCTTAGGCAAACACACTAATCTCAGGCTCAGAATTATTTTTTCTGAGTAAAAAATAATCTTCTACCAGATAAGATGGAGCTGTGGCATGGTTTAAACTGATTTGGCAATCTTATTTCTTTGCAAAAGTCTAGGGTCAAATTTGAAGTAAACAGATACCAATTTACCTTCCAAAGTCGCTTCAAACACAACAAAGAGATACTTGCTGTGCCTTGTAATTTAATTATTGTTAAGAAAGTAGGTGCCCATGATTGAGTTCAGGACCATGAAATACATTGACAGGCCTCACAGTGCTATCATTGCTTCAATACGGATTCATATTATTCATATGAATTTGTACAAATTTCAACATTTGTAAAAGACTCGAATGTTAAGAAATTTGTACATTGACGTTCATATGAATACAAAAGTTTTGGACATTTGAATGAATAGTTTGGACATTCGTTAAACTGGGGAGGTGGGAAAGTGGCTCCACCAGTCACATCTGCAGCTGATCCAGATTGGCATGGATCAAGAGCAAATTAAAAGTGGATTTGGGTCAAATTTGACGCTTCCAGAGCAGATTTGTTACAGGATACGTATCAGATATGTATAAGATACATATGCATTCATGTCACATAAGTATTGGATACATAAGGGGTACGTATGTGTTTGTGTTGGATATATATCTGATACATATTCATTCATATCAGATATTCGTATGAATATACTTGTATCAAATAGAATCCTTCTACATTTGAAGAGGATCTATTTGACCGAATACAAATTTTCATACATTTGATTTGTTACAAATAGAATGTCAAAAAACCCATTCATGCACATCCCTACTTCAAACCCCATTTTTTTAATTTATAATGACTTCTTTAAAAAAATAAATAAATGTCTAAGGTCTAACATCCTTATATACTGGGCTTTAAACACATGACGTTTACTATGCTCCTCCATGGTTTGAATACACTAGCAATTTGTCTTCTATTAAGGCATGCATTCTGTGTTTGTAGGACTAGACAAATCTATCATGTGTCATTTCTTACAAACTGCTCATATATTACTGCTGCTACTGCGTATCACTGAGTTGTGACTGAGTTTTCCTCTATGTAGTTTTCCTGGCAGAGATAAAGAAATGACTTGTCATTCCCTACTTCTCAGGAGAGTCTGGGGATCAAACTGGCAACCCTCTGTGTTCCAGGCACTTTGCTCTGTCACTGAGCTGCAAACACTCCCGGTCTGAGCCTGCAATCATACATAGCTTTTTTAAAGCCTGCCCTAAAAAAACTTTGTCTAATTGCACCCTTGCCTCTTCTGCCTCTTCGCCTTCTGTGCTTGCCACTGACTGGGTGCTACTGGTGCAGCATTCCATGTCCCTGATTTGTCAGCGGGCAGTAAATAGGCAGAGGTTTGGGGACACAATAAGCAGTATTTTTTTGGTATTTTCTGTCTGTCCCTTGAGTCTCAAAAATTCACCCTGGTCTCACCCTCTTTCATCATGTCTGATCACATCCTGAAACTGCTGAGTATATATGTGTCATTAGGAACAATGTTATATGAAACACTCATTTTAGGATCTTCTTTCTGACCATAAAGTATTTGGTGGGCTATTATCAGTGACACACACTTTTTATTTTTACAGTTTTACAACTATTCTACACCTTTTTATTTTTATTCTTTTGTAGCAATTTCCCTAAAAAGTCAACGTCTTTTTCTTAAAAGGTCTCCACTGTCAATTTTGGATAGGTGTGACTTTTAAAAGTTCCTTGTATTCAGTTTGTGCATTCATTCACCATGGACTTTCCAAATTCTTGCTCTGAACTAGTGATGTTTTCATACTTAACTAACATGGAAAGTATCCCATGGCAATTAAGATCAGTGACAGTGGCTAGCATTCACATTGTAAGTGCCAAACCTTGCCAAATTTCACCAAGACTTACCTATGTTTCCATGAAGTGCAAACAGCCCATCTGGATCACCACAACAATGGCCATGCATGCCAGGTCATTGCTATGGCAATCAGTGATGTGGGACATGACCATGCAGCTTCAGCTGTGTCATCCTGTCCCCACAATGCTGTGTCTGGGGGTTAACCAAGAGTGCCCTAAGCAATCAGGGCAGCTCTGGGCTGCTCTCAGATGGTGGTGGAACCACAGTGTACAAATGCTCAATCCCAGGGTATGCCAGGCCATCCTAATCACTGAAGTGCAAATAGGCCTTAAAATAGTTTCCTTCCTTCGTTCTTGCACAGCAGTGGTTCTCAACCTGTGGGTCGTGACCTCTTTGTGGGTTGATCTACTCTTTCACAGGGGTCATCTAAGACTATTGGAAAACACATAGGAACCAAGACACCGCTCTTCTATCCATCTCCAGGTGGGTCTGCCCACATGCAGATATGCCCACATACGAGTACCTGGCGTGATGACATCATCACGCCAACCCCATCACATACACCCCATACAAATACAGTAGAGAGCAGCTACTGTGTAGAAAGCAATGGTATTGGAGGTAAAATGACACTTTTATATTGAGCTGTGGTTGATGTGAATACTATGCTTTAACTGTAGCAAAATTACAGTTATGAAGTAGCAATGAAAATAATTTTATGGTTAGGCATTAGGCTTAGGGTTAGGTTGGGGGTCACCACAACATGAGGAACTGTATTAAAGGGTCGCAGCATTAGGAAGGTTGAGAACCACTGTTGTGCAGGGTAATCATCCTTAATGCAGATGCTAGTAGAAAATGGTGTCATGTTCCAGATACGCAACCTAATGAGGGCTCTGGGAATTTGGGGTGCAACAGCTGGGGAGCTGTGTGATACACCAGGTGTTATGATAGATTTCCCAGGCTTCTACTGGCTAGGATCCTGGAGACCAACCAGTAACTGCTGGCCCAGATTAGGCTAGAAAATGGGGAAGGGAATGAAGAGTCTTGAGGCAGAAGATCAGCAGGAAAAAAGAGATTTTTTTAATGCTGCCAGTGGTTTAAATACAGCCAAAGAAGGGGCGTGGGGAAAATGACTTCGAAGCAATTTCTGGAGAGGCAATCGGAAGAAGGCTAGGGTCCAGCAAGTCAAAGGTCCATGTAATGTTACATCCTCTGGTCCGTGGCGGGAGAAATAAGCAACTGGAAGAGAAGGAAGCTGTTCTTTTAAAACTTCCACATGGCTGCGATCTCCATTATTGCTGCAGGCAGCAGCACAGAGGAATTCAGCACCCTGGATAGCACCAAGCAAGTAATACAAGTCTATGGAATGGAAAATCCTGGTGCTTTTTATTCTCAGGCTTATTCCACCCTGCGAGAGGGTAGACAATAAGGTGAGGGCTGGAAGGGAGGCCAGGGGAAGAGAGGCTGTGCGGCCTAGTGGTTCAGTGATGCGGGACTGAAGTGCAAATTGGCCTTAAAATAGTTTGATCCTTCCTTCATTCTTGTACAGTGTAATCATCCATAATGCAGATGCTAGTAGAAAATGGAACAGAAGCTAATAGTATGCAATGCAAGAGAGAAAAGTGGGATTATTTCTTTACCTTCACTAGCAAGCAGACAACAGCCTCCAATTCTAGAATATAATCCAGAATAAGGCCCAGGACAAAAAGGGGCAACTGTGTTTTCCAAGTGGTACAGTAATGCTCTTTGTAGCACAATGGCCTGCTAGAACCCCCCTCCCCATTTCATCTCTTATTATAGCTTTGAATAAATAGGCTTTTTAAATCTCAGGGAAGGAAAGTTACCACTAGTACCCGGAATTCTTTCATTTTGCTATGAAAATTATTATTCTCTGCAATTTCACTATGGCTAAGTTTAGGACCATGAAATATAGAATAAATAAGACACATTTAAAAGCAAAGAGAACAAGGAGTAGGAGTTTATTAAAGAAAAGAAAACCTACAGTACATTCATTCTATACATACATGAAAATCAATAGGCAATGATTTGGTTGTAAACATTAACTTGAGTCTCAAATAGTTGTACTCTAAAAACAACAACAACAAAATCAATTTATTGCTTGGCTGCAAGGGTAATAAGAAAATATAGTCTCAATGAAAAAAACTCACAATATATAAAATGTACACATTTTTCATGTATTATTTCTTTTTCATTTTGATATCTATGTTTCCCTTTAATGAGTTGTTTCCATTTGTTTATATCAAAGCATACTGTGAATACTCTGCATTCAATTTAGAAAGTTATTGACTAAAAACAAAGACAGAAACCTAAGCACTGAATGCCTATTCCCAGTGAAGTCAACAGGGCAGAAATTTCTCAGCAGAAGGCAAGACTTGGCTTTTTCCATCCTCTGCATAACATTTCAGTAATATCAGAATACTGAATGCAGGAGGAAAGTGTTACCTGCACAATAGAATACCTATGCTGAGACTTAGGTGTGGAGCAGTGTAAAAATCAATATATGCAATACAAATAAAATATTTTCATTTTCCAAACAAAGTAAAATTGGCATCAGAAGAAACTTCACTAATGGTCATTTTTCACTGGTCTTTGATAACTAGTAATGTAATGTAATTGAACAGTGCATAGAGTCCAACCGTCCATTATGCCTCAGTTTCATAGACTTTTAAAAAGCATTCGATGGTATACATCATGAATCACTGTGCAGCTGCGTTCAGACTTCTTGATGGTGCACATTGGAATGCGCAACCAATATTGAGCCGTCACACATGGCGGCTAATACTTTGCAGTAGCGTCGTTTTTACTTAATGCTGATACAGCAGCACTCACTGAGCACTCACGAACCGAATACAAAATAATAATAATAATAATAATAATAATAATAATAATAATAATAATAATAATAATAATAATAATAATAATAATAATAATAATAATAATAATAATAATAATAAAATGTGCACATCCCTATGCTGGGATGCTATGAGAGCTGTAAATCTCATTATGTTAGGTCATCCCTCACAACCACTGGGGCAAAAGACACCACTTCTACTGGATAGCTGCTTAGCCTCCCTTTTTCCTGCTTAACCTGAAATTAGCAGAACTAAAATAAATGAATGAGTGAGTGAATGAATGGATGGATGGATGGATGGATGAATGATAAATAAATAAATAATATTTTTTAAATAAACCATAGCCTGGCAAAGCGGGGAGGGGAATGGATGAACATGTAAGTCATTTAGCCTAAGCATATCCAACATGGGCTTTATCTATGGGTGCCTCCAGACATAAATAAAAAAATGTGACGTTTCCCTTTTCTCTAGAGTAGAGATGTTTTCAGGGAAAATGAATTGTCCCCACATTATCCCAATGCTCTGAAGCAGTAGACAGGGCTCTTTTGACAGGACAGCCCCTCCCTCTCTGAGAGGCCTTCTGTTTCCTGGTGAGGATGAACTCTCACATCACTCCCAAACACCCAAGATCACACTCAAACACCCAGGAAAGGGAGAAACGCGAAGCCAGTGCCGAGCTAAGTAAGAGGCTTTTTTTTGCTGCCCAGCATTGGGCTTGTCTTTGCAGGTATTGCAGAGCTTTCTAAAAGCTGTCTGGCACTCTGACAGCAGCCCCTGAGAAATATACATCTTGCCTGGATGCACCATTCAATACTACTTTTTATTCTAGACCTTTTAATATTGCCCTTCATAAAAATCACAGAGCAGCTTACAATGAAGCAAAGCAAAAAAAGAGCCTGCTTTCACACACATTACAAAAACCACCCAAAATGACTTAGAGGCAATAGCATGTGGCAGCTAGTATTCCAAATCCATCCTCTTAATCCACGTTAAAGCCAGAGAATGCACTTTGGAAATGTATTGATTGCCTTAAACCAAACATGCATTAACATGGATTAAAGATTGGATGGGAACATTGATGGGAACATGGCTATCACCTCTAAGCCATTTTTGAGCCTTTTTTCTTATGTACCACCCATAGACTTTGGGTGATGCATTAATTCAGATTCCCTCCAATCTTAATGCTTTTTAAGAGTTAGGATATTAATCCACCCAGCTTTTGATGAAGAGCTATATAAGTAGCTTTCTTACTACATGCATATTAACTGACCGAAGTGCTCTGTGTATCGGTCAGCAATCCTGTGGAATCCAGTTAATCATACATGAAAGGCTTATAGCCCTCTCTTATTACAAGGGCAATGAGAACATATGGAGTTTCATTATTACCCTAGTTAATTTATAGTCCTAAAGGGATACTAAAAAGGAAGAGATATCAAATATGCTATATCCACGCAATTCAGATTCTGTCTTAAACATCCACCTTGTCTGATTCTGTGAATACTGACTAGATGACCCCCACCCCCCAAAAAAGGAAGGTACAACATACTGGATTCTGTCACTCATTTGAAATTTTGCCACCAAGGTTATGGATTAAACCAAAAGCCCTCCCTTCTGTCACAGTTTCTAAAAATAACATTCCAAGTGAAATAAAATAAAAATTGTTCCATAGATGGAGGCAACACTGACTTAGGAAAAAAGAAAGAAAGCTTTTCACTGCATGAGGGGACTTCTTCCTGCCTTCTGCTTGCCTTATTTTGCCTATCTTTCTCAAGACTATTAGGTCATCTTTCTCCTGATTTCCTAGGCCCTTTCTGCATTTGATCTCATTCCAGATTAAATCCCAGAATGGGGCTGTGCCATCCACATGCTAATGCAGTATGGCAGGCCACAGGAAGGGCCTGCCATAGTCTGCATCAGCATGCAAATAGCAAATCTCTATTGCAGGATATAATCCAGAATAAGACCCAGCGCAGAAAGTGCTCTACTTTCCTACGCAAACAGAGGCTAAGTTTTAGGACAGGTATATCAATGGCTACAAGAATGGATGCCTAGCTACTGCCTCCAAGATGCTCCAGAGGCCATTTGCAGGGAGTTGAAAGCAGGTGAAGGGTTTGCCTTTGTTTTCTACATGGGAATTGCCAAGAAGCAATTGGTGGACCACTGTTTGAGACAAGATGCTGATCTAGATGGGTTGTGGCTAATTCAGCATGGCTTCTCTTGTTTTCTTATGTCTGAAGTGTTTAAAGAACACAGGAAGCAAAATTATATATGGGGCAGAGTTGTAAATATGGGTGTTTCTGCGTTTGCCGCTGAAAAATGGATCTTAGAAGATCCATTTCTCAGTGAGCATTCCTCTGGAGCATCCATCCGAAATAGGAGCGGATCCAAGGAGGCCCCGTGCGTCCACACACGCACGAGGAGGCCGGATCGGGTGGCCGGATCACCTGGGTGCTGCATGGAAGCCACAGCACCCATTCAAAAAGTCCACTGGATTCCCGTGCCACCTACACTGCCCCTGGAGCCGTGGGACTGGAGCAGTGAGCTGCCAGCCACTGCATGTTTCTGGTGGCATGTGGCACAAGAGGGAGGGGCTTCCGAGGCAGGCTGTCCTCCTTCCGCCTCTCCCAACATGGTGGCCGTTGGGACATCCATCCCTTTGCCTGGCCATGTGCGGAAGCATCCTGCTTCCACACGGATCCACACAAAGGGACGGATTGAAGACCTCATTTTTGAGGTCTTCAATTTAATCCGGTTTTCAGTGGCGAGACCTGTTTTAGAAATGGATCTCACTTGCCGAAATGTGGAAGTGGCCACCACAAAGGGTCCCTGAAGAGGTCTGCAGTTTTAAATCTGTCTTAGAGGGGTGGTTAATCCGGTTTCCACACCCAGTGCGGAAACACCTTATCAGTAGTTCACATATTGGGTCATTTACTAGCAGTCATGGTATCCTTTAATGGATTACTGCCTTGTCATCCCAGAGAGCTTCTGTAGCCCAATGAAGCTATGAACTATGCCTTTCAGAGACACCCAAGACAGGTGATTCATTGAAGAAAATGACAAAGCATTTTGGTATCACTGAACATAAAATCCCCATGGAACAGTTTCAAAAGGCTAAAAGATAAAACATGGGAAGATAGTCTTTAGGTTGGAAGAGCAGAGATTAATTACATGGCTGAGTCCAGAGAAGACAAAATATGCTTTTTTTAATGCACACCAGTGTTCAATTTGACAGAAACACTAATTGATACTGCGCTGTAGCTGTACATTATACACCCAGTACCATTGGCTTATAAAAAACAGTGCTTTAAAGGATTTGCCCTGTGGTATATCACATGCTCCATGGTTTAAATCTGTCTGGGCAAATGGGCAAGAAGCTGATCTCACCAGAGAATGTAAGTGTGAGCCTTAGCTTGAATTTTGATGGGCTTCTGCCATCTCAGTGACTATCCAATCATACAACACTACAGGAGCTGCATTGAATCCCTCAAGATAGCATGAAATGGAGGGGTGGCAATCAGTCAGAGGTGGTGGATATGTAAACAGAAGATCTGTAAACCACCCATAAAAAAGCACAGTCTCCTCTGTGTGTATTTATCTTAAAACTATTTTACTTGAAAAAAAAAATTAAATGGTGTCTGCCCATAGATTAGCTTTTAAAAAAATGAACAAACAAATATGTAGGCTTCTAGATCCAGGGACTCTTGGGAATATTGGTCACAAGTAATTGGCTGCCAACCAGGTGTCTTTGACCCTCCCCTCCTTGAAAGAAATGGATTCCATGAAATAATGCTATTAACCTTGCCCTTCTGGTTACTGCATACTCTTAAAATGTTTAGTCTTCACCCCATCCCTTCCCTCCTCTTAATAAGCCAGCAATGTTTCATTCGATGAGTCATTTTCATCTCCTTTGTTATACTCAATCATATTTCTGAGTATCTCCAACTCAGTGATGACTTCTGCCATCTGAACAATAGTTTGTTCTATGGCAGGTGAATTTTAAATGGGTTACCAAGCTACCACTGGCAAACAGCCAAATTAAAGAGTTTGCACAAGAAATTGACTCGAGGGAAAGGTTACCTTGCTTGCAGCTTCAATGTAGTTGGCAAAAATAATTCCTTTCATTTGTTTGCTTTTCACTCTTCATAAATAAAAGTCCTTTTGACCAAGCACAACTATAGAGGCCAGCATTTGCCAGCCTGGTTCCTCCACAAATAATGTGGACAGCACTGGCCAGTGTGTTTCCTGAAGTATATGGGAGCTGTAGTCCAAATACTATAATCTGGAATGTTATTTTTAGCACAAAAAAAAATTTCCTAAATTGAGAGGCAATGAGGATATAGCTGTTACTATCATATCAACACCCACAAAGGGCAGTCTATGCATAGGGTTGGCAACGTCTCACAATTAGGGATGTGCATGAATATCTGAAACATTTGAAATTCAATCAAATTAGTTTTAATTTGGACATTTGAATTCGAATTGAATGCCTATAAATTCAAAATTAAACATTCAAACAAATTTTGAATTTTTGAATCTATTTATTTAAATTATTCACACATTTGTATGTGTACGGACACATACATGATGCTTACTTACTTGTACGCATCTTTCCTGCATCCATACGCAATTGTACAGATCCATGTGGGATGAAAACGGTATGCTTACGGGATATGTGCAGATGTGTACAGATGCGTATGGGATGCGTATGGCACATGCAAATGTTGTTGTCAGCATTGGTATGTGCAAATTCGAACTGAAAATTTCAACAAATAGATTTGAATTTATTCCATTTGAATTGAAAGTGAATACATTTGAATTTTAAAGTTTCAAATCAAATCCCGAAAATTGCATTCGTGCATACCCCTGCACAACCACTAGCCCGGAGCTTAATTCCACTCTATCTTTCTTCTACATACATATCTCAGCTCCCCTTTGACTGATTTCTGTTTGCTGGTCTGCTGCATGCAATAAACACCATTCTTATGCTCAATGGGACGAATAGAACTGCAGCTTTACAATGCAACCCTGACCACCAGTTCTGACTATTCTCCTACCACGGACAGTATTTATCATCTCCTTTGACCTGACCTGCTTATCCCATCATTCCTAAAAGGCACTACTACTTATTTGTATAGAGCTAAACATATATGCTTTCCTTTTCAGAAACTGTGCAAAGTGCAGAAAATTACACTTTTGGGATGGTGCCAGTGCATATAAATGAAAGAATTTATATCTGACACTGCCCCCATGACACTTACCAACTGAATATGGTCATTTATGGTTCAACCAAAATTACAGAGATCCTGAATGATTTATCTGCAAGTGGGATATACTCTCCTGTTTTACAATATATGCTGTTAGCCTGATACATGCAATTATCCCTCCAAAGCAGCTGGAAAGCCTTGTTGTGTTCAATGCCAAGATCTTAATTTCTATTATGTTTAACTATTGTATTAGATCATTTATGGCATTAAGATAAGGAGATAAACTATTTGACTATAATAATGAACGCAGAAGAATTGTGTCTACTAATATTATAAAACGCTCAAGCAAGGGTTTTATTCACATATTGGATCCCCAGAATAAAACTCTGTCCTTTCAGATATTTATTTTTTCCTAAAGTTCACAACAACAACAAAATTCTGCTGAAATTCATGAGTTACTGTACAAAAGAGCTCTACCAATAAGGCAGTGCTTTCCTTTGATTATTCAACAAAAAGAGGTACAGCTATATTTTAAATATGTTTTAGGCATATTTTATATTTTTACTGCTGTGATCAACCCTGGGACCTTTGTACAAAGGGTGCAATATAATTTTTTTAAAATAAATAAAATAAAAATAAACAAGCAAAAATGCAAAGCATAGGCTGTATTTATGGTCCTTTCTGCACTGGCCCTTTATCTGGATTATATCCTAGAATAGGAACCTGCCATCAGCATGTGAATGACAAGTCTCTATTCTGGAATATAATGGGGAACAAGGCTGAGTGCAGAAAGGGACTATGACCTACACTTGCTTCTGCTCCTGGATTGGGATATGGGATGTCCACACTTTCTGATCTTCACTTCAGCTGTGGAACTAACATGTCTGAAGAGGAAGGCTCTTTTGAGCCCCAGAAAAAGCTCCCAAGGTGGATCTTTGCCAGTATTGCACCTGAGGAAAGCAGAGAAGATGCGGTGGTGTACACATGGTCAAAGAGACAACAACTGAGGGCAATGGGCACCCTCAGAGTCTTTTTTCCGCCCCTGTTCTGAGTAAAGATTCTTCAGAGAGCACTTGAAAGCCGTCCAGCATGCTTGTCAGACTGATAGGCGTGAATGTTCCCACAGCTCGATGTGTAAAATTTAATAAAATTAACAAGCTTGGATCAACCTGACTGAAGATAGCCTGAGGTAAAAACCAACATTAAAAAGGCACATAAAAATCTCAAAATTTCTTTAAATAAAGGGAAAAAATAACTATTTTAGGATCAGCTGAAGCACAAAGTTTAAATGTATTGGTTCACGAATCCATGGTATTCTAAATATTTTGGAATCATTTCTGTATTTGTATTTGGAGACCGAGCTGTTAGCATCTCATGCTACAGTTCCCTCTCTCGTGGCTAATTATGGAGAAGTTAATTAGCAATATCAACTTATTGTTTCTGACCCATTTGTAAAATCTAAGCAACATTTTCACTACTACTGATGGAAAGCTTCAAAACTAAGATTATTCTTAGGGTGATCCAGACATGGGTTAAAACCTACAATTCTCCCATGACTATACTGGGAATGCCACATGTATATGTGATGTTCCCTATACGCTCCTAGGATATCACATGTATTTCTGGCATTCCCAGGACTTGCTGTTGATCCTAGTGCTCATGTACCATTGCATTCGTTGGATATTTTCAATTTCAGCCTCCTATGAAGTGCTTAGCTGGCTTGCTTTGCTAGGCGCCAGGTCCACTTTAGCTGCACCCTTGTCTTGCATCATAGAGTTACAAAGGCTGACTCCAGATTCCACCTGAAAGTCACGCTAACAAGTAATATTCCAGAGTAGAGCTCTTCCAGAATAATTTCTTATTTACTCCACTTCACAGGACTGGCAAAATACCTGGAAGTATGCCATCTCCATCACCATGCATGCACATCCATCTTTTTCGGGCCCCAAATATTCATGGTGGCCACACTGAAGATGGTGGCTCCTGATGGCAGCATCCAAACAGATAGGACATAGTGCTGTTCATGTTAAATCCAGAGTCAGTTTTTTTACTCAATATCACAGGACTATTTGGGGTTGCCACAGATACATGTGGCAATTCCAATATAACCAAGCCATAGTAGCACTATTTAATCCCCTTCTCGATGAGGCCAAAGAGTCACTTGGGCACGATTTGTTTGACAGTTGCTGGTAGTGCTGTAAGGAGATAAAACACAGATAAAACACTCATATGCTACATATAAAACACTCATATGAGAGCTTCAGCATGCTATTTACACATCTTCTACTGTCTCCAGCCATCCAAACATCACAGCTTTCGTTCTCTGGCTGAAATGTTCCTGGCCAGGGATGTTTCTCTGGGGACAGGAAACGGCCTCTGTATTCACTAAAACAGGGCTATGCAATACAGCCTGACAAAAACACACAGCTATGGTTTCACAAACGGTGGCCACATGGCAGCAGCTGAGAGCATTAAGAAAAGCCTTTACAGTATTCTATGCTGGGTTGTGCACACTGGGCATGCTGAGTGGTGCAGTGCCTGCACATTTTGAGTTCACCTACTCTGCCACAAGCGTGCAGGGAACTGTAATCCCTGTGGCTTCAGCAGGTTGTCATATTACTATGGAAACAACGTTTGGCCATCAAATTAAGCATGCTTTTACACAATTGGTAAAATTTGACTTCATTTGTTTAATACAGTCTTGGACACTCTCGGTAATATGATTTGGCTCCAGGCTCGTACTGGGCTTTTAATTTGTATTTCAATTTTAGTGTCACGTTTGTAGGAATATTGCATATCCTTTGGTCTTTGTTGACACACTGCGTTCTGTGAGTAGTAAATGCCAAGTTTATTATGTGCACAGAATGTGATGCTTAGCACAGAAACTGCAGTTGTTCTATATTTTGCTCCATGGAAGTTCTCAACAAGTGCATTCTGTTTAAAGCAGTCTAAGGGAGCATTTTAGCTCTTTTTCACTAGCCAAGCAAATCTACTGTAGAGATAGGAAGGTGCAACAGTCTAGTGATTTCAAGTGCCCATTACCCAAGACGGGAGGGAGGAAGGGAAGGGATGGGAGACTTTAAAGCAATGCTATGGGCCTTTCTGTACTTATCTGTGCAGGGCTGGATCTGACCTCACAGCTTATGTGAGCTTCAGATAAGAATGGATGAGAAAGAAAGTTTCTGGCCTCAGAATCCTCAAGAAAGCCATTTTTATGGCACAACAAGGTGTGCCACCAAAATTGGTCCCCAAGGGCCCCAAATGCCTGAGAACCTCATTATTGAAGTCTGTTGTACGCTGGTCCATAAGCAGATTAGGATGCCATTTTGGGCCTCCAGATATGGAATATGCTCCATCTTGTGCAGACAAGAGTATATACCACTGTGCAGACAAAAGAGGCCCAAAAGAAGACTAAGCTGTTACCTATTCCAAATCTAAGGTAAGTGCAAAAAGCCCAATGTCTCTCTGGAAAGCAAATTGTGAAAAGGAACACAAAGAAGAAACTTGTGTTTTCTATAAGTACTCAGTTTCCAGAATCTGAAGAACTGTAATCCATGTTGTAGACTGGACTTGGTCACACCTTTAGTTTAAGATGACTTCAGGTCATCTTCTGGTTGCGTTACGCACATTATTTTTACTCAGTTTGTTTTCCAAGCCGGCTTATCCCCGTCAGATAGTTCTAACCAGAGTGCTCTTTTCCAGAGGATTCAACCCATCCTGGCATGCCAGGCCATCTTCTCTTCCTCAGTGTGAGGGAGGGGGCTAAAGGAGGCTGAACCATGCTCTGGTAGGTGGCATTCAGTCTTTCCTTTTGTCCAATGTCTAGGGAAGGGTGGCACACACATTGTTCATGATACACCTCCCCTTGTCCCCTCAGTTTATGTGTATGATTCCTCTTTCTATCTAGTGTTTTTCCACACATTTATTATTTTTTAAGAATTAATTGCACAGATAAGACAACCATAAAAAGGGGCATGGCAGTTGGGGAACAGGCTTAAAAAAGAACCACAAACACACACCCTCACCTCTCTCAACTGACACAACAGCATCCAATAAGAAAGGAGATATTTCCATATGTGGTGGAGCTGTGAAAAAATTCAGGAATTCTGGACTTTGATCAATGCTGAAGTAACCCCAGAATTGTGCTTGCAACAATTGGATTTGGATCTTGAACTGAGTAAACCAAAAAGTTTATTGCTTGACTTTCTTTTAACAGCAGCTAAACAAACTATAGCCCAAGGTTGGAAGAACGTAAGTATAATATCTGTTCAAAAATGGTACACCAAACTTTGGTAAATAGCCAAACTGGAGTATGTAGCTACTATGTATATATATAAAAATGCAAGGTTATTCACAGAGGATTATATTATCTCAAGGTCTGGCAACCTTTTTTTGTGAATGCCTCTTGTTCCAGTCTAGGGGTAAATCCATCCATATCTGGATGGATTCTATAAACCAGACCAGCACAGGGCACCCTGATCCAGTCCTCTTAATGTGAAAACAGCCTCAAATAGAGTTATTAACACATTTCTGCATCTACAACCCCAACTGTCTCTACTTACAACTCAACTGACTGCACCTTCAGTTGGATCTGACCTCTGCCTATCCAGCTGCCCTATGGTGCTGTAGTCATACCGGTGTTAATCTTTTTTTTTAAGGCTATTTATAGAATTTTGAAGAAGCATACCAGTGTCAGGAGTTATGGGGTAGAGCAGGCATCATTCATTGCTGCATGGTTTCCATTCTCAACTATTTCAAGCTGCTGCAGTTCTGTTAGTTATGGAAAGACACTAAAGAAAAAATTGGTAGTTATCTGGCAATTACAGTAAGCCCTCAGTTACTGTTGTTTTAGTCAATACTGGATCATTAAACTGCTGAAAATATGTTGCCACTGAAAATAACTAACTAGAAATACTGCATTATTTTCAGTACTATATTATTTCCTATGGGGGGGGGAAATGATTAATTTAGTATGTTTTCAGTTTAGCATTGAATATTCCAGAAGGGAACTATAATATAAAGATTTATTGTACTTCAGGATGTTGTGAATCTTACAAACTAAAACATATCTTTAATAAGGCATAGAAGGTAAAATACTACTGAGGTATGTGTAGAACATGCCTATGAATAGCAGTCTTTGGTTACTATTTCACATCATCAAATTTTATCCTGAAACAGAACACTTGAGCCCTGTTCCCATTCATGGAATAAAAACACTATTTACAACGCTATTTACAATGCTAATTAAAGCACTTTAAAATGAAGC
>MTQE01002502.1:1228575-1239048 GCA_014337955.1 Aspidoscelis marmoratus | reverse complement strand
CAAGCATCTGGCAATCGCAGTCAACCCAGAAATCTGTCCCCACAGGAAAAAGATTAAAACCACTTCCAAAAAACCAATTGGGGAAAGTGAATCTTTTTTTCTCCCCACCCTTTGCCCACCCTCTCTCCCCATTGGGTTTAATTTGATCACATGGCCAAGGGTGGGAAATCCCAGCTGCTCCTGCCTCCTGAGCCTCCTTCCTTTCTTCAAAAGGGTCCAATGATACAAACACCTAGGAGATCAAAAAGCCGGCAATCAAGCCCCCTCGATTTACAAGCACGCACGCACGCACGCACGCACGCACGCACACACACACACACAGACAGTCTGCTCTGGCCAAGAGACCTGTCAGAGGGCAGAGGCGTTGGCAGGCATGGCAGGAGCTACTGGGGATGCCAAGCACTCAAGCACATGCAGACACATACACCCTTGTGCACTCCCCAGCGAGCTAGCAGTGCTGCCACCGCAGCGGGCAGATGAGAGGGTGGGATGGACTGAGGGCTGCCAGTTCCTTGCTTCTCCCAGTTTCTGCAGCTTCCCCCCTTTCCCCTTTTAAAGATCAAGGAAGGAGGCTGGGAGGGAAACAGGCAGAATTGCGCAAGACCAATTGGGAATGAGGACAAAGAGGATCCAAACCGTTTCTAAGCCACTTTAAATTATTGGAAATAGGGACGAAGAGGATCCAAACCATTTTTAAACCACTTTAAAGTGGCAATGGGAACTCATCCTTGTTGTATTCTTTTTCCTTGTTATGCTGAAGTAAGACAGTATACACCATTGGTTTAACTGCCCGTGCAGTAGTTATTCACACATCCATCCAACTCCCATTTAAATCTCATTAAACTATTTTATTCAATTTCCATGTAGGAGGGAACTCCACAGATTAATTAGGTTGTGAGAAAGAGTTATCTTTTCTAAATTTATCTATACTGAATTTGCTACCAATCTATTCCAGTAAATGGCCAACTGACTCACTATATTCTGCCCAAGACCAAACATAGGGGAGCAAGCCATCTATCTTCACTAAATTCCTCATTATTTTAAATTCCTTCCACCGTGCCTTCTTGTACTGTCCTTTCCAAACTAAATGATCCAGATCTACTCTCTCACACACAGAAAGTCTGTTGTAACCTTCCACAGTTTTTGACTTCGTTCTCTGCGGACCATTTTAAGGGCACCGATATTCTATTTCAAGCAACGCACAGCGTTTCACATAGATGTAACCTCACTTTCATTCTTGATCTCTGTTGCTCCTTTTCCACAACTCTGTGGCCCTCACATCTGTAATCTTCTTCCTCTTCATATCCAACATAAAACAGTGTTGAGGGAGGGGGAAGGGAAGTAGAATTAACTGTTTTTGCAATAATAGCCTAGTGGTTTCTTTTTCTTTTTTTCAATCACCAGTGTACTGTATTCCATGTTCTTCTGGATTCATCAATTTCAGTTATCATTATTTATGACTATTTAAATGCTGGAATGTTAGCACAGAAAGTAATTCCAAGCAGAAAGTCATTGCACATTCTTTATTTAAATGTGCTTTGTATGGACCAAAAGTGGCCAGTCCACTTTGGTTTGTTCACAGAGAAACATAGAACCTTTCTGCACTTAAGGACCAGCATGACGCACTGGCCTTGCACTGATCAGAGCATGTCAAGTCCTAGGAACAAATGTTCCTAGACTTGGAGACCCTGGGGGATGCATTTCAGCAGCACACTCTGGCATAGCACTGAAATAATACATCCTTGCCAGTCACAAGCCTGGAGACACGCCTGTTGTATAGCTCCTAATGTTCTGGCCCAAGACCTGCTAGTTCACAAGTGTACCTGTTTAAATGGGCCAGTTTGGTATGAGCCAGTTTGGTCTAGTGGTTAAGGAGCCGGACTCTTATCTGGGAATACCGGTTTTGATTCTGCCTTCTTCCATGAAGCCAACTGGGTGACCTTGGGCTAGTCACAGCTCTCTTCTGAGCTCTCACAGCCACACCTACCTCACAGGGTGTCTGGTTTGGGAAGAAGAACAGAAGCTTTGTCAGCCACTTTTAGTCTCCTTAAATGGGTGAGAAAAAGCAGGGTAGAAAAGCCAACTCTTCTTCTTCTACTGCTACTGCTGCTGCTGCTACTGCTACTACCATCACCACCAGTGATCCCAATCAGGGATGTGCACCAGTGGTGAGGTGGGGCCACACCAATCTGCACTAATTTGCAGATTGTTGACCCCCAGAAGCCAACCTCCTGATCAGGGTTAAAGGTGAATGCAGAAAGGGCCACAGCCACACAAGCCTTGCAGATAAATGATACAATTCCTTTTAAAATAAGCTTAAATATAAGGAAACGATTGTTGTGTAAAAATGTATGAGGTAAGAATAATCTTTATGATCCTGGTTTTGTTGTTATAGTGGTAGGTAGGTTAAGTTAAGATTTTAAAGTTTAAATTTGTTGAAATTTTATATCATGCAACACAGTAAAGTTGTTAGGCAAACAATAATTTTGTATATAAGAATGTGTTCAATATAGATTTGATTGTAAAGATATATATTTGTGTTGTAAAGTATAAGAACATGTATATATTTGCAACATTGAAAATAAAATTTGGGGGGAATCAATGTGACAAATTCAGGTGTACAGCAATCATGGGCCCTTTCTGCACTGGGCCTTATTCTGAATTATATCTTGGAATAGGGACCTGCTGCCCACATGCTGGTGCAGACTACAACAGACTTCACACAGGACCTGCAGATGTCAGGTACCTATTCTGAGATATAATCTGGAATAAGGCCCAATTCAAAAAGCGCCCTAATCACCTCAGTCTTGGGACACATAACCTAAGTTGTTCATCTGACTTTTTCTCCTTTTGGGAGGGAAGGGACTTTATAAAATGCTGCTGAGACAACTGAATCAGAACTGCCCAAGAACCAGCAAAATAAGGCCACATGCTAGCGTGAGAGATTTGATGTACATGCAAGGAAAATTGTACAGCACATTCTATCTCTATAATAGAGAGAAGAAAGAAGCAAGCTTGTTTTTACGCGCATCAGTGGAAACGTATGCATTATTCATGACCACAGACTCTCCCTACCCAAAACATTACAAATAAAGTATTTTTTCTGTTTGTGAAAGGAACCAAATCTTCATTCTTGCACAGCATTCTTCAAGTGTCATCTGCGCATGCTGCTTCCATCAAAACGGCATGAACTAGAAATGTGGAGCTCACTGACAGTCTTAGATAACCCAAGGTCTTCATTGATCCTCTTTCCTTCTCCTTTTCCTCTGATAAGCAAAAGACTGAATGGTAAAGAACCTACTGCCGAGATGGAAAAGAACCAAAGCTCTTTTGTAAAAACATTAGGGACGTGAACAATGAGAGCACAATTATTTGTACTCTACTGCTGCAGAAAGGCATTCAGGAGAATTCTGAACTTCACCATTCTGCCCTCTGCAAACATATAGCTTTAGGCGATATTTAAAAAAACAAAATGAAAACCCAACATCACAGATGCAGACAGTGAAAAGAGACAATCCCTGTCCTGTCTGTACTGACTTTTCAATAAAATAAACTACTACTTATTTTGCTCTGTGAACAAGTTTGGTCTAATGGTTAAGGAGCCGTACTCTTATTTGGGAGTACCAGGTTGAATTCCACAGGCACTCCCCTAAAAAGCCAACTGGGTGACCTTGGGCTAGTCCCAGGTCTCTTCTGAGCTCTCACAGTCCCACCTACCTCACAGGGTGTTCCGTTGTGGGGAGAAGAATAGGAAGTTTTGTCAGCCGCTTTGACTCCCCTTAAATGGGTGAGAAAAGTGGGGTAGAAAAGCCAATTCTTCTTCTCTTTAACACACACACACACACACACACACACACACACACACACACACACACACACACACAAACTCTAGCTGCATTCAGACAAGGGTTAAAAAGTGTGATTATGGCAAGGCTTGGCTGGCTTTTCTGTGACAACAACAACATAGCCCCAATATATAGGGACAAAATTATGTTTTTTCCTACTCCAGGAAAACCCAATGCTCAGTGTAGGAATAGTATGAAAATCTACCGGTCTGGAAGCTTGGCAGTGTGAGCCTTGCTAAATAAATGCCCCTCTATATGTGTGCATGGCCAACTTGTGAGGTTAAAACAACCACTGCTCATGTTCAGGGGCCAGCACATATTCACTTCTGCATATTTTGTACTATTGAAATATCTGGATGTTTGTGTGTCACCAGCATAGAAGAAGGTGTTTTCCCCATGACTTTCTCCAGCTGTCTGGGCAATGAGTGATCATTTCAGAGGACCTTTACTCCAGATTATCTCTAAAACGGTCTGATTTTCCAGAACTGACTAAAAGTGGCCCATATCACTACTGAAGACGGTAATGTAAAACTGAAAAACAAGTGGCAAATCAAGCCTGATGATATTTGGAAAGTCTTATTCTACTTCTTTTCCTCACAGGATTAACTGTACCTCGAAAAAACACCCCCTAGATGAAATAAATGCTGGTGACACATTATGCATTTCAATTATAAGAACTCATGACTGGACAATTAATGCTCAGTAACAAACTGAAGCAGCAGCTAAAGGCTGACATTTTATAAGCTGGGAAATAAATGACTTGCAGCCAGTTGTAAGATTAATTTATTAGCACGCGTTTCTGGGAGTTTGAAAGGAAGAAGTTCCTTATCTTCTCGACTTTGAAACTAAACTCGCTTCTTCTCAGATTCTGCTCATTCCAAGGGAAATGGAGCATCCCGCAATCATGTCACTATTAACATTTAGCATACTTATACATCTTTCATAATCATCAGTGTCCAACAAATGCCTATACAAAAATAAAAGTTTCAGAATGTAGCAAAATCATGATTGTGGCACCGCAATTTTCCAAGGCTTCTATTGTATAGTCAGGGTAACCATAGAAAATGCCCTCTTCTAAGTGAGGGCCAGATGACACCAACAGGCAGTGACTCTAGGATGAAGGGATTATCACATATTCTCATTTTTTTTCAAAATACTGGTGCTCTTTCAACAACTAGTCCCAAATTGGTTAGGGTCACACCATAAATTCTGAAACATAGCAGATTAGCTACCAGACATTTTAAATAAAGATGTTACATGTCCCTGGTAACCCAATAAGGCACCTTTAGCCAATGAGGCTTTCTGGTTATCTACAGAATGGAATGGGTGGCATGGTGAGGAACAGGATGATTCACAGTTGACTTTTGATGAAAATGTACAACCTTTTTCACCCACAACTTCTTGAGTTGAGCTTTCCATGACAAACACGAATCAATGCATGTATCGTATCTAGAAGATGTCTCCTTGTTGGACCCCTGGCAACAATTCATCCAGAAAGGCGCATCTTCTTGGGGCTTAACTTTAGCATATTGGCCTTCATTCATATCATTACTGCACAGAACCAATAGACTGGAATTCACATGGGATCACATGACTTAGTTATAAAAACAAAACAAAATGCCCCCCTAGTTAGGACCCATGGCTTCCAAGGCGAACCTGCTGCCTTAGGTGTGGATACTCCCAAAGAAATAGTGTTTGGCCATCAATGTGCTACTGCCATCACTCTCCATATCTTCTTATGACCAACTGGAGATATCTCAAACTGAAGAAAAAACATTTTGCATGCAAGCTTAGTTATGTTTGATAGTTCTCTTTTGAGTTGTATGGATTCATCTCCGATTACCTGAAAATGCTAGAGATTTATAGTTAAAGTTGAAAAAGGTTAAGCTTTGAGCCTTTTTGCACTTACCTCTGCAGGTCTGGATCTCCAGGTCCAGATCCAGCAGGGATTTGTCCCAATCTGTTCGGAACTAGCCCCTGCACTGGCACTGAAGTTCATATGAATTTGAAAGCTAGCTCTGATGGTCAGGAACAACTATTCCTGGCTTTGGAGCCCATAGAAACCTATTTTGATGGTTCAGTAAGAAGCAAGCTGGGTCCCCCATGTCTGTAGCATTCTGGTAGACTTCTTTATAGAGGTCTTTATGGCTCAGAAGCAGACAAGGGATCTTCCCATAAAGCTAATTTTTGCAGCCCAAAACCCAGGGCTTGCAACAAGCTGTTTGCAAAAGGGGCTGTCTAATGCAGCTTGCTAGAAGCCTGAAAAGACAGAAAGCAAAGCAGTTTGCAGCCTGTACCCTGAAACCATCACAAGTGGCAATCATTGGCAGGGGAGTGAATGCAGACTGCAGTGTGGCAAAATAAGGTAGCTTCTCAGCTTCATATACAAACATCTGTGGGGAAGGCACTTTTACTGTTCATCTGGCAACTGCACACTTTTTCCTAAGGGAAGAACTTGCAAAAGTCATGCCAAATAGCTCCTCAGTTTAAAAATAGTTTGTTTTCCCAGCAAGTGGGTTGACGTGAGGAATTGTCCTTTCTTCCCTGATTCTTCTCTACAGTAGGAAAAAGTTGCTTCCCTACCCTTTTATGATTTGCAATGTCATGGCTATTACATGTCTGTTTTACTCACTCCTTTGATCCATTCCCAATTGTCTTCTTTTCAAACATAAAAGGCTTTTACTATCACAGACATAATTCCCCCTGTGTGTATGTCCGCATGGGAAAGAGAAGGAAGGAGAGATAATTTCTAGTCTTCTGGGCTACCAAATAAAAATAGGACTGATGATCTGATGAGCTAGGAAACTGGAGAATTTTGCTAGGGACTCTAGAGTTGTTTTCCTTCCCTCTAAAAGCAGACACTCAGATTCATTTTCTCATTTTTTACTGCTGATCCCCCACTGGGTCATTTTCTGCTTAAGTGAGTCACTACATTTCTTCTGCTGAAGCATTCTCCAGCTGTCTTGCATTCTGAGTGTGTATTTGTGTGTGCAGCTCTCTTGGAAAAGACATATCCCATCTCATCCCTTTCCCATTCCCTTTCTCTCTCTTCAGACAGAAGAATAAGAGGCAAGGAAAAAGGAATTGCTTGGATTTTCTGCCACTCCTGAGTTGTGTGTGCTTCTGTGCAAGCCAGCGTAGTTAGCTCAGAGCAGTTAAAACTGTTTCTACTGAGCAACTTTTTCTGCTTCAACACCATAGGTGTATGGACAGAAAGGATGTTAAAAGCACAAAAACATAACACCAAAGAAACTTTATCCTTCCTTGCCTTCCTGCCCATCCCTCCTTCCTTTTCTCTCTTCTTCTCTATCAATCTTGGAGAAATAAGTGGCAAAGAAAGGGAAAGCAACCAGACCTTTTTTTCTTTGCAAACCAACATAATTTAAATTTTTCCTGAGGCTGGGCAAGTAAACATTTTATCCATCTCTCTCTCTTTCACACACATGCACCTTTATGCTAACCCTCTATAGAAGTAATAAGAACTCATTGTGTATATGGCCCTTTCTGCACTGGCCCTTATTGCAAGATATATCCTGGAATAGGGGCCTACTGTCTGCATGCCACTCAAGAATTACAGTGCCAGAATTAGAGAGACTTTCCAGCACTGGACCAAATTTTGAGATTAATGAGGGAGGGAAGAAGCACAAACTGCTTATGTAAACTTATGAGTTCATTGACACAAAGTAATTGAGCCAAACTACATATATAGTAATAGAAAAATCAAGCTTAGAACCTGCCTGGTCAAAATCAAAGGTCACGTCAAACAGAAGTAGCATGTAGACCTTGGCCACAATCTCCAAATCAGCCATCAGAATGAATCACACAACAAATCAATTGAGGCAAGTGAGACACAATGGTGCTACACCAGCCAATCATCTGTCATCATTCATGGCAGCAGATCTGTACTGATAAAGAACATGTTTCATCACAAAACACTTTCACAGTGAAATTATAATGCAAGCAGATCACCTTGCTGTCTTTAATAATTATACACAATCCCAAAATCACCTCTGTTCTTAACAGTCCATAGTAACAGCTCTAATAGTCTGCGCATAACTTTAGAAATGATTCACTTACCCCTACCTGGGACTCACCTCACTGGACTTAGCAGACAACTGCACTGCATGGAATTATATAGCTCCCTTTGGGTGATATAATTACTGTATCTGTCCTTAAGGTGATGCAGTCACATAATGGTAGATGGCTGACTGCCCAGGTGTCTCTATTTTTGGTAAGCTACCAACATTGGGGAGATTTATACTTCTCTCATTCAAATACACTTTGGATTATAATCTATCAAAGTAAGCACTGCTGCACCTGATAAGGGTTAAAGAAAGGACCAAGATTAACAATGTGCATTTGACACTAGGAATTTTAAGCAGGAAGTCATATAAAGAACTTTAACCTAGGGATGCATTTTAAAAAAAGACATTCCCAATCAAATCAGGAGCAGTTGTTAAATATGTTTTATTATGAAGTCTCATAGAAAGAGGCATTTCCATTTTGTATATATATAAAAAAAACCCCACAGTGCCAATTATTATCACATAAGGTAAAAGTAAAGTCATCAAGGAACTGAATTTAACTTCCAGTAACAATTATACAACCCTACTGCTTTTGGCTCACTCGCTGTACAGGCTGAATACGGTATCTGCATGGACAATACAATCACCCACTGCCATGCCACCATGCTGCCATAAGGGCTTATTCAGTGCTTCAGTAGCAGAGCAGGATAGGGAGTTCTTGGAGCTCTTTCTCCTGTTTTCTGCCTACAGCAGCATTCCTGCACCTACTACATCACTACCGCCAGCACTCAAGGAGATTCACCTGTCTCTTCAGTGGCCTTATCAAAGAGGAAAAAAAAGGCCTATGCAGCCATTCCCTGTGTTCAGTGCCCCTCGCCCCTCAGGATCATAGCTGGAGAGTTCCCAGTTGCAATCTTGATGGCCAGGGGCAGCAGTAGGTTGTAGAGGGCATCCTACCACAAGGGAGAGGAGTCTGTTAGATGACAATTGAGAAGGTTTAAGAAGGGCTGAGACTAAGAAAAGGGAAATGGAGTGGCCTTATTAGCCTCATGCACAAATATAAAAGTCGCTTACTATTGCTTTCTTCTGAAGAAATGCCAAAAATTATGAGCCCTGCTTTCCAGGTAGTTGCTGAGCTACAGCAGAGCATTTTAAAAACAAAAACAAAAAGAGAACTTACTATTTTCTTCACATATAAACTTAACCCATTTTTGTCCATTTGCAAGTCTGACAAAACTGAAGAAGCTGATTTACAGGAATCCAAAGTAGCATGGGTGTAATAAAAATGAGCTCAACTATTTCCTCATTATTCACATGTCTTACGATCCACAATGTTTTGAGGGTTTTTTTTCCTCTCTGAGTTTAATGAGGGACAATTTACCATATCCAGAGAAGTCCTGTGACTTTCAAGTTGCAGGAGAAGGAGAATGGATGGGGCTGCAAGAAGTCTCCATCTCCCTTGCCATAGGCAAATGCTGTAAGTGAGTGAGTGAGTGAGTGAGTGAGTGAGTGAGTGAGTGAGTGAGTGAGTGAGTGAGTGAGTGAGTGAGTGAGTGAGTGAGTGAGTAAGTATGGCCTAAACCCAGAGGGGAGGAAATGGGTAGGAAATGCTGTTTCTCATTTAGCCAAAGGCTAGGTCAAAGAGGTGCCTCATCCCTGCTCTCCTGAACTTTTAAAGTGAAGGTTTGGTTCAATCCAGTTTAATAAAAAATTATATACTGATCTAACAACCCGTCTCAGATGGTGAGAAAACAATCAAAAGATTTAAACAATAAACTGTCGTATAAGCAACCATTCCACCTGGCTGTGGAAGAAAAGAGAGAAAGGACAGGCCCACAGTTATCTCAGACCATCCTGATAGACTTCTCCTTCCAATGTTTTTCCCTTAGGCATTGAAAACCAATTGACTGATCAGGCAATTTACTAACATAAATGTATGAAACCCATTTGAGGAGGCTTTTGTATAGGCTTTCATTTGTGACTTTAAAAACACAATAAATAATAATACTAATATTTGCACTTAGCTTGTCAAGAAGCTGTTTGCTTAATTTGATGCATTTCTTCCTAGCCTTTTAAACCTTTTTTTTTCTTTTAAAAGCAAAATAAGAATAAGAAAAAATTTCATAAAACAAGATAAGTCACCACAAGAGCTACTTCAAAGCTTGTTGCTGTTCATCAGGCAGGGAACTTCACAGTTTTGGAACCACCACTGAAAAGATCTCATTCACCAGAAGTGGATCCATTTGGGTTGAACAATCAAACTAATAAAATTATATTCAATGTCATTTCTCCCACCCAATTAGTACCTGTTCTGAATAGTTGTCTTTGGTAATAATTGATGGGATGACTATGATGGATTATAATTATTCTTCCATTTGTTCTGCATTATGTGTTACCTGTAAACCACATAGAGTCTTTTCAAATCTAAGGTACAACAACACCAAACCATAGTAAAGTAGTAGTGCAGTGGTGGTAATTCACACTTCAAGTGCTAGTAAAGCCCTGTACTGGGCCAGTAACATTTGAAGTGTTAATGGCCAGGGCACAGCAGGATGAAGTCTGCAGGGAGAGAATGGAGAAGTGATCGAAAGTGATCTTGAGAA
>MTQE01002502.1:1194727-1226918 GCA_014337955.1 Aspidoscelis marmoratus | reverse complement strand
CCAGGAGGTCCCCTCCAACTCTACCATTCTATGATTCTATGATTCTAATATTGAAGGCAACAACTGAGACAGCATCTGGCATGCGCCTAGGCATTGCCATGGTGATCTGGATGCTGCACACACACCAACTGTGCGTGCCCCCTCACCATACCTGTCACATCTCAAGTCAGAGAGGTTCAGAGAGCAAACACATGTTCACGTGCTCAGGGCTAGCAGCAACAGCAGCCAGTTAAAGTTCCAAAGTTCTTTGGGAGATCAAGAGTTAAAGCGTAGTCAAAAATTCTGAGTTCAAAATACCAGAGGATCTGCATTGTCATAAATCAGTCCAAGGGTCAAGGATATGGGGTATCTGAAGGAGCACCTTCTCCCATATAGACCTGTCAGTGCACTGAGATCTCAAGGAGAGAGCCTTTTGTAGTTCCTTTTCTTGCAGAGGTATGAGGCATAGTGATATTTTTAATTATGTTTTATTATTTGATATGTTTTATTCCTATTGTAGCCCACCTTGGGACCATTTGGTGAAGGGCAAGATTTAAATTTATTAAATAATAATAAATAAATTCAGAGAAAAACACGAGCCAAGGTTGCAGGTGAAAGAGCTGTTGTCTGCAACAGCATCTCCTGGATTTAGGTGAGTTTACATAGGGCTGGGTGAGCTTCACACCCTCCGATGCAGCTGTTTGACATGCAAATGTGCGAACCGTCTCCGGTGTTGGTATTCTTGCCTGAGAACGCTCTGTGAATGGCGTTGGCCTGCAGCTTCATCTGAGCTGTTGGCAATTTGGGAGACAGGCTTATTGTTTATGTTTAGTCCCTGAGTCGTTTCTTCCTTGCCCTGACTTGCCTCAGCTTAGTGATCAAGGGTGATGGCCTGTTCATCCTCAGAGCAAGAAGAGTGGCTGATGGCACAAAGCATGACAATACCACACCCAGAAACGGTTACTTTTTTCCAGCAAGTATTAGTATCACTGAATTTTAAACAATTCATCAGTCTGAATTCAGTCTGTGTTCATGCGTAGACACACACACACACAAAAGCATTTCAAAAACAAATCAGAGACAGTAGTCTGTTGGTCTTGTGTTCTCATTCAACCCCTAATCAATCTTTTCTAGTCTAGAATATTTATGAGAGGACGTCAGACTGTTGTGTGAATAATCCACATCAAATTGTCTCAAAGCAGTTTACTGCATATGAACACAGTCTGAGTAGTAATCAATGCATTTAACTGCAGCATTAAAGATCAAGAAATCATCAGTTATAAACAGTTCTGTAGGTGAGTTCATTGTGTTAGCTTTTAATCAACATACTCTTTTTTGTGTGATATTGATATAATATGGAAGAACTGATATTACCAAAAATTTTAGAGATATGAGTTTGAAGCCCTTTGTTATATTACTTTATAATAATTTCTAATTCAAGGGAGGAAGGAAGGAAGGAAGGAAGGAAGGAAGGAAGGAAGGAAGGAAGGAAGGAAGGAAGGAAGGAAGGAAGGAAGATTCAGATCACAGATGAATCTGAATGTAATTCTATTATAGGACATCCCAACATAACAGTAGCTCAGAGTCTAAGCATTACATTTACTTGCAACTCCTGTTATCACCTATGTCTCTGGATAGTAAAATAGGATTTCCCTTCCTAACAAGGAAACTAGAGGGCAATAGCTAGAAAAGGATGAAGAAATTAGAACACTGCTAATGTAAAGTACATTACAGTAGTCTAGTGTGTAGTTATCATAAAATAGATTATTGTGGCCCAACTGACCCACCCACGGAAGCTTTAAGCTGGTAAACCAGGCTACCACTGCCATATGAACATCAAGCAACACACTCAGATTGCACAGCTATTCTTTCTAGAGAAAACTGAGCCCCTAACTTCCTGGAAGTGAGATCCTATAACATTCAGTACTTCAATCTTGCTTGCATTCAGTTTCAATTTATTGGTCCCCATCCTGCCTTCAGGCAATAATCAAACACCTCCACTGCATACTCTAACTGAGAAGAAATGGAGAGATAGAGTTTGGTGTCATCAGTGGCATCGTACTCCAGGTCTCCTGATGACCTCTCCTGGTAGCTTCATAGAAATGGTGAAAAGTAGAGGATAAAACTGATCCCTGAGGAATTCCACATATGAAGAGCTTTCAAGGTGACAAACAAAAGTTCTACATTGCCTGAGAAGGGAACCACAGATCCTCATGAGGTCACTCCAACAATATACCAGAGTCATTGGTGTCAAAAAGCCACTGAGACCCTAAGAAAAACCAACAGAGTTGCATTCCTCTCCCAATAACCTTCATCTATCCAGGCTACCAAAGCATCTCAGGTTGAAATGGTTCAAGGTAAGCTTACAAGTCAAGATAAGCTTAATGAAGCTTTTGTCATCTTTGCATACTGCATATTTTATGCAACCTTGTATACTACATATTTTCTATGATTTCGTCAACTTTGCATTCTACATATTTTGTACAGCCATGAATATGGTGTATTTTATATGATACATCTATCCATGCAGGATAGACCTAGATGGGTGATGTTTTATTCATTCATTCATTCATTCATTCATTCATTCATTCATTCATTCATTCATTCATTCATTATTATATTTCTATCCCACCCTATACCCAAAGGTCTCTGGGCGGGTAACAACCTTAAAATCCACCATATCAAACAAACAATATGTTGATATTGATTAACACTTTTGTGATGTTTCATAATAATATGACAAGAAACACCATTAAAAATAATATAAACAAGTATATGAAACAAACATTTAAAACACACACATATACAAAAATCATATACATCAAATATAAATAAATCTCCTCTACATCTTGGGAATCATGAATTCAATAAAGGCCTTTCTGCACCTGCCACTGAAAAATGGATCTATAAAGATCCATTTTCCAGTGTAACATTTTCTTTGAGAATCTGTCCCAATCCTGCCTCCAAAGGGCCTGCCCTGTCAAAGAGGGAGAGTGCAGCCTCCGCAATTGGCTCCATCAAAGGCAGCACAAGGAGGCCGGCAGGCTGCTTTCCTGGGTTCCCCTTTGCCCAAGAAGGTGCGATTGTGCCTTTTTGGGTAAGAGGAACTCACGGTCTACCCACCCCACCCCGCCTGGGGTCACCCATGCACGATCTGCTCTTTGTCTGCTTGCTGCCGGACTGCTTCTGGCAGCGGGAGGCCCAGCGTGTGCCACCGCTTCCCGTTGGGCAGCTGCCCTTGTGAGGGTGGCTGGCCAATGGGAAGCCGCAGCGCGCACACGCGCATGGCATGCCGGGCCTCCCGCTGCCAGAAGAGGCCCAGCAGTGAGCAGGTAAGGAGTGGATCGTGCCTAGGTGACCCTGGGCAGGGTGGGGGCAAGTAGGCTGCGAGTTCCCCTCACCTGAACAGGCACGATCACGCCTTCTAATGGCGAAGGGGAACCCGGGAAAGCCGGCTGCCGACCTCCTCGTTCTGGTTCCAATGGAGCCAATCAAGGAGGCTGGGCAAGGGGCCCAGCTGTCAAAGAGGATGAGCATGCACTCTCCCTATTTGACAGGCTGGGCATGCGCTGGCAATCCAGCTCTTCCCCTGCTATTGCGAAAGTGTTTGCTTCCGAAACAGTTTAAGGGGGAAAGCCAGATGTAAGTCCTTATTTTTTAGGTCTTACACCTGGGTAGGATTTTGGCAGCAAAACCGGTTTAAGAAACTGGTCTTGCGCACCGAAATGCAGACATGGTGTCCTCAAAGGCCTCTAATGTAGAAGCCGCTTAAGGTAAGGTCCTTAATCTTACCTTAATGCGGCTCTAAATCCATTTTAGAGGCCAATGCGAAACACCCTAAGATTCACGTTCCTAAGGGCTACAGAATGTTCCTGTAAGAGTGGAAATGATGATAGTACAATTGGTAAGACGGAACTGGAACAGTAAGAGTGTCTACATGGAACTACTCCCCTGTAATTTTAATAATTGCCTGTAAGAGGATATTTCAATAGAAGTTTCCTAAACGATAAGCTACCTCTGCTGAAATTGCTTCTTCTATGTAGATTATAAAAGGCATGTCCACCTTTTGATCTGGCTACATTATTAAAACAATGTTTTAATATGTCCTAAATGCTTGAACCTACCAGGACAGAGACACAGAATGGTAATCAATAATCCCAACCACCATGAACAGTTCAAAACATCCGGAACACACCAGGTTGAAGAAAACTGCTAGAGAATCTGCTAACACTAAAGTGTATTTGCAGGCTTTGGTGCGTGATATTATTCCTCTTTAATCCTTGGTTCACTGTATGCTACAGGTTTATGATCTCATAAATCGATATTTGGTAGGACTGAAGTGCAGAAGCCAGAAATTACTGTTCTTATGACCATACAACTTTGGACAGTGCAGCTGCAAGTACTTATCCTAGGCCTGGCTAATTTGAAATTTTCATATGTTTGCTTCACACTGCATGAAATATGATGATATGAACATCCAGTTCATGGGCCAGGTTATAGGTAATTTGCAAGACTAGTTTAAAAGAAAACCTTAGGCAAAAGTGGTAATCACAATTGAAGGAGGTTTCAGTTCAATGGAATCAAAGCAGTCTAACTGAATAGGAAATGGATGAATGCCCAGGATGGCAATCCCAAATCAAAAGGGTTTTAAAACCCAGTGTACTTTGCAGTTGCTCATACCTTTTATAAACCCAATTGAAAATTAAAAGAATACTTAGATATGCAGGCCTCAAATATGTTGCCTTTTTATAAGGTTACTCACATTGGTTGCTACAGGCATGTACAGCAGTAACAGGGAAAATGTTCCTTTCTCTGTATTGAGTAGATTGTGGGTCTGTCATGCTTCTACTCTACATTTTATGCACGAGAAGGCCCTCACCATCCATTTCTGCTTTTTTTCCTTCCCACATGAATTGGAGTTCAGATGTATATGATTACCCCAGAGGTATCCTTAAAATAAGAACAAAACACTCCACTACTCTACTTGGAAAATGTAGTTGAGGTAGGGCCATACAATATTGTCTTTTCATCTCTGAATGTTTCTCTGGCAGATATGAGAATGGAGAAAAACTGGGGGGGGGGGATATAGTGGCAGTGGAAATATTGGCTTCAGCATAGTGATCCAAGTTGTACTATTTGTATTACTTGATCCTAAGACACAGGCTTTATTTACATATAATAAAAGGGGTGGGAGAGACAATGTATGGCACTCATGTTCCTAAGCCTTCTCTAATCCACATTTTCTAGCACAAAAAGCTCAGGAAAGAGGGAAAGGCAGACTGGTATTATGCCTCCTCTAAGTCAGGGGTCCCCAAATGTTTTTGCACCAAGGACCGTCTTCAAGTAGGCCATTTTTCCATGATCTGGTGGGGTGGGGCTTTTGTCATGCGGGGCAGGGTTATAGAGGGAGTTGGGTGACTGACCTCATGGTACGACTTGCGGAAGAGACACCTGAGGGGACCTGGGGAGGGGGGCGCTGAGTAGAGCCGCTCCTCCAGCTTGATGCTGGTGCCTCCCCTCCTCCTCCCTTGGCCACGCCCCTTAGCTTGAGTCGCTTCTTGGGCAGGACAGCAGAGTCCCTGCCCCTGCCGGCCCCCTCCCCTCCCCTCCCACCCACTCCCATGCCCGTGCTCCCAGCCCCGAGTGGTGGCCCTGGCTGCTCCACATACCCTGGGCCGGGACCTGCCACCTCCCCTAGCACCAGCCGCCCCCCTGCACCCGTGGCCACAATGGCAGCAGCCATAGCCACAACACTGTTACCGGGCTCCCACTTGTCTGTTCCTGACATGTTTGGGCTGCTGGCTGGCTTGGCTCTCTGCGACTTCAGACAGCACTGGTACCCAAGGCCAGGCTGAATGCCTCAGATGCCGTCAGCATCTTTGCTTGCCCCCTCCCTCCGCCGCTCCTTCCTTCCTTCTCTTCTCCACTTCAGCAGCAGAAGCAGACTGTCAAAAACAACAACAACAACCCAATGGACGGGTGCCGGTCCATGGACAGGTGGTTGTGGACCCATGCTCTAAGTTGTCTCAGGGGTGCTTTTTTGTTTGTTTGTTTTTTGCTATGTCTGATTACATCCACACTTGCATTTCTAGCCCTCTGTCTTCATCCAGATAGAATCCATGCTTTATTCTGGAATATTCAAATCCAGAGAAACAAGTTACCAACATCTGGATGTAGCATTAGGCTGTTGTTTTACAGTTAGCACCAATAACCAGAAGGTAGCCTTAAGCAGAAACTTTTTCTTCTCTGGGGAGGGCAATTCCTATATCACTGTACACTTACTTACTTTTCATCTTGTAATTCAAAAACTTTTGAAAACAAATTAATCAACTCTCAACTGTCTTGCTGCCTTTCTTAAAATTCAGAGCATTTATGTCATAGATTAATTTGTATAATTTAATTCTTGACTTAGAAATCAATCTTTCTCCTTTCAGCCCTTCTTTGGCAAAGAATTGGGTTCTTCACTGCATCTTGATTTTTCCCCTTATTATTAATATTGTGATTTACCTACTATTCTCTACTATCTGAATCATAGCCTTCAAAAAATGAACCCTTGTAGAAAATGGACTTGCCAGAACTACAATTTCTTTTGATACACCTGCTGATTTCTTATTTATGGTCAAAAGAATATCAGTATTTTTTCCCAACACAGTCTAACCCCTGGCAAGGAACTCCATTTTCAGCAGAAGGAGGAGGATAACAAACAGTCTCTTTCTCTGCAGCACGAATGAGGAATAAAGCTGGAATTTAATTTTAATTGCTAACCTTGTGAATTTACAATTTTCTCATTTACCAAATGAACATACAAACAGAAATCCAAGTTCCCTGCGTAGTTCTCTAACAAAATATACTTACAGAAAGACATGTTTTACAGGAAGATGTGATCAAAGTCTTGCATAATTAGTGTCAAAGCATATTAAAATACATTATGCATACCTAAGTAAAAACTGTGCACTAAAATATCGCAAGAAGTTTCCCCAAGCTGGCAAACATTAAAAAGACCAAAAACATAAAGTTATGGAGGCCACTGGGGAACTGAATTTTAAATTGACGATATGAGAATCTTTCCAAATATGACGTTTTAGACTTGCTGATCCCAAAACAACTTTCCTTTTAAGGAAGTTCAGGTGGTAGTAATGAAATTTACTCTGAAGCTTCGTCCAGACAGCACTTAATTACTCCACATTATTTGGATAAAGCACATCCAGACATATTTTATTCTAGATCATTCATGATTTATTCAGAAGCTACATTTGGAATATTGTGTACAATTCTAGTCACGGCACCTCAAAAAGAATATTGTAAAAGTGTGCAGAAAAGGGCAACCAAAATGATTAAGGGGCTGGAACACCTCCCTCACGATATCAGACTGCAACATCTAGGCCTCTTCAGACCTACTGAAGTACATAAAATCAGGTATGATATAGAAAAGGTGGATAAAGAAAAATTCTTTTTTCTATCACATGACACTAAAACCAGCAAAATAACGAGCCATTGGGATAACTTGCCGCCTCATAAACAGGACATCTTATTATCAGCTGTTCACACAATTGCACACCTTAGCTGGAACTCTAATTACAAAATTTAGGATGCGTGATTTTAATTTTCTGGTGCTAATGATAATGTCAACATCATTTATTTATTATTTGCAATTTTATCCCACCCTACACCCTAAGGTCAATTTGGTCAATTTGGAATGAATTAAACAAATATATTGGAGAACACGGCAGGATTCAACAGGTTGCTTTTCGTCTGTTGGCATCCCAGTAATGTTGAACAGAAGCTAACACAGGAAAGTGATCTGATGTTGAGCTTGGAATGAAAAGCCTTGCCCACTTCAGCCTGGTTATGATCATGCACTATAGGCAAGGAAGAATGTATGCTTGAGACTCTAGTCTTTAACCTAGGTTTTAAAGATCTGTAATAGACATTACACATATTTCCCTATATAAAGAAATCCATTCACAACAGATAAAGATTCATGACAATGAATAAGTTTCCCCTTCTATCTAGGAAGGTCTATGTGCTGCTCAGGAAACTGGAGAACAGTGTAGATTGTCCCACATCTGGTTTCTGAACCCATAAGCAAATGCAGTGCTAAGATAGAAGACATGTCAGGAGTATCCTTGGCAATATCCTTGGGGAAGATGTCCCAATTGTCCAGGATAATAAAGAACTATTTCCACCTATTCTGCAAAGAGGACAGACCAGAAAATATTACTATACATTACGGTCATGATTACAGCTGCACAGCCAGCTTGTCTCTGCCTCAGACTAAAATTCTTGTCACAGCTACTGTTGGAAGAAGACATGTTAATGGCTGTCATGAATCATAAATAAATAATGTGGCAATAAATAAATAATAGAATAGCAAGGTTCAGTGTAGTTAAACACTGATGCCAATAGCAAGCCATTTATCTATCTTCTCTTTCAGTTTTGGTTTTTGCTTGCTCACCTTGGCTGTGGAAGAATTCAGATACTTTAAAAGCCGGACTCATGTACCTGTGATCTTGACAAGGATTATGTTCTGTTGCACTGGAGGCATCTACTTATCAGGGGAACACTGCTGGGTTAAGCAAGTGCAACAAAGGCCAGTGCCTTACTAAATTTTAAGAGGGAAGCAATTAGCCCTCATGTTAAAGCAAAGCTTATTAGACAAAACTGATATCTTTTGACTTCTACAAAATGCCCAACAGCCCCCCACTTAATCAATTCAGAAGAGTATCCATGAGTATCCACTTCCAGTGGAGGCATCTCCAATCTGGGTGGATGGGGGAGGCCCCTGAATCCACCACACCCACTGTGTCTCGCACTTTGAATAGTCCTGCCAATCAGAGTGGTGGTAAAGCACCCTGTATACAGAGTCTCAGGTGGCAGAAGGCTGCTGACAAGAATGTAGTCAGGGGAGCAGTAGAAGGAGGAGGAGGAGGAGGAGAGAGGACTTTTCTATCCTGCTTTTCTCACCTACTGAAGGAGACTCAAAGTGGCTGACAAAGCTTTCTGTTCTTCTCCCCACGACAGAACACCCTGTGAGGTGGGTGGGGCTGTGAGCTCAGAAGAGAGCTGTGACTAGCCCAAGGTCACCCAGGTGGCTTCATAGGGGAATGGGGAATCAAACCTGGTATTCCCAGATAAGAGTCCAGCTCCCTAACCACAAGACCAAACTGGGTCTAGTAGGTGCCTTCTTCAGGTGATGGGGTCACCTCCAACATGTAAGTGGAGATGCAGCCTTTGTCATAAAACTAGAATAAGGACTGCAGTGTTTTCAAATCTAATACACAAAACAAAACTGGGAAAAATATTATTGGGTGGGAGAACTTCCCCCTCCCCTTTTCTGAAAAAGGCCCTTAACACAATTTTATCTGAATATTTTATAACTTTCGGCTGGGGGGACCGCTGTTCTTTTTCTTTTACATCATTTTATTTATTTTATTTTTTAAAGAATTGCCTCCCTGGGACCTTATATCAAAGACCCAAGGAGGTATAAACACTTTCAAAATAAAGCATAATAAATCTATAAAATGGTATAAAATGGTCAAAGAGAGAGGGGGAGGGAGAAGAAAAAAGAACTATTACATAACATCCATAAAACATCAAAGCTGAGGGAGAAATATTCATCACCAAAGGCCTGAGTGAACAATTTTATTTTTCAGTAGGAACTGAAATGTGCTTAGCATTGGGACCTGAATTTCTAAGAGGAGTCTATCCTACAGGCTAGACTATTGTAATGCGCTCTACATGGGGCTGCCCTTGAAGATGCAGCTAGTGCAATATGCAGCAGCTAGATTGCTGACCAGGACAGCTGGCCAAATGCACATCACACCAGTCTTAAAAGAGTTGCACTGGTAAGATTTGAATTTGATATAAATGTTTGGTAGGAATCCAGTTTGAATCCCTGCTATAAGTCACCTACGAATCACTTATGTATCCCCTATGTATCCCTACATATCCATTCGGAACATGTCAAATCCACTCTCAATCCACTTTGAATCCACTTTGAATCCACTTTGGATCCATTGTAGATGTGACTGGGCAGCCGCTTTCCCACCTCCCCAGGATCATGAATGCATGAAACCAATTTCCTCATTCAATTTGATGTGAATTGAATGGAGGAAATATTCAGCTTCATGCAATTTCCCCCCTCCCCAAATATGGCGGGTTTCAGTTTCATAAGCAAATACCCAGCAATGGCAGCAAAAGCCATGGTGGGCATGACCACATTCAAAGGTAACAGGGTGTGGCTAGCAAGGATAGGAGGCTGGAGGTGACCCTCTACTGCCATTCATGCACCCTTCCAAGGCCCACCTAGGCACCTCTCTCACCAGGAATCACAGCAATTCCTAGATGGGGGAGGTGCATGCACACTTCCAGAAGGCCTGGTTGGGCCTCCGAGGAGTGCACAATGGCAACAGAAGTTGCAAAGGCCACAGCCACATTCAGGAGTAAGGGGTCACAGCTGGGAGGTGACAGGAGGCTGGGGGAGCAAATCTCACCTTCAGCGAAGGCCAGATCCATTCTAATTGTGGGGAAATGGGGGCTCACGAAATGTAGCCCCCTTTTGATTCACCCACAAATGCTGAAATTCATATGAATGGCACAAACATTTGTGCATATCCCTAATTTAATTTGATTATGAGGCTGCTAGCTTAGAAGTTAGAAACAGTCTGCCTGGGTACTTGTTATGAGTGCATCATGCCCAAAGTGACAGAACACAACTTGAAACAGAAAGGAGACACCAACATTTGGTTTTCCTTAATATTCACAGCGGCTAAATCTATTTTTAAAACTGAAATTGCATGTCAGTTCAAATCACAGTAGTCTAGAATGCAGCATTTGCTGCTTGCCCATGACTTTCATCCAACAACATATCAGTGTGAAAACAAGAAAACCCAGTCATCCTAGTTTTTCCTTGCATGTCCAATCTAATTGTCATACCCCTTATTCATTGCCTAGCTGCCTGCCTTAATAGTGTTCGTGTTCACCTCAGTCCTAGCAACAGGGAAGGCAACCACCACTTCATCATGAAAACAGGAATCACAAATTCATTCTGTCAAATACATTTCAGAGAACAGGATCATAAATAAATCCAGCAAAGTCCAGCGCACCACAAAATTTATGTTGAGCTGAGACAAACTCGTGGGTACATATGCAGGCTCTTGGGAGAACATCTCCTCAGTGAATACATATTTGGGCTATGTGCCCAGAAATTTCAGAGTTTCAATTTTATTTTAATTGGTATCTTCAGGGCAAGCATTCCAATACACCCTGATACACAGTGCATACTATAAAAGAAAGCAGTAGCCATTGTCAGGGATAGTGCTGGACATAACGTTTGGATAAAAATTTAATGTTTTGAGGTAAAATGTTGCATGGAGGCCAAACTCAGATTCTTAATATCTTCCAGTTTTTGAGCTTTCTTCACTTGCAGTGACCAATGAACCAGTCTGAACAGACCAAAATAAAGAGGGACAAATATGGGACATTATTTATATAAATGCATATATAACATGTACTTTCTTGGGGGGTGGGCTGCGTGTGTGTTTTAATAATAAAGTTCCTATTGTTTCATTATCCTTAAGACTTTGGGGTAGCTGCAGCCCATGAAGTCAACGTACCTGACTTCTATAATGACTCCCTATTTTAATTTTTTTTAAAAAAACCCTAACAAATAAAGTCCTAAGGGTTAAAAAGTTATTTGTAATTTTTTATAATTAAATGTTGTGAATAAGAGGCCTAAAGCGAACGACAGTGACAAGTTTGGCAATAAACTTACTTTACCATATTGCCATGTTTTCTGTCAATTTTGTCCTCTCTTCCTCAACCAGACAACCATCTCCGTCAATCACACAAAACTTTCCATACCTGTCACTGGATTAATCCCAAGAGAACCACAAAGCAATCCATCCATGCAGCTCTGACAAAATGCTGCAATATTTGCATCATGATGATGTGGCAGCAAGATAAATTGGCGCACAACTCATAATTCTTGAAGATGCATTTCTTCTGCCAGAACCTACAGGAAACTAGTTTGCTACATGATCTACTCTCCATTACATTCATTTGTCTCAACAGTGAAACCTTCAGTGCTGGTACAGGGAACATGGAATGATATTTGGTGATGAGAGGGAAGGAACTTAAGAATCACTGTTACTGAAGGTGAAGACATTTCAAGCCTTGTCATTACTAATAAGTAAGATCTTGTCCAACTTATCTGCTTCACTTGATCATCAAGCCACAATTCCTTTCACTGCTTGCAGCTTTCATACAGTTGCCGCTGCCACTTAGCCTGATCCCCTTAACCTGATCCTGAATCCTACCTGGACCCTCAGGTAAGGGATAAAGGAGGGCGATGCCTGTCAGCAGTGTTCAGAAATGGTGTGAAATCTTCCAATAGTCCCCTGTCTTCTCAGTAAGCAGGGTAAAGAATATTACTATCACCACATGGACAGCAAAGGCCGGGAAAGCGTTTTCACACCTTTAAAAACAGGCTTGAGGAGAAAAATGAATACTTCCTTGGTCATTTACCATAGTGTGATGCCTAGTGTTATCATGAATCATCTTGATGGCAGGTGGCGATCCTGACTTATACAATAGGTAGGTATTGGTGTAGGTAGAAAGCCCAGAAATCTCATTCATTAACAAAAAATATATTATAATTTCCATTGCTTCTGAGTAGAAACAAAAGCTAACAGGATTGTGGTTCTTAGTGGTTTACTGTGAGAGGAAGGCTGATTTTTATTTTTGGAATCTGAAGCCAAGGAGGACTCCTTGAGGAACCCAGCAGTGCCAAATCCTTTACTAAACTCTTATAAAAGAATTCCAAGCCAAAGGGACCACAGACTTTTCATCTCCCTGAAAGGCTGCAAGCCAAACCTATAAACTGGTGCTGTATGCTTTAGAGTAAATTCAGGAAGTGCTGGGTCACTGCAAGAGTTTCTTTTCTTTTCTAAACTTGTTTTACCTCTGCATGCCATTAGATGATGTATAAAGTAATTAGTATGTGCAAAAGGAATAATATCTTCCAGAGGTTTTATGTACACACACACCACAAAAAACTTCTTTAAAATTGCTTTAACTTGAAGAACTGAGAAAGATAATCAATATTCCCTTGAGTCACCTGAAACAAACACAATTCTCTTGAAAAAGACTAAAAATAAAGCAAATGGCTATCCAGGGGAAAGGGGGAAGACACTGTTTTTACAAACTTACATGTAAACCATGGGAAAGAATTGACAAAATTGCTGTTTTTTACAGATTTGGTGGGATGAAGTCATTTCCCCATGATTGAGGAAGATTGCCCATGGGTTATTCCTTCATAGCAAATGCATTTTTCCCTGCACACATTAAACATGCAGTGTGGAAGCATATTCAGCTACAGAAATTAATTTTTCCAATTATTTTCGTGAGCATGCCTTCCCCAAGGAAAAGGTTATCAAACAAAATCTTTACTGTGGAAGAATGGCATGCTGCAACTACGTTTAAATCAATCACATAAGTTCAACCTAAGGCGATAGGATTTACAATATACTCCCCATTATAGTCCATCAACTGAAAAGAGTATTTAATTTCTATCTTGGTAACAGTAACTAAGAACTTTCAGGTTTTAGTAGTTATACAGTAATAAAGAGACGACTTCAGTCTCCTGGTAATTATCCTCCTCCCCCAAATGATGCTATTTGTAGCTTTTAGAAGTTATATGGGCACAAAAATGACAACCCTAGGGGGAAAAACCAAATCCTTCCCCAGATGCAGTAAGCGTTTAAAAAGTAAAATTTCCCAAATACATAGATACAGCTGGACAAGATATTTCAAACCTTCAATTTTTTTTTCAATGTAGCACAAATGTAACAGGTCTCAGCCCTTAGGTGTCCAACTTTTCCTATCATTTTTATATGGTGAGTATTAACTAATCAATAAACTGATGATGAGAACATTTTTTATTTGTTCTGAAACAAACTAAATGCAGTAGAAAACACACACCAAAAAGATAAAGCTAGTAACATTGTATGTGGCAATATCCACAATTCCTTGTCTGCTCTTCTGTGTGCCTTCTTTTATTCCAGAGTGAAAAGTGATTTCAGAGATCACATAATACCTTTTGTTTGATAAAAACAGGAAAGAGATGGTGAATGATACAGGCTGTGATTCGACATAACAAAAGGAATGCCTCAGAGGGACAGTATGTGGCCCCATGTTCCCAAGCCCTCTCTAATCCACCTTTTCTAGTACAGTATGTTCAGAAGAGGGAGGAGGGGCAGACTGGTGTGTGAACAATCCAACCCCTAAGCCTTCTCAGAGGAGTCTTAGAAATGCTTTTGTTGTTGTTGTGTCTGATCACAGCCATAGTCTTAGGTACACCTTTAAAAAGTTCCGTTTGTTTATCATTTTCAAATATCTTTCAAGACAGAACCTTTTAGTTCTGCCCCTATCGACCAGTTGCATGGCACAACCATAATGGAGACCATGAAGACACAATATAACAATCTCTCTATATTCTTCCAGAACTTGGGAAATTCTTAATTTGTTGGTAGTGACTACTGTGCTCATAGTAATGGGGAACACATTTGTCTCCTACAGGTGGATTTTCTGTCAAAAGAGGGAAGGCGGAAAAGCAAACTACTAGCAATTGCTGGCAAGGCAAGGGTGTGGTGGCTACCAGCCCTACAGCAAAGGCAACGTACTTCACCCATTCTGCTGCTGAGGCTAAAGAATCAGCCCTGAGCAAGCAGCATTAGTTCAAAGCTCTGCTAAGAAGTTCCTTACTGCACTGGGCTCAACTTTGAAAGTTTCCCTGACAAATTTATCATTTCATAAAATATCTATTAAACATTCATTAACACTTTATAAACTATTTATAAATGTTCTTTTACTATGAAGCATATTTCAGGCATTTCTGCTCAAGGACATTGCCTAAGCCAGTATTTCAGTGCAGTTTTGCTGTAAGCATCACCCATATAAAAAGAACCTCTGTGCGTATGCCTAGGAATTATTTTATCCCTATACAGTGTAAGGGAAGAAATTGCATGAGCCCAAATGATTTCTGTCAAAGAGAATCCCGACATAAGGAGACAGACACATAGGGCTTTTGCTCCCATATGACAACATGTGCTATATATATCTAGATATGCTCAAAAACTCACAGTCACATCTGTAAGTTAGCTGCTTGATTTTTGAAATGAAATCCAAAACTCCCCCATCTGCCTAATTTGACACTTCATAGTACGTTTCACTCTTATAGAAGGCCAAGAATGCATTCACCTGCATATATAATTGGGTGGGAGGTGAGTCTCCACTTTTGGGTAGGAGGCAGCTCCATGTCATCTGATTGGAGAAAAGGCACCTTCCTTGTCTCAGTTCAGGAGCACACCTTGGAAATATGCTTTAAGTCATACAGCAGGGATGCTTCCAGACTTACCTTATACTACGCTGTCCCACCAAAGCTGTTTCCCATCAGCCAGACATGACAATCGGAAGCCACGCAGGGACAGTGCCAGTGCAGTTGCTTCTGGTATGCCTGACAGGGCGATTGGAAGCTGCACTGTGCCTTCAAAGTGGCTTCTCATTGGTCAGACAGGATGTGCCATCGCCCACAGTGGGGGTGCTGCATGTCCCAGAAGAAGCAAAGTAAAAAGATACTGATTGATCAGCATCCTTTTACTTCACACACTTCGATCAGACACTGCGCTACTGCTGCAGGAAGAAAAAAGCTGATGTCTGATGTCTCTCAGTTTGATTCAACCTCCCACACAAAGGTAGCTGGGTGACCTTGGGCTAGTCATAGCTCTCTTTCTGAGCTCTCACACCCCCACCTACTTCACAGGGTGTTCTGTTGTGGGGAGAAAAATAGAAAGCTTTGTCAGCCACTTTGAGTCCCATTAAATGGGTGAGAAAAGTAGGGTATAAAAGCCATTTGCTGCTGCTGCTGCTGCTGCTGCTACTGCTACTACTACTACTACTACTACTATTATAGTTTATTTCTAAAACGCTGTACATGTACTCAGCACCGTACAATATTATATTATATTAATCTTAGACAGGTCCCTGCCCTCAGGCTTACAATCTAAAGAGACAAGAAACAAAAGGAAAATGGTGTGGGAGGGAACAGGGAACAAGAAAAAGCAAGCGCTTGAGGTCTTCTGTCCATTTCTTATTGCTGGAATTTTCCTATTCTCTTTACTTTGAATTTTCTCTTCATTGATGACAAACCGGATGATGGTAGAGATGGTCAGCTGGCATCTACTCAGCCCCACCCTGCTCAGCCTCAGGGCCAGACATTTTTTCAACTGGTGGAAAACAACTACTACTACTACTACTACTACTACTACTACTACTACTACTACTACTACTACTACTACTACTACTACTACTACTACTACTACTACTACTACTACTATCCCTCTTTATCTTCTATCTTCTGGCTCCTTTCAGGATTGTTCCTCCTGCAAATACCCCGATTCAGTCAAGTTTCAGTCAGCTTACTTTCCATTGGTTTCCCCCCCCCCCCATCTCCTTGGTTAACATCACAAAAGGAGCTGGTACAGTGACCAATCACTATTATGAGAAACCTGGCATCATTTTCCAATCACTGTTATGAGAAACGTGATACCAGTTTCCCATAATAGTGATACTATGGGATATTGCTTCCATATCCTGGTTCCATATTGGCAATCCCACATCTGGAGGCACCCATATTAAAGTGATTTACAATTTAATCTGAAAAGAACATCTAAAAACAATGTGAGAACTATATTACAAACAATGTTTGAGTTTGGATAACAGTTTAACTATTTCCCCAGAGAAATCTAGGTTTGTTTTGTTTTGTTTAATTCCCTAACCAAAGTTTTGACAATTTTCTTGTTTATTCTTAAATCGCTCTGCTTTGTCCCTTTGGTCTAGTGGTTAAGGAACCAGACTCTTATCTGGGAATACCATGTTTGATTCTGTCCTCCTCCATGAAGCCAACTGGGTGACCTTGGGCTAGTCCCAGGTCTCTTCTGAACTCTCACAGCCCCATCTATCTCACAGGGTCTTCTGTTGTGGGGAGAAGAATACAAAGCTTTGTCAGCTGCTTTGAGTCCCCTTAAAAGAGAAAAGTGGGAGAGAAAAGCCAACTCTTCTTCTTCTTTATCATTTAGCGATCAATATGGACAACTTGGAAATGAAACAAAAAAATCCAAATATTTGTCCTTTTCCAAAGACAAAAGCACACACCTGCTGACAGGCACTAAGGATGGATGTTGGGATGCAGATTCTGAACAGCATCCTGCCCACTCTTGTTAGAATAGCTGTCACAGTGGGCAGGGATGGAATGATAAATTATTCCCAAATTGGAAAGAAGCCTAAGAAATAAGTCTGTCCCCAAAGAGATCTAGCCATCAAACCACTAGATGTTTCTGATAGGCAAACACAGCAAGATGGCACATAGGTGATAGAAGTTATCCACGAGGGAGGACAGAATGGATATCTTGTACTGTTGCTAAGAGATGAGAAGCTCATTAGAGGATGAAGTGGCAGGCAGGTGATATCTCAGCAAAGTATGGGAAAGCGGAATGGGCGAGGAAATATCTGCCAGTACTACAACCAGCAGTGTAATGGAGTCGATGAAGAGGAAGAGGCTGGATAAAGGGCAAATGAAAGAGTCATAAGAAACAAATGCAGCCCAGACTAACAAAAGGAAGAGAAGAATAAAGTTTCAGTGAAAAGGTGTCAGGCTGGTATTTCACACTCGTAATGTACTACAGAATGATGAAGGAACCTTTCGGGTAGAAACAGAAAGAGAAGAAAATGAACACTTTCCCCCTTCTCCCTGACAAAATAAAGGGCATTTTAAAGAAAGAAAAGAATAGGTAAGAAGATCCTAATGTAATTCAAAATCAATCCCCCTGGAGTGAAGTTGTAACTCTACTGCACACACAATTTTAAAGTGGTTTTAACATTTTCCCCCACTTTCATTCATTGATGCTAACCTCTACAGCCTTTTTGACACTCACCTCTGGATCCTGAATAGACCCAGACCACTGACGCAGATTGCAAAGAGACATGGGCGGGATCACCACCATCGGCATCAACGGTGCTGATCTGGACTAGCCCATGCCCTAGTTGCAAATCTCACGCATCCTTTGCATGCACATTCCCATATCTCCATAGAATAGGAATGAAAGACCTTAACCTCGGGGCCTAGTGGGTGTTTTTCAGAACCCCTGACAATCCAAAACATGAAAGGTGGGCTTTTGCACACCTCCCATGTTCCAGATCCTCTGAAAATGCCAATTAAATGTTAGTACCAGAGACCCAGATTAAGGACCTCCTTAATCTGGATCATGCTCCATCTAATACAGACAGAAACAGACTGGGGGGGGGGCTCTGTGATCTACATTAATCTGGATTAAGGGCCCATGCAGAAAGGGCCCATGAAAGGTTTTCCAGGACAATCAAAAGTAATTCCTCAAGGCATTTCAGATGACCCTGCTGGGGTGACAGTTTCATTCAGTTTTATTATTTGGTTTTTGTTTCTGCAGAAGAAAGGGGCATTTAAAAACATTCTCTGCTTTTCCTCATTTCCAAGCCCTGGTTTCTAGCTGTGCATCTCAGAGCAATATACTAACTGTTATGCCTGTTGAGCAGCAGCAGGTATGCCTGGCTGATGAAAACCTTCATCTTGTAACTTCCCAGGGGATCTTTTTTACATTTTTTTCCTATGCAAGCTACAAGGAACCCCATTGTATAGAAGGGGCAATTAAAACAGTGACATTTACTATCCACAGCAGATGATTTTACAGTGGTATTTACAGGAGCTCAGACACCAAGGGGAGAGAACACCAACAAACACAGTTGGCAAAGTAAACAGAGCGGTAGAACAAATGTAGATGTATTTAGGAAGTCTAGCACTACAGAGATTACTGAATAATTCATGGGTGAGTTAAATTTTAACATTTCGCACCCCCTCCTCATTTTTAATTAATCTGGCAGCCAGGCATGGCTTCTAAATAGTTCCTAACTGACTGAACCTTGGATGGACTTTTATGCTCTCCTTCCCCTATGTTTGTAGGATCTTCCTAAGGTGGATAGATGGAGGGGAGAAGGACAATGGTTCCCTCATTCCAGGACAAGGTGGCAAGGGATGAAGAAAACAAACCGCAAAATGGTTGTTTCACTTTGCCCAGACATAAGGCCAATATTCCACATTTTAGAGTGCCATACAGCAACACAATACCTTAAACCCAGGATTTGGGGTCTATATTTCAAGACCATACCCTAAGCACTGTGATCACATCTGGCAAATCAAAAACTATTATGGAATAATTACAGGTTTCTGACCTGTCTGAATGCAGACTCAGAGCCAAATTGCAAGCCCCAGGCAAGATCAGCCATAGTCTGCACCAGCCTGTGGATGGAAGAGCTCAATTCCAGGATATATAGGTTAAGCAGATCTGACCCAACTATAACCACCACATTTTCACCATCACATTTACTGAGGAAACCATTCTGAGATTTTACAATAAGGGACAGTATAAAGTATATATCAAATAAGAAAACAAGGTTATGTCCAGTCACACAGAAAATGGTACTGTCTCTCCATGGCTGCTTCCTGTCTGACAGATGGATGGTCAGAAGCCACAAAGGGATGATACAGCTGCTTCTGGTCCACCAGATGGGTCAATGGGAAGCTGTGCTGTCCTGTCATTTGACCGATTCGAATACATTGTATCTATTCGTATGAATATTCAATTCATATTTAAAGACGAATGTCAACAACAGTCATATGAGTCCATACGCATCCATACACATCTGTACACATCCCGTTTTTATTCCATATGCATCCCGTTTTCGTCCCGTACATATCCATAGAAATGCATACGGGTACGAATAAGATGCACACATACGAATGTCCAAATAATTTATATGAGTTATTTTACAAGTTCAGATTTGTTTGAATGTTAAAAATATGAAAGTATAGACATTCGATTCGAATTCAAATGTCCAAATTTGAACAAATTTGAACAGATATTGAATGTTTCGAATATTTTTGCACATCCTTAATCCTCAGTCAATCATTGCTCCTGATGTTTTATCTGTTAGCTGGATCCAAGAGCTACACTACATGTACTCCCCTTCATATGTAATATAGCAACATTAACAACAAAAATAAGAACTTAAGAGGACCCCTGCATCTAGCCCAGCATCCTGTCTCACACATTAGTCCACCACTTGCTTCTGAGCATTCTCAAGCAGAAGGCAAAGTCAAAATCTTCACCTGCTCTTGAATCCCTACAGATGCCCTTTAGAGAATATCCTTTATATGCCAGAATAGAGTATAGATATTACAGATATAGTGAAGTTAGTCATCAGCATCTGGGTATAGCCTAATTTTTGATTGCCCTTTTCTGCATTTTTTTTTCAGTTCTGCCATATCATTATACCTATGCCAACACGCTGATGGGATTTTAAGTAACATCCTAGACAATGAATTTGAAGTATGGTACCATCTATAATGGACTTTTAATAAAACTTCTCTATTCTTAGATATTTGCTTCTGAATGTACTGTGACTATATAATTCCACATCATTGTTCAAGAATGTATGCTAAGTCCATGTATTAATCCATTAAGTCTTCTTTCATCAATTTTAACAATATTTGACATAGATAGCTAGCTTGAACTTTAGAAAGATATTTAAGAAATTAAACTTACATTCAAATATTGTTGATTAATTGACAACTATGAACTTGTTTCATAATGTTAGGTGATGAAATTGAGTGACTAGCTAAAGCTTTGAACCACACATAGCAGGAGTTCCCTAGGATATATTTTCATTCATCTTTAGACCTAGGATTCCCAGATCTTTTTTTTTTAACTCGGTCAAGTTCAAACTGTCAAGTTTGAGCCAAACACTTTTTAAAGATGGTCGATATCTTATCAGCATAATTGGGGAAGGATAATACATGTTTTTTTCTCTCTGTCTGTCTTGACCATACTTGATATTTGAGATGTAAAATGGTTGAACAATTTTCTTTGTTTGTTAAGTACAATTGGTAAAACATTCTAATAAACTTTGGCAATTCTTTAAATTCACTTATTAGATCCTGAGTACAATTCAGACTGCTGGATTTAACTCTAAACGTTTCAAGTATGGACCCGTTTTAGCACCTTGGGGCCTAGACTGTACAATGCCAATGGGCCATTTCACCTACATTTTATCTAGGTCAGGTGCCCATTCAAGGAAATATAAGTCTGTAATGAAGCACAACCACCCCAGGACTACTGACCGTACATCTTTGACTCTGCCTTCTTTTTTGTTAAAAGGGTTGCCAAAACAGTCCAGTTTCCCACCTGTCCCAAGGGTAAGATTTGAAGTATTGGAATAACCCCCTGCCTTGTCCGCTCAGTGTCTTTGATGATCTCAAAGTCCATAATTAAAACTTTCCTTTAAAGATCTGAGTTCTACTCTGACCTGGCAAGAAACTGAACTTCAGAGAGCTGCAGGCTGGAAGTCGCTCCATAGATAAGGCTCTTCTTCCCTATAGCCTTGCTGTGTATTGCTGGATTAAGTCAGCTTGATCTTCTGCCACAATGAAGCAAGACTGATTGGCATACTGAGATATAGGACCTTATACCTCACTTCACCAGTACCAAAATGCAAGGACTTACCCAGAGCACTGGTGCTACTGCCTTACTCATAAGCCCATCTTTTTGAGCTTTGTTATCCTCCCATTTGTTAATCACTGAGAAGACCATGTCTGAGGAAGAGAAGCCCTCAAGAAGCCCACCTTTGCTTAGTTGACACGTGTATTGTAATACAGTTATTTCTGGTCACTTTACATTTTCACAAAAGAAACTTTGTACTAAGATCACTCAGCCAACTATTTCCCCTCTGCTGGGACTGGCACCACACCATTATCAGTAAATCAAACTCATAGACTTAAAAACCTGTGCACACATAGTAGCAGTGCTTAACACAGGTATAGAGCAATTCCCATAAAACAAGAGAAAGATACCTAGAGGGACCACCTTCTGTCTTATGAATCCGGCATAAATCCCCATGTCAGTTAGTGAAACTTTGCTCTGTATCCCACCATTTTCAGAAAGGTCACCAGACACTGTTGATTCATCTTGACTGATTACATCCACTGTTTTTTATTTGAAACTTCCATACAAAGAACACTCTGGCTTTTTATTTCACCCAGAAGATCCCTACTACATCATACAGTTGGAGTTCCGTGAGACTTCAGCATGTGCATAGACCCTACAAATTTGGAGCTCACATCGATATCCCTGAAAGATCATGCAATCAAGATTATATTAAGGTTGGTTTGTGCAAGAAGCTATTTTGCACCATGAGTCTGGGACAGTCCCTTTGACAATTGATTCAGAGGATAAAAATAAGGAGCACATAATTTATCATGGTTTGAATCCCCCGCCCCCAAATTTATTTCCCTGCCAGAACTGAGACGGGTATTTTTGTTTGATTGTTTTTTGCTGTCACTTCCCAATTAACTGACTACCTTGACTACCAACTCAAGAGGAGAGCAGGAAGACAGCTATGATGCTACTTGAAGCCCCAAAATATCTCGAGTGAACTCTGTGCCTATTAACCTCAGCTGCTTTCAGATGTCAGTTATTTATTGTGCTGTACTTGAGTTTTTCAGAATAAAGCATAGATATTCCAGAATATCCATGCTTTGTTCTGGAATATCAAAATATAGTGTCTGGAGACAGCCTTCCTGTGGGTCAGACTTCTGTTTGAATGAACACACTCCCATTTGTCTCAAGATAACAGCAGATGTGTGGACATTCTTAGTCCCTTTACTCTACAAATGATTTCTTTTATAGTGTTCTACATTTATACTTCCAAGATGAACCAATCTGTCTTTAGTGGAGTATCCATCACAATTCTTAGGGGAAGCATTTTCTACCCTAGAATAGAGCTCTTATGGTCTTACAGTAAATCAACCAGATTTCTCTGCTTCGTACTTATTCCTCTCGTTTTTTTCCTGACAAAGAGACATCTCTCATCTTTGTTTTGTCTGGATGAGAGCAATAAGCTGCTGTCTCAAAGTAAAGCTTTTAGTTTGCCAGGAGCCTAATGGCAGGCTATACGTGACACTGTGTTTTCCTCCATAGCTGCTTCGAACAGCTTTTAGACAAGGAGGTGTGAATTTAATATTAATAGGTGCCATTGCCTGCTTGCCTAACCCTTTTCTAAACGAAGAATGCAACACTGGCAGTGAATTTAAACAACAAATTCAAACTAAGTGTATAAAATAAAGCATAGACTGCCTAAAAATAATCTCACAAAAAAAACCCTTCTGCAAATAACAAGATTAATGGATTAAAAACAACACGTCTAACCCCCCCCCCAAAAAAAACAAATTTGTTGCTCTATTTATCTTCTTCTCCCAGACTGCTCCGATGAATAAGCTCCATACTTGAGCATTCTAGCTTTAACATGTCACAAGTAGGGATGTGCACCAATGTTCATAACATTGTTATTTGTACAAATTCAGACAATTCAGACATTCATATACAAACATGGACAATTCAGACATTCATATATGAATCAAAGGGTGCTTCCGCAGTGGCCATAAAAATGCATTAAAAGGACATTAAAGACACAAACAGAACACATAGAAAACTTACCTTCCGCACTGGAGGCCGGATCCAGGACTCTTCGTGGCAGCCGCTTCTGTACTCCGTTGTGTGAGGCCTATTCTTAATGGGGTCTCGCTGCTGAAAGATCCGGCCTCCAGGAAGACCTCGAAAATTAGCCCCCTCACCTCGATCCATTCGGAAGCAGGACGCTTCTGCGAGGGGCCGGATGTGCTGGCAGCCGCCATCTTGGGGAGGGCGGAAACAGGCCAAACTGCCTCCAGAGCTCCTCCCTTGCCCCCCACACGCCAACAGACATGCACAGTGACTGGCAGCTGCATGCTCCAGTCCTGGGGCTTCGTGGGCGGCGTCGGCGGCAAGGGAGGCTAGGGCTGCATCCGCACGGCATGCCTTAATTCAGTTTAACGAAACCGAAATAACTGAACCGGAACGAAACTGTCTCCACCGGCTTTCAACTTGATCCATGTCAACGGCATCCCGCCGGCAACCTTATCTCGGATTCAATCTTCGGAGGCCCCACAGCAAGTCCTCCCTGCCCATTGCCAGTCAGGATTGTGCCCACCCCATTGCTGTTCCCTCCCAGGATCAGCCCCTCTCACTTAGTTCAAAGTAACAGAGATCAGACCTCTCCCTCATGGCTGTGCAGCTCTCCGCCTCCTTTCCTCAGCACCATCTTTCCCTCCCCCTTTTGTTCCAGCTTTGTGCTCTTCCCTCATCACCCTCATCGAAGAAGTCTGGATCCCCCTTTCCCACCCGTGCTTCCCTCGCCCCGAGAGGTTGGGCTGGAGGGGAGTGAGGGGCTTTTTCATTGCTCAAAGCACACAGCAGCAGCAGCAAGTAAAGCCCCATTCCTTTAAACATTAATACAGAATCTCAGCTGCTTCCCCTCCTTTCACTTTCAAAGGTCTGAACTTCTGAAATTGCGCAAATTCGCAACATTGTTAATCGGGAGTGAAGGGGCTTTCTTGCTACACTGTAGCGCTCCTCTGTGAAGGCTGCTACAAGAAGTTCAGGCTTTGAATTCGAGATAACGATGCTGTGAAGATGGGGCCCTGATCTCCTTTGAGATGGGTGCTGCAGCCTCTGCACAGCACCCAGGGGATCTGGCCGGCAGAATCTGTCCTCCCTGGGTGTGTGCATACATGCAGGGTCTCCTTGGATCTGTCCCTATTTCAGATGGATCCACGGGAGGACGGATCACTGGGAAATGGATTTTCTTAAATCCGTTTCTCGGCAGCAGGTGTAAAAGCACCCAAATGTTATGACATTCATACTTTGACATCGTATGCATACAAATGTTTTGGAACATTTCTACAAAGCTTTGGAACATTTGTGAAACGGGGAGGTGGGAAAGTGGTCACACCTGCAACTGATCCAGAGTGAACCCAACATGGTTTGGGAGCAGATTCAAAGTGGATTCAGGGTAGATTTGAAACTTTCAGGTTAGATATGTTACAGAATACATATCGGATACATATGCATGCATCTCTGATATGTATCGGATACGTATGCGCTCATATCAGATGTTTGCATGAATTCATACAAATACATCTGTATCAAGTAGAATCCTACCACATTTGAAGGGGACCTATTCGAATGAATACTAATTTTCTTAGGGCGTTTCCACACTGGCCCTTAAAACCCCTTTAGGGACGCATTAAGGACCCATGCAGGATGGATCCTAAAAGATCCTTCCGCATAGGAGACCCCATTAGGACCAGATGAGGGAGGCGTTTTTCACACAATGGCCTCCCAATTCCGGCCCTAATGGGGTCTTCAGGTCCCTACATCCAGATTTCCAGAAGACCTAAAAAAAATTGGGTCTACAATCCGGTCTTCAGGCTTGAACCTGGATTATAGACCCACGCATCTACACACTTACCATGCAGATGGGGTCTTCCAGACAGGCCTGCCAGGAGCAGAGCTGTGTGCATAGGTGGCACAAGCTCCTCTCTGCCACTGACAACTACGGAGGCCTGCATGGCCTCTGCAATTATCACTGTCTGGCATGGCCTCTGGCACAGTCCGGAGTGGCGGGGGGGGGGAGAGTGATTATTGTGTGTCGTAACCCCACTCCTGATGCAGCAGGGGGAGGAGATGGAGGCAGCAAGTCCCCGCTCCCCCCATGTAGCTGCTCCAGCGATGGGGCTTTGATGACAGGCTTGGACAGAGGTTTGCCTCTGACCCTGCCTGCCATCCAAGCCCCTTTGCTGGAGCAGCTATATGGGTGGCAGGGGCTGTCCCTGCCTCCCCATGTGGCTGCTTCTCTCCAGTGATAGGGCATCCATGGCAGGTGGTGGCAGGAGTTTGCCATCACCTACACCTGACATGGACACCTGATCACTGCAGAGGAGAAGTGACAACATGTGGCTGCTCCTCTTCAGTGACGGAGGCAAGGCAGCTGTCATCGGGGGAGGGGGCATGGCACCATGGTTGCAATTGCACCTTCGCAATGCCCGCCACCACACCCCTGAGAGGCGGAGGCAGCAACAGCATGTCCCCCTGTGGCCTGAAATGGGCCGCAGAAGGCATGCTGTGCTTCTTGAAGATCCAGATGTTGGGGAGCACTGCGGAAACACCCTCACGTTCAATTCATTACAATGTGAATGCAAAAAAAAAAAAAAACCCTATTCATGCATCTCCCTAGTTACAAGTTCATTTTACTTAACACAAGAAAGGCTTTAACAACCTGCCTGTACTGGGGCTTTTAATAAAAAACCCTAAAGACTTAGTCATATTCTATCTGGACAGAGTAACTGACCAAAACGTTTTCTTCCATTAGACTCACTGAAAACTAGAGAACAGCAAGAAAGGATTAATACAAAGTGATTTCAATTAAATATAATTATTACATAAGGTACATTAAGGAGTGATTGTGGTTAGCATGAAGAAGCATGGAGGCATTGTTTGCCAAAGCTGTTTTTATTAATAGCACTTCAAGTTTATTGCTGGGTTCTTCAGCTGGAATTGGGCTAGCTACATACATTAGCTCAAGGCTCTCATTTTGAACATGAAACAACACTGGGATGGATGCGTAAGAAGGACCTCCCACAGAATTCTGCTGTATCCTTTGGGTTTCAGCTAGCCTGAAGTGTTCTCTGCCTTTGGCATAAAGTGTAATGAAGCCAAGTTACTATGCCTGAGTATCTGGATTCCTTTCTACAAGTACAGAAGGATATTTAAGTTGTAATTTGTTCCAGAAATTGTTTCTTTCTGAATAACCAAAATTCAGACTCTTAATCAAGTCACCAGAAGTGAACACATCCGAAGCTGGTCTTACCATAAAGGGGGAATCAGTCCGTGACCAAACCGTTCTGTTAAGCAGAAGAAAACACTGCAAAAGCAGGTGATGATACTTAAATACAATGAGGCAAGTCTTGATCAGTCAATTCACAAAAATTACTTACCAGGGCCACCATTTAGTGTTACAAAACATTCATAACCAGTGCATAAGGTTTACACATAGGCAAAAGCCCAGGTGTAATAGATTTTTAAATGAACTGGTATGTTTTGGCAACCTGACTTAGAGATCACACAGAGAACACTTTCCTTAAGACAAAAAAAAGGCAAATTATTTATTCATGTCCATGCACAGAGCTGCAACTAAATGGAATGAAGAATGTTTACAGGGAAATATTGACAAAGAATCAATATCTTCCACAAGTCTTAAAAGCACACTACATATATCTCTCATAGGGAATCGGCTATAAACCCTGTAGGGGGAAAGCAGAGTTTTTAGCTCTGAGCTATGCTTTGGGGAAAAGGAAAGATAAAAGAACTTTGTTGTAAAAGTGGGAGAGAAGCCAGTAGGGGTAGATGTGGCAGATTCAGAAAAAAACAGAGATCCTCACTATTTTGGACTGCAGCATGCATGCACACACCCACGTCTGTGTTTAAGACGAAGTGACAAATACCCGAGAAGTAAACTGCATACAATTGGAAAGGGTATTTGGAAAGGAAGGTATCCAATTCGCAGGAATAATATCCCCAGAAAATACAACAGTTGTACACAATAGTTATACCACATACAATTTTCCCTTGGTTTGGTTAGAAAATATGGCAGCTTCCACTGCACACGCCTTGGCATGTCACACAGAGACCTTTCTAGAATTAGATCACTCCATCTAGGTGAGGCTGCAGTGATGGACTGCAGCTTGGACCAAGAACCAACCGCTCCAGCACAGCCCTCTCTTGGTTTAATTCTAGAGGCCAGGAATGAATGTTCCCCACCTCCAAAGTTGCAAACCAGGGATTTGTTGCTGCAAACAACAAAATGGACTGTTTTTAGGACTACTTCTAGGAGCTTGCCAAAATGGCAAAGCCCAGCTTTGTTTCACTCCATTAGTGTGTTTCCTGGGCCCACTTTAGCACCAGGGAAGAGGGTACCTGCTAGTGTCACATAGGCAGTGTAGTTCCTGGGAGGTATGGCCTTCCATGGACTGGACTAGTATGCCGACTCCATGTTTTCCAGTGGCAACTAACATGGTCCCCAAGGACTACGAAGAAGCTGCTTATGATGTTCAATAGATTTTGGTCCACACAAGACAACAATGCCAATGGCATTAGTAATATCTGTTTTTGAGACTCCAGCCTTGATTTTGGCTCTTGCCTGAACAATGAGACAGAAGGCTGGTGTGACTACAATTTGGTAAAGTTGAAGAGCCACAGTCAAGATTAGAAGTAGTTACCCATTCCATGTCCTAAGCCAGTGTTGGCCAACCTATGACACACGTGTCACAGGTGACATGCCAAGCCCTTTTGGATGACACACATTGTCCCCTGGCACCTGGGCGTGTAGTGCTTGCTTGTTCTTGAAGTGTACGAAATACCAACTTTTGATTAAAGATTTAGCAAACGAAATTCAGCAACAAAAGTCACTAATGTAAAGAATTATGTTTTTGCTTTTAATAAAATCCATATATCAAAAATATAACTTTTTTACTAGAGCTACAAATTCACAAAATTATGGATATTTCTAAATGTGACACAGCACCCGAGTTAAGCTAGGTTATCTTGCGAATTTTGACACACCGAGCTCAAAAGGTTCACCATCACTGTCCTAAGCAGCTCTTGAAGAAGCTCTACTATGGGTTTGTTCTGCAAATGTTTTAGTCCAGTTTCTGGTCCTGAACGAAGAAGAGATTCACCAGGAGTAGCAAGTCATAATTATCAGAGGCCTTTCAATGGCAAAATTCAAGGTAAAACAGCATTGGCAGGAGTTTGACTAGTGATGGAGATGCATCATGGATAGTTAATCACTAGAACTGAATGATGACTACCTTCACCTGAAAGAGGTTATAATATCTGGGGACAATAGGGCACAAAAATACTGTTGATGGTACTTCAAGAGGCCATAACATGTTTTAAGTTGGGGGACAGGGAAAAATGAAGATCGAAACTCCATCTAGAGTCAATGTACCATATCAGAGGAATAGACACATCCTCACCATAAAGAAAATTGATATGAGAAATTATAGGGACATTTCGTCCCAAAAGGCAGAAGCCAAAATGACATATATAGAAGCAAGGACTATTTTTGGTCTGAACCAAAAACTGTGAAACAACAAAAGTCTAATTTGTCCAAGCAATATCCTGTGATGTATCTCTCAAGTACTGCAGCAGATCAAGAATAAAATCCTAATTTTCCACACATACCAAGATGCATACCAAGAACCAATAAAGTGGTTCAGAAGCAAACTTAAAGGTGGCAGCTTCTGCATGCCAATACCTTAATCCACATTAAAGGCCATAAAGTGTACTTCCAATGCATGCCATCACCTCTAAGCTGCTTTTGAGCTACATTTTAAAGCCAATATGTGTGTCTTCTATTCTTAAGATTCAACCATGTGTTGAACCTTTGTAATAATTCTTAATTCCTTGATTTCTCACTTGCAGAATCAAGACAAGACTAAGGCCCTTTCTGCACTGGGCTTTATTCTGGATTATATCCTAGAACAGTCACCTGCCATCCACATGCTAGTGGAGACTACAGCAGGCCACAGGGAGGGTCTTCCCAGCATGTAGATGGCAGACCCCTATCCCAAGGTATAATTTGGAATAAGGCCAAGTGCAGAAAGGTCCTAAGTCCCTTAAATTACCAATGTAAAATGAAACAGCAAGGCTTCCAGGTGCTTATTTTATTATAGAAGGTTGTTTTTCTCTGCTATCATTCACCATCAGGGTATGTTTCACCAGCTTGGAGAGCATCCTATGATGGAAAACTGCAACTCTGAGCTACAAATATTCTCCATAAAATATCTGCAAAGGAATCACTTCTTTCAGTAACTTATGGATGTGCACGAATATTTGAAATATTCGTTATTTGGATGAATTTGGACACATTTGGACATTCATATATGAATTGAATGACCAGACATACATTTTTTAGTATTCGTCTGAATATGATTTTGAGTAATTTGTTTGAATAATTCAGATATTCATATACATATCAGTACGCATCTTGTTCATGTCCGTAGGCATCCATACGGGATGCATATGGGATAAAAATGGGATGCATACAGATGCTTACAAGATTCATATATTGGATATGTATTGAATATTCATATGAATAGATACAAATGTATTTGTATCAGTTCGAATGCAGATATTTGAATATTCCATTCAAATCAAATTGAATGTCAAAAATTGCATTCCTTCACACTCCTAGAAACCATATCATGATGAAAACCATTATATCTGTACTGTTGTCTAAATCCTGATTAGAATTCATGAACTGAATTGAGGCCCTAAGGCTGGATGGTAAACCCCATTAATGTGATCTACAGTAGATCTGGATTGAGGGCCTCTCAATCTGGATCTACCCCTGTCCTTTGTAAATGGTTAGGTCTGGGGGGGAGGAAGCAGAGTCTCTGCAATCCAGATCAGAGGTTCCATGCATAAACAGCCTAGGACTCAGCAAGAGCACTGGTGCAGTACAAACTGCTCCAATGCGGACAGCCTTGTTCCAGTACTGGTCTTGGATGCCAAAGATAAAACCTAGCTAAATAGTACCTGGTAGGGATGTGCATGAATATTCATAAAATTCAGAATTTGTACAAATTTGGCTGAATTTGAACATTCATATTCAAATCAAATGTTGCCACATTCAAAGACTGACATTTGAATTTGAATTGAATGTTTTGATACATTCGTATGAAGCTTCATATGGGATTTGTATTGGATTCATAAGGGATTTGAATGGGATTGAACATTCATATTGAATTTGAATCCCACTACATTTGAAGGGGATCCATTAGAAAGAATATGAATTTTCTCATATTCAGTTCAATACAAATCAAATACAAGGGGGGAAATCCCTGCACATCCCTTGTACCTGGCAAACTTTCCTACTACTCGTCTCATAAACTAAGAAACAGAAGGCCTGAAGACATGTTCATATTCCAATTGGTACTATATTAATCAAACTTTTTGCTCCATGAGTACCAAAAAACAAGAAACAAACTTGATTTACAAGGTTGTTAACTTCATATTTTATTTCAAGAAAGAGCCTAAAATTATTTTCCCTTTAAATAGAAAAGGTATATGAAAATATATATTCTAATCAAGACCTTAGTGAAAATAGGAAGAGAGAAAGGAATTCATCCACCAGTTCAACAGGAGAAGGATAAATAAGAAATATATTTTTCTCTGAACTTAATTTGTTGAGAAATTCAGCCTCTATTTCTAGACATGAATCTAAAGTGCCCGGTGGGAACTTGAAACAGTTGCTATGGCTTTTTATGAAAATTGTTCTGTCTGTTTCACACTTTTTTTTCTTTTCTTTCTTTTTGAAACAAGCTTCATAAAATATGTGCCATAGATCATTCTTCTTGTAACACTTTTGCATTTCACGTCTGTAGCACTGGTTGATCTTAACATACTTTGGTGTCAAAGAAGAAGGAGGAGGAGGAGGAGGAGGAGGGTGAATTCCCATTAAAATTGTTTCAAAACAGTTTTGATCCTCAGTCCCCACGTCAGGTTGGCTTAACACGCTTTCCACGTGTTAAATCACCCCAAAGCATTGTAAATGTTAACACTCATTTCAACAGGTCTCGCTCCGGTTCGTGCATTTGAAATGTTTTACATTTCTTACTGTGGGAACGGTACAGTTTTAGTGGGATGAGAATGCATGTTTAGGGTTTCCCTCCCCCAATAGCTTGTTTCCAAAGATAGTGATTTCATTGTAAAAATCCACCCCTTACAGCAGCCGCTACACTGTAGCAATCCACCCACTTCACACCTGATACCAATGTTGCAATTTTGCGTAATTCTGGAAGTTCTGACCTTTAAAAAGGGAAAAGAAAGGAAAGCAGCTGCAGGTTCAGGGAGATGTGTGAATGTTTTTAAGGCTGTGGGGGTGAGCAGGCGAAGGGGGCTTGAGTTGCTGCTGCTGCTGTGTGCCCTGGGGAATGGGGAGAGGAGAAGAAAGAATCACTGACTGCTCCATGCCCTTTTTCCTCCATCCCGGCAAGTGGCAGCCACCCAGCCAGGCTCCGTGAAGGGGTCCGTTATGGGTGGTGCATTAACGCCAGGAGGAAGAGGGCAGGGCAGCCCAGGAAAGCTGCTTTTAGAAAGTAGCCACTTGAGTCCCCCCCTTGAGTCACGTA
>MTQE01002502.1:1162957-1193168 GCA_014337955.1 Aspidoscelis marmoratus | reverse complement strand
TCCTAACAGGGCCAAGCTACTCCTCAGAGAGGGCAGGCACTTACCGGATCGCTGGGCATCGTGGCATCTAAGTACTCAAGGAGTGGGATATTCAAATACCTGGGCACCTCAGACGCAGAGCTATCCAAACATACCTAGCCCCTCCTGCCCCCTAGCCACTCAACCCTAACTGAATTGACCTACCTCTTAAGATCTTCACTCAAGCAATAGCTCCTCCATTTCTCATGAGGATGGGGTTTGCCATGGTGGTTCATGGGGCTCCTCCCCCTTCAAACTATGTGTGGATGCAGCCTAATGTTGCAGTCTTAACCTCATTTCCCTGGTTGCAGGGGCGATTCATGGTTCTAGAAGACAGAACTCGAGTGATCTGATTTTTTGAAAAACTTGCATAACATAAAGGAAATGCAAAGAAGTTTGAATAATTAATATTTCAATTCGCTACCTCTCAGGTGCCATATTTTGTATTGAAAGGTGAGTTAGTATTTACTTCTGCAAACAGTGGAGTTTTGTTTGTATATATTTCTTTTATTTTCAAACAGTTTTGTTTTGGCCAAACAGATGTTGGCATTCAGTACCTAAAATGTCCATTAGAGGAACTGAGATCTTTCTGAAAGATTTTGTGAATTCATTTGTAGATTCACAATACTATTTGCAGAATATGCAAACAGAAACTTATGCATGGAGGTGTGTTCACGTTGGATTTGAAACTTATATCTCATGACAAAAGTCACTGTTTCAGTTTTCATTTAAATTATATAGATTAAGCTATCCCAAAGACACAACTGCAACTGCAGTAGAAATCAGCAAATTCCCACCTGATACCTTATATATATATATATATACACATAACATGAAAACAGGAAGTATAGCTAGAGTTACGTTCAGACATAACAAAAAAGAGGTTCCTCAGAGGAATCGCAATAGAGATGCTCCCAACCCTTCTCCAACCTTTTCTAGCAGAGAATGTTTAGGAGAGAGGGAGGGGCAGACTGGTATGTGAACAATCCCACATTGAAGACTTTTCTGAGGTGCCTCAAAGGTGCGTCAGAGATTCCTTCCTTCCTTCCTTCCTTCCTTCCTTCCTTCCTTCCTTCCTTCCTTCCTTCCTTCCTCCCATTGTCTGTCCATCCATCATTTGCTGTGTCTCATCACAGCCTAGGGTGCACCTTCCAAGAGGCCTCTGTTTTTTTTATTTTAATAATGAGTTAGAAGCACAAGTGTTTTAGTGATAACTTCAGCTTCTGAAACAACACTGTAAGTTCTAAATGAATCTCAGTGATGCAGAAATCTGAAAATCCTAATCACTCCAGCAGAGCTTAGAAAGAAATGAAGACAAGTAGGCATAGAAGAAATTCTGAAGAAAAAGAAAAAGATCTACTTAAATGAAGAAACCATTTGTCTTCAAGCCAGGGATAAAAGCTTTTCTTAAAAAAAATCTACAAAATATGCATATTGCTGCAAACTCAATTTATAGTGATTATATCACAGCTTGTAATTTGCATTTAAATCAGGCATCTTTTTGGAAAAAAAAGAGAGAGGGAGAGAGAGACAGCGATTGAGAAATAGTAGTCTTTCTAAATATTACTGAGGCGCAGACCAATGCTCATTTTTCTTGAGTGAGTAATGAAAAGTGGTGCTTTTTGCCTGGAATTATCACTGATTTTCAGCAACTCTGTATGCAGTTCTCCAGTAATGGATATTTGAGGCACAATCAGGTAGGTGAAAGAACAAATTATTTTCACAAGTCCTAAAAGAAGCATAGGTTCAGCAAAAGTCCAAAGGGATTTCTCAGCATTTTTTTTATTATTTTGTTTTGGGGATTCAAACATTTTACACAAACACACCATTTTATGGTAAATACTTCTAGAAATTTCAATCCACTTCCAGATATCCTCATGTTCACTTAAAAGAAATCAAGTTACCTTGGGTATGACAGAAAAAAGGAACAAAATGGGAAGGGGAAACACATTGGAATGGAGTTATTTTTCATGTCCCTTCTTAAATATAAATATAAATTTATTAATATATAAATAAAAATAAATATATAATCTGGAATAAAGGCCAATGCAGAAAAGGCCAAAATTTTTATGTGTGTGTAGGGACAATACTAAACATATGTCAAAGCAGTTTCTGGATGTTTTTGCATTGGACCTTATTCCAGATTATATTCCAGAATAAGAACTGTCATCATATGTTAGTACAAACTACGGAAGGCCCCAACTGCTTCCTGCCATAGTCTGTGCCAGTATGTGCGCGACGGGTCCCTGTTCTGAGAAATAAACTGGAATAAGGCCCAGTGCAGAAAGGGCCTCTGTAGCAGCAGCCATTGTTGTCTTGCTCCACGGTGGGAGCTGCAGTTGCTTTTCAATCCCAGAATGGGGAGCTCCGTGTTCTAGCTCAGGCTGACAAAATCTGAACTCTGAACATTCAGAAAATTCCTAATAATTTTAACAGTCTGGCAAGCATATTTTATATCAGGGAAAAACAAATATCAGTAGATGATAGGAAAGCTGCATTCAAAAAAATATTTTATTAGCTACAATTCAGAGTATCACATAACCGTGTTCATTTAGTTCATACAAAACTGTGTACTATTTACAGGCACCACTCTGCAGGTGTTTTCTAAAACCAAGGTCTGTTTTCCTAACTTGATCAACCTTGCCATGTTATTTCATTATTTTTACAGAGAGAGACGGATACGTGCTTACATTCACACACAGCCCGCCCATGATCACATTAATTTTAGAAGAAACCATTATTTTATCATCTTAAGAATTGGCTTTTCCCCTTGAGGAAGGAAAGCTCACAGAACTATGCAGAGTCCTTCCAAATCAGAAGCCTTGGAATTTTATTGCTAGAGAGTAATTTATCTTCCTTTAAACTCCCCAGGAAACAGATCATATTGCATAATTTAAAATGCATTAAATTGCTTGGGAAAAAAAATAGCTGACGATAATTTTGGCAAATCTTTGAACACAGGAATATGTCCCATTTTAAAGCATTTTGTTTTAGGTTCCTTTTAAATGATGCACGAATGAATTATGTGGGTTGACCATTAAAAAGTAAGGCACAGTTTCTATTACATTTATGAAATTTTAGACCATACCCAAAAATCGCTTAAAGGACAACAAGCCAATGTGTTTTGTTTCTTTAGCCTTCTTTATCATCTCTCTGAGCCAGTTTGGTCTAGCGGTTAGGGAGCCGGACTCTTATCTGGGAATACCGGGTTTGATTTCTCTCTCCTCCATGAAGCCAACTGGGTGACCTTGGGCTAGTCACAAAGCTCTTCTGAGCTCTCACAGCCCCACCTACCTCACGGGGTTTTCTGTTGTGGGGAGAAGAATAGACAGCTTTGTCAGCCACTTTGAGTCCCCTTAAATGGGTGAGAAAAGCAGGTTAGAAAAGCCAACTCTTCTTCTTCCTTCTTCTTCATCTTCTTCTTCTTATGCAAAGTGACATATAAATGTCTTAAATAAATAAATAATAGCAGCCACAAAATGGTTGCACCTGGCTAAACGCAAGTTATATATTCCACATCAGAAGAGATTTCACAGTAACGCAATCATACATAAATGTGTGAATTCACAGGTGGTGTGCATTATGTACTTGTTAATCCATGGTATTTGCGGAAGACTTAGTTTGCATTTGGAATGTGTGCTGTGAGTTGTAAATTGCATTTGCTTCAATATTGTGGCCATCTTTTGCCATAACAGTGCGGGTGAATGGACATGGCCTGCCAAGTAGTCCCAGCCAATCAGGATCAGTCATCTTATAAGTAGTGTCAACCAATTGCTATTCGGGATCATCTCATGTTTGCCATGTGGCTCCCCACCCCACCCCAAATATACTTTTAAGTGCTGAAGTAGAAATAAGACTTTCATAATACATGGGATATAATTATTTATTTTATGCTTAAGTGGATTCTGTATATCTCTAAGGGGGATATTCCACTTACCTCCCTTAATCCAGATCTAGGATGTTCGGATCTAAGAAATGGGTCCTTCAACAAATCTGTGGGAAGCGCCCATCTGTCCCCAGGCAGAAGACGTGAAGGTGGCATGGAGAAATTAGCTGCAGTATACGTCAGTCAAGCAATGTTTTTTTGGGGGGGGGGACACTGGGACAGTTGAATCTCTCAAGCCGCTCCAGAGATTCTTCAGAGCCTGGGACAAGCCACTCCAGAAAATCTCCAGAGCCTGGCCCAAGCTGTGCAACACAGCTCTGTAACCTCCATTGTACAAGGGTGTCCGATTGCCTGTTACACAGACAATTTCAGCTTCAAAGATATCCAGATGACGGCTTCAAAGTCTGTGCTGATCTTTGGAACCATCTCTGGAGCCGCCTTTGGAGAATAGCCACCTGCCCCAGACCCCATTAACCCAATTGTGGTGTGAAGACGCGCCGTCTAATCTGGTCTTCAAGGCTGAAGATCGGATTGAAGGCCCCTTTAATGGGGTCCATGGGAAATCTGGATTTGACTTGAACAGGTCCTAATGGGGTCTGAAGTGGGAACAGGGTCTTCCGGATCGGTACCAAACCAGTGCCTAATGGATACTTAATGGGTACTTAGTGCTAGTGGGAAAACACCCCAAATAGGGTTAATTTGCATAATCTTTTCTTTAAAAATCAAGAAACAGCACCTAATTGACAGCTTGTGTAGATCAGTTATTGCATTTTTCAGTTTCCAACAGATGGAATAGACTTCCAGCACATTTAGTGTGAATCTTCTTCTGGTGTAACTGACAAGATAAGCACACTCATTGTGCTATGCCTACTTTCTGTGTGGTCTCTGTAAATGCATTACTACAAGTGGACTGCCTTAAAAAAATTTTTAAGTACACGGTAAGTCACCAGTCCAGTTATCTCAGGTGTTGAGTGTTAGTGGCTGTGTAGCCAAAACAGGGTCTATGGGGACTGAGATAAATACACCATCAAAACCGCAATGGTTACAGAAGCATTTTTTAAAAAAATAATAATAAACACCACCAATAAACACCCCCCAACACCACCAATATGGGCTGGTTGTGTTCAGAATTTAAGAAATGCTGTGCACATACAGAGTTGCAATTATTATTTTTTTAAAAAAAAAAATCCCCTGCACAAATACTTTTTGGGTAGAAGATTTTTTAAAAAATCACATTTTTTTTCTGCTGACTCTAAGGGAGAAGAAATCATATCCTCTAATTAATTCCATTAATTAATTTTTAGATCTTGATCACATAAGCTGAGCTTGTCAAATCTTAAATTAATAGGAAATGGATACCTCAGTTCCCTGAAGTAGATTTCAAAAATCCCAGGACTCACCATTACCACAAGGATGCAGTGGAAAATCCAATTAAATAAGCAGCAAAGTATTTTTGCTTATTGTTTTTCATGCAAAATATCTTATGCTCAAGTACACAGTACAACTCTGTGTGTGTGTGTGTGTAATTTTACCTTGCTAAATAACAGAATATTGTTTTTATTAAGACTACCAAGAATTAAAATAGGATAAATACCATTGTTTTTGTTTCTTCCCCAGTAATGTTGCGGTTTTAACAGATTTCTGTAATAACTAGTAAAATTACTTAATTTTTTTCCTGAAATCCTTTTAATGCTTCTGAAATATTAATACTCTTTGAACTGTGTATTGCAGTGTTTCAAACACATCTATGCCTCTGTTGTTCAGCATGAATATTGATTACAGTTTGGAAATTGCAGTATCAGTGGAGTTTGGCAGCAGAAACAGTATAAAAGTTCAGCCTGGACAAAATTGGGAATAGCCTGTAATATTTCAAAACAGAAGACAATTCAGCACGTATTGAGGGGGAAACAAAAGCTTATCTAAAAAGTTGCATACCCAAAAGTGTGATTCAGCTGCTGCTTCTGGGTAGATTTCCCAGCTAGGAATCATACAACATCAAACGAAATGTCTGGCTCTGAAGTATCTTGGCAGGTTACCAGAATAAATGGTCAGAGACGATGAAGCACAGAGTTCACTGGCAAGATGACGCTTCAGGAAATCCCAAAATAAAAGTTTGCACAAAAACCTAGGGGCTTTTAGGATTTGAGGATAATATCAGCATTTCCTATACTATCCCTCTACTGTAATGGCATTATGGTCTCTTGAATGAGCCACATTCTGGAATGCCCCACAGGCTAAATGCACTCCCTATATGACAAGGGCTCCCAGCATCCAAATGCCAAAGAACCCTGGGCCCTTGGCATCCCAACATTCCTTCCACCTACCAGCCCCCAAAACCCGACACTTCATCCAAATTGCCCTTACCAAACTCTCTTTGGAGAACACTCACAGGATTTTGGTGGGTGTGTTCACTTCCTCCTCCTACACAGAAGAGGAAGTAAATGAGTACCAAAGGAGGAAATAAAATGGGCCTTTTTGCACATACCTCTCTTAATCCAGATTAAGAAGATCTGGATCTTTGGTATCTGGTCCTCATGGAACCCGGTCCTTGAAGTTTTGCATCATGGTGAGTGCCCTATACGTCCGCATGGGCTGTCTAGCACCCGATGGCAATGAATGCTAAACAGGGCCTCCATGCAGATGCGGTAGCACCCATCCCAAGGCTCCAATTAGGCCAAGGTCCACATGTCTGTCATGTGGCAGCCAGACACGACTTCATAGATTCCTACATAGCCACTATGAAGCTTGTACATAGTTTGTTAGACTGCTAGGAAGGACATGCAGGCCTATGTAGCATGTGCATTGAGGGGAGGAGCCAGAGCTGCAAATGGCAGCCTCGAAGCCCATCCCTGGACCCCATTATCCCAGTATACGTGTGGAAGTGCAGCCTCTGATCTGGTATTCACGGCAAAAGACCAGATTGAAGACACCAATAAAGGGGTCTTGTGTTAATCTGAATTTAAGGGCCCCAAACCCCATTAAAACCAAATTTTGATGGCACATATGTAAACAACGCATTCAGAATGGGTCTAAAGGGGTTTTTAAGGGGCTGTGTGTGCAGAAAGTATATAATTGATCTGTACCAATTACCTATATATCAGGTTCCTAATGGGGTCTTCATTGCTCGTGCAAAAAAGGCCAATGAGTGGCAAAGGCCCTAAAAGGACTAAGCTTCTCCATTATTTTCTCCAATAAGGGGAGGCTGGACATAGGTCAAACATTTCCTGAATGGGTAGAATCTTTAGGAAATGGTGGCTCTTGCACCCAGAAACATCACTTTTGTGCATTCTGGTTTTGATCTTGTACGAAACAAAACTGTTACAGATTATAATCCGAGCTTTCAGTAACATCTGGTAAATACCATTGTCTTTGTGGGTTAACTTTTAAAACTGTCATTGACAGGAAGATACTTTGGCTCCTAAGGTTAGAGCAAATTCCAACCCTGTTACTGTAAATGCCACCCACTGCATATTATACCCCTTTATAACTTCAATTAATCAGAAAAACAGATTGGTTTGATCTTAAAATGTGAGAGTATGAATAAATACATTTTTCTGCTTGAGGTCACAAATCCAGCTGGCTCCTACAACTTAATTATAGGGTAGCTTCCATTTCTGTTTTTCAGTCATTCTCCATTATGAATTGTCAACCAGTCAGAATAACATTTCTATATATAAATGGATTGGGGAGTGGACCAACTGAGCTGACCATTGCTATCAGAACAGAGAATGTATATTCTTCCCAAATAGCCTTATATAAAAAGAGGAGGAATGAAAAGCAAAAGACAAGCCAATACACAATGACAGAGGAAAAGTGCCAAGCAGGTAATGAGCAACTATCCATCATCACTTCTACTTTCTACTTTAGAAACAATTACAAATCATCGTCTTCCTCATTTTGCTTCCCACAATTTATAATAAAATCTCAGTATGTATTAGAAAAAAATAGAAGCGGTTTGCATGCTTGTTTGGCAACTAACATTGAATGCTGATTAGTCTCCAGACATGATTAGCTGGGTAGTTAGACAGGAGAGATGCCTTTTCTCCACTGGCCCTTATTCTGAATTATATCCTGGAATAGGGACCTGCCATCTAATGCAGATTATGGACCTGTTTGCACTTGAGCAATGGAATGTTCCAGGCTGCTCCACACTGTCCATCCACACTCGGTAGACGTCGCAACTCACCAGAAGTTATTGCAGCCCTTCCTCCTGGAGTGATGCAGTGTCTGATTTGGACACTGCATCTGCTCCCTCTTCCGAGTGCAGCGTGGTGAGTGGGCATAGCTGTGTGACTGCAACCATACAGTAGCACACAGCATCCAGATTACCACACAACAAGTGTTGTATCGGATATTGCCTTGGCAATCCAGCTAGCCCTAGACTAGCAGGTCACCTCTCAAGTGTTACTGGCCAGGTACATGGCTTGTTTAGTGCTTGTAGTGTGAATGTCCTCCACCACGCTGGATCCTCACTGGTCTGGTCTAGTATTGGTCTACCAGCAAGTGTGAACAGACCTCCATGAAAGGCCCCACCCAGGGCCTGCCATAGTCAGCACTAGGTGCAGATAGCAGGTGCAAGTTAAAATATTGTGGGAGTTTTGTATTCAAACAAAGTCTTAGCGCAGAACACACCTGATCTGACCACTGTTAAGAAGAAAAAGTGCAACTCATTGATGTTGCAGTACCTGGTGACAGAGTCGATAAGAAACAACATGAGAAAATAACCAAATATGAAGTCCTGAAGATGGAAGTGCAGAGACTCTGGAATTGCAGTTAGAGTACCAGTAATGATCAATGCCATCCCAAAGAGGGGCAACACTTGAAACAAACCAGTGTTGGCAAAATCACAACTGCAAAAAGCCACATTCCTTGGTTCTGCATGCATTATACACCAAGGCATCACAACATCCTAAGTTCTTGGGAAGAACTTGATGCACAGTGAAGACCAACTCCAAGTAGTGATCTGGTGGTTGTGTGATACATCATCATCATCATCTGCCCTTCTAAGTTAACTAACTGAAAAATACAACTGCTTGCCCACTTTGTTATTTCTATACCATATACTTCCAGACATACATCCTAGTCATCTCTCTATATACAAACCCCCAATCAAACATTTTCCTATCATACTGCAAACCCTTCCCACTATTTCTCCTAATCTAAAGCCGTCCCCTCCTTTTTCATGAATGCTTCCTTCCTCACACAAAAAAAGCGGGCTGGATGGCCTAGATGTTACTCAGTCTTCATTAGTGTGCGGTATTCTGGTAGCATTTTTTTCTCTGCCTGTTACAGTATAGATCAGACTGTGATCCAAGTTCTTCATGCTCAAAGTTCCTCTATCTACAGCCTACAATAATGGCATTTGTCAGGAGAGCATGAAAAGCTCATGGCTTATGGATTCAAACAGCAAGACAAATTCTAATATATGATACACAGGAGAAGTAAGAGATGCCTGAAGGAATACACAGCAAATGTGAGATCTAGACTGACTCATAATAATTGCCTAATATACTCTTTCTTAACTTTAACCTTTTAAAAGATTCTACCTCCCACCAAACTTCCTAATATTTATTACAGCAAGCAACTTCCTCTATCAACACATTCACATTGACAGATGATTCCATTCCTCAATATTATGAGTAAAGAATGCAGGAGAGTTCAAAAGGTAGTAAATGTTTTCCCTCAATAATAAGCTAGAATGTTCTGCTGTGTCGTTTTTATTCTCTCCTTTAACCACCTGTCATAAGAAGCAGCTATTTCCCCTCATGTTGATGCTTCAGTGGCCACTGGCATGGAAAGAAACCTGCCCTCCAGCATTCCACATCCCATTAAGGGGAAAGATTGGATTTTGTAATAAGAATGTTGCAATAACCAAACCAAGCAAAAAGCCATCACCCCAGAGATAAGTTATTTAATCATTCTCTGCTGTCAAACTTTAAGAAAAGAAAGGCAAGCACAGTTCTTGCTACTAACCCAGGTTCGGTCTGTCACTTTTGGGGCTACACAATGCTCAAATGATGCATGAATTAATATAAGAGAGGTACCAGTAAGTGAGATTCAACTCTCATATATAGGTTTATTGAAAAGGATGTTCAGTTGACTAATAGCTTAATAAACTAGTAGGAAATTCTAAAAATGTCCCATGCCTGACAATTCAGTTCAACTTTGATAAGCATGCAAATCTCTTCCTGGGCAAATCAATTCTTCCTTGTTCCGCCAAGTCAAAAAAAGAAAGATGGAGATGCTGATGGTCTTACAGACAGAGAACTGTGATTTAGAACAAACAGTACAATCATATTTAGAAGATCCTACTTTTCAGGTCAAGCGAAATACTTTCATTACTGGTCTGGTGTTAATACCAGGAATCCACTGAAAATCTGGGTTTTCAATGATGTTTCAGTATTCACCAACTTCTTCTTTCTTCACTTTGGCATCTGAAGCAGATCTCAACATCAAATCTCCACCCCTATTCTTACAGCCCCACAATCTTCTAATATAATGTTTCTCTGGGGCATTGTAGGCAATGAAAATTATGACTATATGCAGATTTGACATTCTCTCCAGAGTGTTATAGATAATTTTCTCATTACAGTTACTCAGGACTTTCAGAGGACATTGGAATCAGTCAGGTAGACATAAAACCTGAAAACTATTTTTTTCCCCCTAAATATGGAAACAAGTCCACCTCCAAAGCAGATGCTTCTTACGGAAGATAATTGGTATAAGAACTGTTCAAGACACTCACCAGTTTATAAGGTCTCATAGTATCTCTGAGCTTACAATTTGTGCATGAATACATCCACACCATGTATATACATAAGGTCTTAGGTAGTATCCAGCTTAGCAGAATAAAATTCGCTGTTAGAAAAAAAGGGCAGCTTTCCTGCTGCGAAACTATGATGCGCCATCTGGATTCCAGGAGCCTGCCTGCAGTTTCCTCCTGGGCACATGCAGTGATGCAAGTTTCACATGGGATGGGGCAGCCAAAGGAAGCTGAGCTGCAGGCTCAGGTCTCATTCACTGTTCTCGCTGTCCTGTCCAGACTGGTGGGAACATTCATATTTACCTGAAACTGTGGAGTGAGTGCTCGTCATTCCACAGTAGGTAAATTCAAAATAGTGGTGGCATAATTTATTTATTTATATTTTATTTATTTATATTTATATTCATATCCTGCCCCATACCCGAGGGTCTCTGGACGGCTCACAACATTTAAAAACAAACATATCAAAACTATATCATTCCTAAAAACCAGTACAAAGTTTAAAAATCCAGCATTAAAAAATACAAAAACAATTTAAAAACAGCAGTGTTTACAATGGGGGAAGCGTAGGGAACATTTAACCAAAGGCCTGAGTGAAGAGGTATGTCTTCACCGCCTTCCTAAACATAAACAGAGAAGGGGCCTGATGCACCTCGAGGGGGAGACCATCCCACAGCCTTGGGGCCACTACTGAGAAGGCCCTGTCCCAGGTGCCCACCCACCTAGCTGCTGAAGGCGGTGGGATAACCAGGAGGGCCTCCCCTCCAGATCTTAAGATGTGGGCAGGTTGTTATGGGAGAAGGCGCTCCTTTAGATATCTGGGGCCCAAGTCATTTAGGGCCTTATAAGTCAGAGTTAACACCTTGAATTGGGCTCAGTAGTGAATTGGCAGCCAGTGCAATTCTTTTAGAACCGGGGTGATGTGTGTCCAGCTAGCTGTTCCGGTCAGCACTCTGGCGGCTATATTTTGTACCAGCTCCAACTTCCAAACCGTCTTCAAGGGAAGCCCCTGTAGAGTGCATTACAATGCGCCGGCACTGCACAGTATCAGGCATCATGCCCACGCCCCAACTGCACATCTAAATGTGCCGTATCTGTAAGTCTGAACATACCCTTAGGGAAGGTCATCAGGCCTCAAAAACAGAAATTGACCTCACAAAATTAGACAAAGCAGCTTCCTGGACACCTCACCAAAAATCAAAAGTAACATTCACAGCAGCATGAAGGGGAGCAATTTTATCATAAAAGTATGCTTGCAAATTTATTACAGCAGGCTTCTATGGACTCCAGCGGAAAGGCTGATGGATGGTTAGTTGAGGCTGCAATGGAGGTTGCAAAGTTAGCTTTCTTTGCAGCCTTCACTATCACTTACTAGGCATGATTACGGGCTGCTATGTATGCTTGATCATCTTCATGATGAATAGCTGCCTTCTGGTGTGTGTTTCATCATATGAATCTCCATAGAAAACCAAGTGGCAGTTCAAATTCCACAGAGGGAACTCAGGTCCAATCATCTCAATGAACAGTTCCCTATCTGCTTGTTTGCCGCGGTTTTCTTTTAATCCACACAAACAAATGTATGCATTTTGCACACAAACGGTGCTTCAAAATTTGTGGATCATTTCCGTAATACATATTTTTCTTTATTGTGTAACACATTTCTGAAAGCCATTTTACATTTACTTCTGAAACTGCCATTGCTTGTGGAATCTGCCCATCCTCCTCAGCTGACGATGAAGGAGGGTTGTCTGGACATTCAGAGTGATGGGTCCCTTACAGAGGGGCCAGACATGCAGGTGCAGCTGAGAGACACAGATGGGGACAGCTCAGACGCTGAGCCCAGTGCACACCCTTCCCCCAGCCTTCTTAGACACAAGAAAGAACAGCTGTGATGGTCTAAGCATCTGCAGCACACACACCTGGGCCAAAAGGGGAGTGGGGCTTCTTTATGTATTTAAGCCCAAGTGTTGCAGACAACAAACGTGTATCCTCGCAACTCCAGTTTGTGTATCTCCTGTGTAATCTGACTCTTGGACCTGTTATTCAACACCTCAGCTTCTCTGGATACCTTGACTCTCAGACTGTTTTGACTCCCAAAGGACTTGGTCACTGATGTCAATCTCTGCCAAGTCTAGCCCTGAGTGTGAGTGCGCGTGTTTGTGTCCTTGACTCAGTTGGCCTGAGACACAACAGAAACCGTATTGCACAAAAAAGATTGAATAAAGTGGCAGTCTTAAACTCCACTGCACGGAAGCATTTTGATTTGTATTATCCTCTGCCATGTGAATCTGGCATGTTCAAATTAACATTAGTGTCACTCTACTCATTCTCATTTGTAGCATTTTTTGGGCTGTTATGCCGTGTTCCAGGTTTCTTCTTCTGAGAACCTAAGCTTTCAGATATAGCTGGGATTATTCTTCTTCAGAGGCCTTTCCTCTTCTCCAAGTCAACCCTTGACCAGTCACCCTTGATTTGGTGAAAAGAAAAGACATCTGAAGATGGATAATCGCAGCTATAACTGAAAGCTTAGGTTCTCAGAAGAAGAAACCTGGAACACGGCATAACAGCCCAAAAAATGCTACAAATGAGATTTAATCCGGCTGTGAAAGCCTACGTACATCCACTCTACTCCTTGTTTTAAAAGGGATAGTTTAGAAGCTTTAGTAACTTAAGCTGTATCTCGATCTAAGATTTTAGTAAGCTTCATCTGAATCTACAGTGATTGTGCTCTGAGGAAGACCCAGAGGGGTGGTGGTCGAAGACCAGAGATGCCCTCCAACATAGAACATCCTCAGATGGCTACTGCAGGATCTTGAAGCACCATCTACAGTATTTGAGGGCACCCATTTCCCCCAGTTGCTCTTGTCATTGCTATGTAGACTTCAAAGACATTGAAGGCTGAGGTATAGGCCATTTGGTCAGCACTTGGTCAAGGGGAAGTGTCCTTGCACTGATACAACCTTCAATAGAGAAGTTATTCTTAGTGACTACATTACTCGATTTTCTTGCAGATCACTTATGACAAAAAATGGAGTACTTCAGTCTTGTAGATCTCAAGAATCAACCACACCCATCTATTACATGCTGTTCAAATAAAAATTCACATTTTGACATTTTCCACTTCCATTCATAACCATTGTCCCAGGAAATATTAATTTTCAGCTTGGTTGTATACTACATGCAATCTTTCCTGGCGTTTAATATAAACCAGTGACATGTCACTGTGGCACTGTGTTGACCTTTTCATTATGCTTCATTTCAGTTGACAGTCCTATCATTTCCCTTCTGCGAGTGTAAGGAAATGACAAGTAGAAAGGACAATCAAATGCATTGGCAAAAGTGCATGATAATCTGAACCTTTATCATAACCTAAAGCAATGAAAATTTTCTTATATGCCAGGACCTGATTTTCAGAGGCATCAGACCAACAGCTGAACTTGTTCTGCATATTTATAAATTATAGAATACTTTGGTAATCATAGTTTCTTCAGTGGTCACAACCTCTTCAACAAATCTGGAAGTTTTTGGCCTCAGGAGCATCTTCAAACATTAACAACTGTGAATGGACCCACAGTTATCAAAAACCAGAGTTTCTTTCTTTCTTTCTTTCTTTCTTTCTTTCTTTCTTTCTTTCTTTCTTTCTTTCTTTCTTTCTTTCTTTCTTTCTTTCTTTCTTTCTTTCTTTCTTTCTTTCTTTCTTTCTTTCTTTCTTTCTTTCTTTCTGGCAGCATCTTCTCTATTGGAGTAATCCATCTCCTATCTGCATCCAATCATGCTATTGTTCCATCTGTTACTCAAGTTGACCTGGGAGCTCTGGTATGGACCATTATGAACATTTGTGCATTTATACCTTTGAAATTGGCTTCCTCCAGATGGCACGAGGAAAATGTGCTTTCTTCTTGCCAGCCCTGCCAGACAACAGGGCAAAATCACAGGGCAAGCCTGTGCCCTTACCTGTATGGACACACACTCCCATAATGACAAGATGGGTACTTACAGGTACTTCAATGACATTTGGGAGTGCCTCCCCCATGCTTGCACAGTGTAGGGGTGTGCACAAGTGAATTTTTTGCATTAGAATTCGAGTCTAATCGAATATTTCAAAAATTTGATTCGATTCGAATAAACAATCCAAATTTCTGAAAATCCAATTTGAATCCAGTTTATTTGAATCTGTACATTCAAAAATCTGTTTTGAATCTAAAAATACGAATGTTGACAACATTTGTATCAGCTATACAAATTTGTGCGATTCCGTATGCATCCCGTTTTTATACCGTATGCACCCTGTTTTCATCCCGTATTATAAGCCTAAATACATATAATTTTCATGCAAATTCATATATGATACATACAAATCTCTTCATTCAAGTTATTTGAATATTTGTATTAGATTTTCAGAAATCCAAAAATCTGCCCAAATTTCTAAGTACGAATGTTTTAAAATCTGATTCAAATTCAAATATCGATATTCGTTGGATTCAACGAATATTTGTGCACATCTGTAGCACAGTGCTCCTGTTTTAGTCCTGCACTTATGTGGGAGCAAGAGCCCACACAGGTTAGCCATATCGCTATTTCAGGATAACCCAAGTTAGGAGTTCATTTTCCCAGCATAGATATATACTAGGATTTCAACCCTATATCCCAGGACTATGTTGTGATTATCATGGAAATGTGTAGCAATCAGACATGGGAAAGCTTTGCAGCAGATGCTACAGTTTGAAAGCCCTCAACTATGGGTTATCACAATATATTTTTTCCTGTTCTCTCAAGCAAGGCGGTATCGCAATATCTTTGTCAGTAAAAGGAACTGGAAAATTGAGCTATCAGAAGAAATAAAAGTTATAAGATGTTTGTTAATAGGGTTTTTTTCTGGGGGGGGGGAACCAAACCTCACAAATGATCCAGGTAGATCTTGGGGCAATCATTCATATATCATGGAACCGGGAATCTGTGAACTTTTGACACTGGGTACCCTTGGCCCCATTTTCCATTTGAAAAAGTAAAAAGTGAAAATATGCCTTAATGTCAGAGGTCCCCTCACCAGTCCACTCTCCAAGTCTGATATAAACAGCACCTTAGGCAGTGCTCAAAAGCACCTTAACCTAAAATGTTCAGGAGAGAGGCAACTGACATCTGAATGGTCTTGGTAACCATCTCCAGCCCTCGCAGAATTACTTTATTTCTTTTCTTTACTATGTGTGAGTGCAGCCTTAGTCATGTTTCTGTACTGTTTAGTTTGCATCAGGAGTTTACCTTATAACCAGAGCAATCAAGTGCCACTTTCACAAACAAGCAAAGCATAAGTGACAATGGCAGAGAAATCTGATGGTGAGACAGTACACCACTTGGACAACCTCTGAACTTCCCAAACTGCATTCTATGGGGTTTGTTTTGATAACATGTGCTATCCACGCAACACTTTGTCCCTCCACCATCATTCCAGTTCATAAGCCACCACTGCCCCAATAGGTTCTATTTCCTTTGGTAAAGTTCCTGTACAAAGTTATTTATTCCACCTACATTAAACAGGCAAACTTGGCGCTGATACTCAGAGGTCAGTAAATGGAGATACTCTTACCCATTTCTCTAGAAATCTGTGTAAATGCTTCAACTCCACTCTCTCCATAGTTGCCTTCTGATGCCAGTGTTGACACATAATTCCATCCAAGGGCCATCACAATGTCAACCATGGCTTGAGCTTGATAGGAGTCAGGAGGGACCACGCGAGAAAAGAAATCATACCTGGTATTATCACTTAGCTCTGGAGCTGTAGATGCATAGCTGATTTGAGGTATCTGCAACAAAACAACGCATAGCATGCAAGTCAATGTTAGTATATTTTGTACAAAGCAAAGTGAGCAGAGAAATGCTGATGCTTTTTTAAATTAAAGGAATCCATTTAACTAGATCTTGGGTTTTTAAAACTTGTTTTCAATTATATAATATAACATTCTTGTATGTGCCACCTTATAGTTTTTCAGCTTCACTGATTTACAAGCTTGGCTTTGATAACAGTTGAAGCCAATGTGAAAGCAATTAAGTATCTGTACAAAGACTGGATCCAAATCCAAGTACTAAACTTAACTGGACATTAAATATTATTTAGCAACAAGGTACTGCACAAATAGCAGAGCCCATTGTATTATTTGGTGCAATAACAAGCACAATAATATTGGCATGGCATATAGTTAAAAACATGAAATATACTACCTCAAGATATTGTTAGGACTGACAAATTTAATGGCTTAAAAAAAAGATTTAATACATTTATGACAAATAAGGCAATCAATGGCTATTTATTGCAGCCAAGCTCAAAGGCAATACGCCTCTGAATATTAATTCCTGGATAAAATGAGTTGGAAAATGCTACTGGGCTCATGTTCTGCTTACGGGTTTCCCACAGGGAACAGAATGTCAGACAAGAGGGTGGGGGGAGACCCTTAATCTGATCCGGCAGGTCTTTTCCTTATGTTCTTACTGCACACAAAAAAATGTGATATAGAAAAATGTTTCACAGCATCAGCATTACAATGCATATCAAGTTCTACTTTTGAGTCAGGGAAGTTCTGCGTGCAATTTCTCATGCAAACTAACATGTTCCTGAATTGGGATAAAAGAGAATTAAATAACTCTGTGCAGAGCAGCAGAGTGTGTGATGCCACACATCAAATCATGAGCATTAGGTCTGCTTCAGGAGTGGGGAGAGATGTCATGCGTAAAATATATTATTATTTTCCTTCAGTTTGCTGACATTTGAAAATGCTATGGATACAAACTATGTATGTGCAAATAGGGTTTTTTTTCCCACTGACCTCCCTTAATCCGGATCTAACATGATCCGGATTTAAGGAATGGGTACTTCCCTTAATCCGGATCTAATAGATCCAGATTAAGGGAAGTACCCAATGTATTTCCACAGGTGGTCTAGCACCCAATAGCAATGGGTGCTAGCTTTCTCGCAGTGGAAATGCAGGAGCACCCATGTGGCGAATCCAGATCTACTCACATGGGGCCCACCTGTCACCCCAGATGTTTTGGGGGACAGGGGGTGTAATCTCCGTAGATGCTCTGGAGATTCTTCAAAGATTCTTCTCTGGAGCATTCTGCCACAAACTTCGAAGATTCTCCGGAGCCTTTGACAAAGGCATTGCTCTTGCGTGGGGTCCTCTTTGAAGCCTGTACTATTCTTCGAAGGCAACTTTGGAGGAACTTTGTAGAATGTGCACAGGCTTCAAAGCTTCAGGTTTTGGGGCACCCCCCCATGGGTGCCTCCCCGAGCCAACCATAGACCCCATTGCCCAATTGAGGTGGAAACAGGCTCTGTATAATCTGGATTTGATGCTTGAAGATCCCATTGGAAACCCCTTTAATGGGGTCTACAGGGAATCTGGATTATAGGTCCTGAAGGACCCATATGATTCAGATTTCCCTAGAACAGGTAGAAACAAATGTGACTCTAATGGAGTCTGTAGTGGAAATGGGGTCTTCCTGCTCTGAGCCAAATGGGTCCTTAATGGGTACTTAGTGCTAGTGGGAAAACACCCTAGGTTACTCTGATAATACAATGTGCTTCTATAATGTTGAAAACATTTTGTGAAGAATCACAAGAATATCTATTATGTTTTATACTTAAGCTTTGTTTTTGTATCTCTGTACCACCTGGAAAGGGCACTAGAAAAAATGATGATGATGATGATGATGATGTGATATTTAAAGAGGAACCAGACAGCTGATTTCTATTAAAATCAAGGTTTTAGTGCTTCTACTCAAATAAATGCTGTTATCTGTGCCTAGAAAAAATTTTTTTCAGGAGTGAAAAGTTAGGGAATGAAGCCTCCCTCAAACTTATGTTCTTTTTATTATCTCCATAAGGACCACCTACTAAAGACTTTCCAAAACATTTACAGCCTGCTCCCATTACAAACTTAAAACGGTTTGGAAACGGTTTCAATCCTCACAGTCCCCATGTCAGGTTGGCTTAACACACTTTCCACGTGTCAAATCACCTCAAAGCATTGCAAATAAAACACTCATTTCAATAGGTCTCACTCCTGTTCTTGCATTTTAAATGGTTCACATTTCCTACTGTGGGAATGGTACCGTTGTAGTGGGATGAGAATGCATGTTTAGGGTTTCCCTCCCCCAATAGCACTCTACCCAAGTTTTCAAGCACTTTTGGGGTACCTGAGAATCGGGATCAAACGCAATTAAAGTTGAAAGTAATGGGATCAGGCAAATTCGTGTTTGCATCTGGTTCTTTTATTTTGGTTTAGGAAAACCGTTTTAAACTTGTAATGGGAACGGGGCCAGAATGTATTTTTTTTCTTTTGTCAACAGCATTATTTTCAGTACTGTTATTAAACAAAATTTACAGCTTGAAAATTATAGCCTTCAGTTACAGTTGAATATTTTACAAGTTTATTTTGAGAACAACTGCCTTATTCACTTTTGTCAAGCATTTGGGTACATTAACGGAAAGGACTCAAAAGCTCAAAGAGAAAAGATCAAGGCAGAATAGAAGAGTGTTCTAGATATCTGACATCTAGGGCAGAAGATGGAGACAATGATGTTTCACTAGGGATGTGCATGAATGAGTTTTTGGCATTTGATTCATAAGGAACTGAACGTTAGAAAATTTGTGTTTGTTTGAATAGATCTCCTTCGAATGTAGTTGAATTCTATTCGATACGACTGTATTTGTATGAATTCATATGAATATACAAATACATACCTATCAGATATGTATCCTGGATAAGTATCTGTTATATGTATCCTGTACAAATGCGTACATAAGAGATATGGATCCCCCTCCTGTCTTACACACACACACACACACACCTGACCTCTGTTTCTCTGAACCTGCTTCCCCACCAGTCTTAGACACAAATCCCTCCCGCTTTTTCTTTCTCCAGTGGGATTTCCTCCTCAGTTTTTCCCTCAGTTTAACTAATGTCCAAGACATTCATATTCATATGGATGTTAATGTACAATTGTTGCGACATTCGATTTGTGTACAAATGTCCATATTTGTACGAATTCATATGAATAACGAATGTTATGAATATTCATACACATTCCCATTTGTCACTATTTTACTCCACCAACTCTGAGAAATGAGCCATCTTTGAACTACAGGGAGGAAGGCTGCCAATTGGAAGAAGACTCCACTGGACATTCAGCAGGTACATCAAACACTTCTTCAAGTTCAGCAGCTGGAGACCTCAATCTTAATTTGTCTGATTTAGCAGGTCAAAGTCAGCCTATTTTTTTTTGGGGGGGGGGGTTGCTGTTACCTCAGAATGGGTTTTCATCTCAGTCATAGTGTCACACTTAAAAAAAAAAACCCAACTCTTTCCCCAAACAATGAAGAAGGGTCACAAAGGACTTCACCTAGGCTCTCAGAAGGCCTGATCAGAGGTCAATAGATCAGTCTTTGTAAAAAGGGACACTCTGGGTACCCTACTAGATGAAACATATGCATACTAGCATCTCTATGTGTTCCAGGTTGAAGAGGTCCAAATGGAGTGTGCAACTGGGCAGGTGCAGTTGTGTGCTGTGTGCTGTGTGCTGGAAATGTTGACCGGGGGCTTGGCAAAGAAAGCACACAATGCAGCCTCCCAGGTTCTTGGCAGAAATCAAAGCTTACTCAATGAACATAAGTGAGAATGTTAAATCCACACTTATTCAAATTTAGTGCAACCATTCATATATCATGGAACCATATATCAAATCTGAGCATCAGTAGCTTCACATTTATTGAAGCCACACCTCCACTTACTGGTTTGTGTGTCAAAGAAAGTGCCTGGTGCTGCCCTTTCTCAATTTTTTTGTGGAGCTGGGCACTTCATGGTGATCATGCTACCTTCTTTACTGGTGCAATGACTGGTGGAGGTGCCTCCTTTGTAGGTTGTTTTCTCTTGCCCTACACAGAGAAGATCCCATTCCACAATGCTTCCCCTGTCCACAGCACCTTTACCCAGAAGTGGAGATAGAGCCTGAGTATTTGTATAAATAGCTCCTAACAAACATATTCATTTAGTACCCAGAGCAGTAAATAAAGTTTCTCCCAGTGGTATGGGAACCACCAATTCTAAACTATCCAGGTGTGCAATGGTAGTAAGATCCCCAGAAGGTATACTAAAGTGTGTCACAACAAAGAAAAATCAGAGGAATAAAAACATACTTTAGTAAGTCTGTAATCCCATATCTGTCATTAACATTTCATGACCTTAATCAAACCTTCCCTTTGGTGTGCTGTCTCTTTGCAATACTGTTTCAGACTTTAGCTTACTGCATCAGCACTTTTTGGGAAAGATGTAAGTGTTCAGTAAGTAAAGGGCATGAGACTCATGCTGAAAAGTACAAGAGCAAAGGAAACAGTGTATGTGGTCCCAAATCAAGGGAGGCACACCTAAGGGGCCAAATGTGGAAACTGATTCTGGCTCCCAAGATAGGTACAGTTCAGACTCAGACACCAACCAACGCCCAGAGCAGACTCTCCGACGAGGATGGGAACACCCGTGATGTTCAGCATGTCAAACATCTGCACCACGGAGGGTGCAGCTCTCCGAGCCCTACTTAGGAAATGCCCAGTTCTGTAGACAAAGGATCCTCCTCGCAACTTTGGCTCATGTAATTCCTGTGTTCCTGAACTTTGACTGGCTTTATGACTACAAAAAATCTCTGGTAATCTGACCCTGGCATTCCTGACATCACATTAAATCTTTATCCTCCAAGAACTCTGAAACCTGAACTGGCTGCTTGCTGTTGCTAGCATATGCACGTGCTTGCTGAATGACACCTGCTTGAGACACAACACTACACAAAATGAAACATGACTTTTGGCTAAGCAGTTAAGGGCTTTGTTCACATGTGATTAAAAAGAAGAACGCTTTAAAGGTGGCTCAGAGATAGTTCAGCGGTGGTACTGTCACACACACATGTGCTTATCCCACCTCTAATGAACATTAAAGGCCAGATGGATTGGAAATGGAATGAAATTGAGATGAGAACACCTCTGCCACGTGCTAGCAGCACCAAAAGGCTTTTTGAGTCCCTTTTTTTGAATGGGAATGCAGCCTCGGACTCCAACAACTGCTGTGGCCCCACTCACAGCATGCAACCTTTCCAAGTTGCTAGCCAAACTGGGAAACTGCTTATCAATAACTGCTTAGAAATAATTCAGAGCAGGCACAGAGTGAGAGACCACCGTAAAAGAGATAAGCCCCGTTTCCACACTTGCCATAAGTGTGCCAGAATATGCAACTTGTCCCAGGCTGGGACAGCCTGCTGTTGGCATGAAAAAGGGCTGTTTGCATTCAAATTTTGGGACATTCTATTTGAGTTCAAATGTTGAAATTTGGCACATATGATCAGATTTCAAATGCCTACAAATATTCATGCACGTCTCTAGTCTGGTGCACCTCAAGAGGGGGATCTGTTCCATAGTCTAGGGGCTACAACCAAGAAGGCTCTATTCCAAGTACAACTTCATCGGAAGATCTTAAGGAACTGGAAGTTCCCAGTGCCCTATCTTATTGTGCTGCTAAAATGGGCCTTATGTATCTTGGAAGGGGGAACTGTTTGCCTTCCACCCATGGCCTGCTGTTCCAGGACTAAGTGAATAGTTTACCAGTAGATCGCAATGTCAAGGTCTACTCTCCTTCCTTTGCAGACAGATTGTGCTAAGATGGGAGGCCCGTGTATCAGCATGTGCAGAGGAGACCTCTGGACTCTTTTCTAGCACAGGACAAAGTTCCATGAGGAAAGGACCAAGATAAAAGCCAAATTTCAAGTAACTACAGAACTCTCAAGTAGCTCTTCAGAATAACATTCCAAATGGGCCTCTGCACCCCAAATCTACCACTAGGAATAGCTGAAGCTCTATGATAGCACAACGACTTAGAAAGCAGAGAGTTACAGGTTTGATACCCAGCACCTGCTCAGAAAATGGCAATGGCAAATCATTCTGTAACTTTGTTAAGAAAATTGTGTGGATATATCTGGCAGTGGTCACACCTTCACTTTAAACTTTCTTCAGTCCATCTTCACGTTTCACTGCTCACACTTTTTCATTTATATCTATTTTATCTGTGGATTCCCACCTTCTATTTGGAATTTCCTGAATGGAAAATCCACAAACAAAATGGATAGAAATAAGAAGGTGTGAGAAGTCCAGTCTGAAGGTGGACTGAAGAAAGTTTAAAGTGAAGGTGTGACCATGTGTGTAGTCACTGGATATTGATCCAAACCTAGTGGTATCTACAGATATAAATGGTATCTAGTATCAAGTGTTGCAGCTGCTTTTGAGGGCTGTCATTCTCAAGTAAATCATAAAATCATGAAAATGTCATCTAAAATATATAGCGGATCTCAAAATCATCAAAATAGCTAAGGAAAAAATTCAGTAGATTAAAATAATAGAAGCAAACTTCAAAAATAGTACCTCAGAATACTAGAAGAAAAGTGGCATCATAAATATCAATTAAGTGCAATTGGAATATCAAAGTCTTCAGGAGTGATTTAAAAGTCATCAGTGCATGTGTCACATTTACCAGTCTAAAGACAGAGATCAAAAAGCATGAAGCTTTTAAGACAAATCACACTACACCAGCTGTCACCAAGTTGCCATTTTGTTAGCTACTGTCCTTAACCAAGATATGTGCACAGAAAATAAAACTGTCAGTGAACTGATCCATTCAGCTAAGAAACGGTTAAAAGATGGTACCAATGAAGCAGCAGCAGAAAACTCATGTAGATTCACAGGTATCACATTATGTTTAGGGGGGTCTTCATCTACAGGGTGGTACATCACCATTCTAAAAGAGTTCCTGTCCAGACTGTAGACCACTGGTATGCAATGCAGATTGCCCAATACACCTCACTAGAAACCTTCAGATCAGGACTCCCAGGGCAGAGGTTTCAACTGGAACTCCCACTTTCTTCTTCCTGAACAGCATTTTGATTTACACAAGGTCAAAGCACAGTTTGGGATGAGCAGAAGGAGGCTTACAATGGAGGCTACTGCCCTCACGGTCCTCACCTATGAAAGGAGCCCTGCTGGATAGGGATGTGCAAGAATATTCAAAACATTCAAAATTTGATTGAATTCGTTCAAATTCAGTCATTCAAATTCGAATTAAATGTCTATACATTCATTATTTAACAATCTAATGAATTCAAATGTTTTGAATCATTCGTATGAATTATTTGGACATTCATATGTGTACAGATACATACGCATTGCATTCGTGTCCCTACATATCTTATTCTTATCCGTACGCATTTGTATGGATACCTACAGGATGAAAACAGGATGCATACGGGATAAAAACGGGATAAAAACGGGATGCACACGGATCCGTACGGACACATACAAATGTTGTCGACATTCATATCACCAAATACAAATTACAAATTGGATATCTGTACAAATAGATATGAACGTATTTGATTCAGTTTGAATTTGAATACATTCATTTTTTTCTCTACCCGTACAAATATTTGATTCGAATCCAATCAAGCATCAAAAATTCACACCCGTACTGCTGAATCAGGCCACAGCCCACCTAGTAGAGTAGCCCATCATAAACAGTAGCCCAACAATTACTTCTTGGAGCCCTCATGCAGAAGGCTAAGGCAAAACCTTCACCTGCTCTCAACTCCCTGCAGATGACCTTTGAGGCACCCTGCTTCCTCTCCAATATACAGGCAGTATCTAGGCATCAATCAGCATCTCCAAACAATGGAGAATACCATTTGAAAATTCCAGACAGATGGCAAAAATGTCCACTCATTGTGAGAATTCTAGAATATACTTACTAATTACTGTCAAGCATTTTTCCATAACAAACTGCTGGTAGCTCCCAAAGCTTTGCTTTGTCATCATTTTGAACATAATGAGCCTCAATTTCTGCATACAGTCTTTCTTAAGCATTTGGATAAATTGGCAAAGTGATGCACAGAATGCAAATGGGTGTCTCTAAAGCTCCTATACACATAACAGAAGGATGGTAATAATGTGTGAATCTGTGATACACAGTATTGATAAATTCCTCAACTTGCAGGCATGGCGCTCGATTCCCACAGCAGCCATTCTAAACTGTCTGAACCAGCAATGTAGCTTGTGCAGATGTATAACTGATAAAGGTCTGTCCGGAACCCTACAGGTAGACCTGTGGTCCATCACTAGCCTCATCCAGCATGCCGCTTTCATGATTCTGGCATGGCTCTGTTTCCAGAATTGATCACCAGAAACTGGATCCAAAGGAATGAAACTCACAACAAGGTTGACCTGCCCTTGAGGTAGATATTATCTTAAGGGAACATATATGAAATAGGGATGTTCAAAATTCAATTAGCCTTTGCAACTTCAGTTTAATGATCTCATATTCACAGACATTTGAATCAAAACAGACATGCAGTTTTTCACATATCCAAAATTTCAGTTAGAACAAAGCAGTCTCCTACTTGTGAAAATGAAAAATGCCATTGAACATTCATGGTGTTTTTGGTCATGAAAAGAGCTTTTTGTTGATGGGAAAAAATGGCAATTTTTCTTGGCAAAAAAAGTTCAAAAATGGATTTTCACTTTGAAAACAAAAGAAAGATGTGTATTTGTGTGTGTGTGCACATCTCCAGTTCTTTCCTTCATTTTACTTGCCACATGCGAACAAACAAGAGTTCCTCAATTAAACAATAAACGTTACTGTTAATGGTTTCCGTTATCTCTGATGCGGAAACTAGAGATAGGACAAGCCAGCCAAAGTCATCTGGTTAACCCTCCAAATCCAGCTGAACCACACCATGAATGCAAGCCAAACCTTTCAAAGTCTGCCATGCATTTTTAAGTCATTGCAACTCTTTATAAAGGCTGTAAATGATGGGAATGCCTTTTACCACCATTTTGCAGCCCATTTATGACAATGGTGGGCCATTATAGAGATGGGGAAAGGTAGCACACATCACTGCAAATTTGAGTGAACTAAGCAAGTCAAGCCCAAGTGGGCCAGCCTCTTTAATGAGACTCTCTAGCTTCCTCCAGAAAGCACTTACATATTCTACATTATTTGAATAATTTGGAGTAAATCGTGCAGGCAGATTTTATTTTAGATTATCCATGCTTTATTCTGGATTACCCAAATAATGCAGAATGAGGATGAAACTCCTTGCTTAGAGCCAGTTTGGTATAGTGGTTAAGGAGCCAGAATGCCTGGCTTGTTTCCGCACTCCTACATGAAGCCAGCTGGGTGACCTTGGGCTAATCACAGCTCTCTTCTGAGCTCTCACAGCACCACCTACCTCACAGGGTGTTCTGTTGTGGGGAGAAGAATAGAAAAGCTTTGTTGACCACTTTGAGTCTCCTTAAATGGGTGAGAAAAGTGAGGTAGAAAAGCCAGCTCTTCTTCTTCTTCTTCTTCTTCTTCTTCTTCTTCTTCTTCTTCTTCTTCTTCTTCTTCTTCTTCTTCTTCTTCTTCTTCTTCTTCTTCTTCTTCTTCTTCTTCTTCTTCTTCTTCTTCTTCTTCTTCTTCTTCTTCTTCTTCTTCTTCTTCTTCTTCTTCTCCGCCCAGTGGTCCTGAAACTTGGCTCAATGTGAATTCAGCTCAGATATTGTTTGTGGACATCTTTAGCAGAAACACTTGTATTTTCTTATTACACTTCATTCCAATACATACACAGAGCCATGAGCTCATCCTTAATTAATGACTTTGAGCTGTCATTTATGTGTTAAATCTCTCTCGGTTCTCAGTAAGCTTAGACTTACCTAACTTTTCTTCCTTCAATTAATTTGGAATACAATCTTCCTACACTGTGAGGCACTGTTCTTTCTTTATTAAGGTGATTTTTATCTTTTTCATTCACATTTAACTATTATTTAACAGATTTCTATACAGAAATTTGTATCAGCTCTAGTATTAACTTTTTTTCAAATAACTCCCTACCGTTTATAGAATATAAATTGTTACCGTACTTCACTTGAAGCAACGGCTGAGAAGATTCATAATCTAACTTTATATAAGATTATGCTACAAATTTCGTCCAGACATCCAGAACTGATGTACTTTCAATTCTATATTTAGCTTGATTTCAAAATAAAGCTTCATGCTGAGATGATCAATAAGGCACAGACAAACAAACAAACAAATAAATAAACAATAGCAGCCACAAATCACTGTTAACAACAGCTTACTATCAGATAAGCAACATTTATACACAGTAAAATCAACCTTTTTTCTGTAGTACTCAGTTCTGTTCTTCTTGAAACAAACTGAATCAGTCATCTTAGTAGATAACATCACCACCTCAAGGAACGAGGGGCACAATTTATCAGACAGGACAAAAAACAACAAGCCCATATCAGAGAATACAAATATATTAATAATGTTATCATTTATGCCAGACTTGCAGATAAACAACTAGTCCCATATCTGATGCTGGGTGTGCTTCCATTTGTGCACAATTGAGCAGTTGTACTAGATTTTATAATGTCTTGCTTACATTCTTATGGGCCTTTCTGCACAGAAAGGCCTGTGATCAGAATCAGTTAAGACCACAGTCAGGTGTGAGTGGGATCAGCACCATCTGCACAACGGCATTGTTCCAAAACATGCCACACTTTGAAGCCAGACACTGCAGGACATGACCTTGGAGCACTCTATGGCAAAACTGCTAAATCATTTCCCTAGTAGTCCCAAACATAGCGGCATGCCTTGCAAAGCTTTCTCCTTGTTTGGGATCAGGGTCCACTGGTCTGCCAGATACTCCCAATCAGGACTTCCCTGATCATGATTATGCTGTCTAAACCAGACAGAGAAGACCAGCAGGGAGGAGGGCATAACCACCTCGATCTGCAGTAATGTGTTGATCTATCAGGTCCAGATCCTTACTATGCAGGCCCTTAATGCTGATTAACCCCCTTTTTGCATGAGTACTCCAAGATCTGGAACTTCAAGATCTGGATCTTGGAAATGGGATCCTCCTAGAGATCCTGATCTTGAGAACCCCATGCATCTCCACAGGCCTGCTAGCACCCAATTGCAATCTGAGATACGTATCCGAGACATATCCCATAACAGATCCACTCTGAAAGCATCAAATCTGACCTGAATTCACTTTTAATGTGCTCTTAATCCACGTCGAATGCACTCTAGATCTGTCGCAGATGTCTGGTGCAACTGCTTTCCCACGTCTCCAGTTTAACAAATGTCCAAATTATTTGTACGAATGTCAATGTACAAATATTGTAACATTTGATTCATGTACGAATGTCCAAATTTGTCCAAATTCATATGAATAACTAATGTTACCAATATTCATTTACATCCCTTCTAAATTCCTCATAAACTGGTTGGACATGATTCTAAACAAAATTGCAATTAAAAAGGCCCTTTAAAAGGGCAAGATACTAATGAATTCAAACTTGTTTGAATCAATACAGGTGGTTCAAACTAGATTAACTGAACCCTCTTGGGCTGTGGTCACACTTAAGGTTTAATCCAGATTCAGATTTACTGGTGCAAGCGTGAACTGGGAGCAGTTTGGCTGGAATTTGACCTGGTTGAATCACCTGGTTTGAGTCATACCAGCTTGAATCCAAACCAGTTTCACACATCTCTATGCTCTGTTGGTGAAGCATTTCAAATCTGATGGTTCAAGATATTCAATTAAGGTAATAATCACATGGAGCCAACAGCCATTTACTATATTTGATTACAGTGAATGATACCAAGGGAACCAGTAAGTCCCCCTGCAAGTCCCCCTAGAGAACTCTTTAACCTGCACTACTGGCTTATAGTTCCTGCTTAAGGATCCTGCTTAAAGTTCCATCTACACATAATAAAAACAGCTTGAAGATGGTAATGTCCACGCACTGCAATAGTATCTGCATGCTATTTGGTCTAAGCCACTTTTGACTGCTTTTTCAATATGTGCAGATGCAACCGCCAATGAAATTTCCGGTTAACAGCTACAGTTCTGAATGTGTTCAAAATAACACACTTGGACACTCTCAACAGAACTTTCCCCTTTTCTAGCTCAAAATGTGAATAGGTCTTTTCAAAAAGCCTTTGCATGCTTGGAGCGGAAAGCGAGAAGGCTTCTGCCCCAATCTCTTTCTTTTTATCAGGCAATTTGTGCAATAGGGCTTCATTTTTAAAGGTATCAGCAGCCCCAGAAACACCAATTTAAAACTAAGCTGGAGAGGTTAAAGTCAAGTAGGGCACTTCTAAAATTGTACAAATGTTTACAGCACTCAGTTCTACTACTGGTCTTCCTTTTATCCTTCGATCCTTATACTTCCATCCTCTTCGGCCCAATTAATAGCTGTGAAATATTATCAACTTTATTTCAGTCAAGTGCAAACCAGCCCAGGTAAGGGCAACAAAAACCTGTCTGAAGATTTATGATACAATAGGCCTATGATAGAATTTTTATACTCAATTTTCTTTCTTGTCAGAGTCTTGTAGTAATTTACAGCAGATTTTGTTAGAAAAGTTTCCTGGTATTTTTCCACTCCTGTAAGGCGGGGGTAACACTTTAAAAGCTCTTCAAGATTTTGGCTCGTATGATTTGAAACCTGTTTAATAACTCCCAGAAGGAACTTGGTCATCTTCACACAATATTAGAGGAAAGTCCATGCAATAGCTGCCTGAGATCAAGAAAAGCTTTTAAAAATTATGGCTGTGTCCCCATGCTGGCCATCTGGCACACTTTGGGCACTGTTTGGGCAAGCATGAGCCAGGAATGGGACTGGGAATGCATTTTGGGCATCCCCGTGAGATTATCTGCAATGCAGGACAGGTATGGGTTGGGCACAGATGGTGGCGTCCCCATGAGAACTGTGCCAAACCCTGGTATGGGGGAGCAGCGCCACCTCCTCTCCACCTCCTCTCTCCTCATTATCAGCCAGATTGTCATCAGCCCACTCCTGTGCTGCATCCCCCCTCCCTTAGCGACACAGACAGCCAGGACTGGAGTGGGAGACATGGAAACAAGTTAAAATAAAGCTTCATTCATAAAAATAACTAAATTTTTTTTAAAAAAAATCAAAAGCCGCTACAAGGTTTAGTGGCAGTAGGCGGTTGAGCAGTTGTGCGCACCTCTGCTCCACCGGGGACCATGAGAATGGCTATAAACTGAAAATCAAGACTTTATTTATGATCACCTTGCAGATCGGGGAAACGGGGGTTGCAAATGGAACACAAATCAAGCCATTAAGCAGCCTGCCTTGGCATTCTTGAAATGGGGTTGGAATTACCTCTGTGGAAATGGCAGAAAATTTAAAAAGCAAGCTGTTCTCCCGCCTGCCTTTGCGATCGGCATTTTAAAAAGTCAGTGGCTGCAATTTTCAATGGACAGGGCAGGGACAGCAAGCACAATCCACCTCCCAATGACGTGAGTGCAAATCTCCTCCCCGTTAGCCTGCTAGTGTCCCCATGTACATTCCTGGCTTGCTGAGCAATGCGTACCAGTCCCCCAAAGCATGCTGAAACTTCTTTTTTCAGGTATCAAATTTGGCACCCTTCTGGCATGGTTTGGGA
>MTQE01002502.1:1116468-1141544 GCA_014337955.1 Aspidoscelis marmoratus | reverse complement strand
GGGTACTTAATGGGTACTTCTAGTGACAGTGGAAAAACACCCCTGGAATGGTTGAGCACATGACATCATGCAACACACTCTAAACACACATAAGCTCGAGGTAAAATTAAGCCTGGAAGGTCTTAGCTACCACTAAAAGGCAATAATAAAGAGCACGGATAAGATCCAATGAATCTTCCATTTTTGTACTCCAATTTTCATCATCCCCAGCCATGGTCAATGATCAAGATACTAAGACCAGGATGAAGGAAACCGTGGTGGCCTGTTGCTGAAGCAATATTTCACAGCTATGGAGCATGCTTTGTGGCCACAAATACAGGTGACCGCTCCATTGCTGCATCAGGAAAGGGTATCGCACAGATGCCAAGACTGACCCAGGAGGGAAAAGATCCTGCTGAGAAGCTTGGAGAGTGAAAAATCCCACATTCTAGGGATGTGCACGAATATTTGTAACATGTGAATTTTTAATTTGGTACATTCAAAGCTTGACATTTGAATTCAAATCAAATGTTTTGATACATTTGTATGAAGTTTCCTATGGGATTGACCATTTGTATAGAATTCAAATTCTTCTACATTTGAAGGGGATCTACTCAAATGAATATGTATTTTCTTACATTTGATTCAATATGAATCAAATGCAAACAAAAACAAAAACATCTGTGTACATCCCTACCATATTCACCTCCTCTTGTCTTCTTCACTATTCATGTTGAGGCAAAATGGTAAGCCTAGGTGACCATGTGATGCATGTCTCCCAGAAGCATATTTAGCGCACCGGAGTGCAAACTAAATTTAAGTTTATCAAGATTTGGAAAGCTACAGATTACTTCTCCCTGCAGGGGGGAAAACTGACCAAAATATATCAGAAAACAAGCTTTAAAATCAAACCTTATCCTTGAAATGTTATAGTTTACAGTGTTTTATGTAAAAATTGAAAATGCTTTATATTGCAATAAGACATTATCCATGCCTATCCTACTAAATGAATATGCTCATAATTGTTTTAATGCTAGAAATCTAGCCAAACATTAGTTTATCTTTGTCAGACTAAATGGGCTTATAAAACCAAATTTCCAATTTTGTATTTGCATTTGAAATGCAAATTTTAAGTGGGTTTTCTGTTTTACCGCGATAAAACATATTGTATTTGCATATTCTCAAATTAACCGCATTCCCACTAGGACAATCACAATTTCTTACAATGATGGTTGCCAAATTTCAGTTTGATTTTTTTTTTCTTTTGCAGTGGCATTCTTAGTGTCCATGCAAATTGGAACATCTATAATAAAATTCAAGTAGTGCAATGCAACTTTTTTATTTTAATCAATTTTAAAATTGAGATCTTCAAACCACCTAAAATAATGCAATAATAATACATCGTTTTTATTATTTTCCTTAAGGTCATATCCAGTGTTCCCTTGGATTTGCAACAAACCTTATGTAACTGTCCCTGTTACCATATTGCTGTGCTACAGGACTGCTGAATGGTCTATTCTTGAGATGTTGCTGAAATACAACTCCTAGCATTTCATGCCAAAGGGCTGTCATGAAGGGAAGGGACTGCTGGGAACTGTAGTCGAAAAACGTATTGCTGGCTGCAAGTTGAGTAGCCCTGATAGACTGTCTAGTCCACAGTGAATCTGCCAAAGATGTAGCATATCATGTAATTTCTATAGAGATGGGAGGAAAGCCAAACTTATAAATCATGTTTCAGATAACAGACTGAATCTGTCATATTGTCTAATATTATTGCATTTTGATCTTATGTATATATTTTATTTACACAAGTTCCTATCTTAAAGACAGACTATTATGTATAACACATTTAAGAAGAATGGATAATCTTTCTAAATGTTTTAGGGTGTTTTTCCACTGTCACTAAAAGTACCCATTAAGTACCCATTAATGGGTATGTAATGGCATTTTTGTACCCATTAATGGGTACTTAATGGGTACTTCTAGTGACGGTGGTACTTAATGGGTACTTCTAGTGACAGTATATGAAATTGTTTTATATGTTTCCCTAATTCTACCAATTCGGAAACCTTTGGGCATTTGGGTTTTTAAAGTCATTTAGTCATAGTCAAGTTTTTGTGACCCCATAGACTACAACATGCCAGGCCCTCTAACTTCCACTGTCTCCTGTTTGTTTCTTGCTTCCATGTCATTCTCTGCTATTCCCTCCTCCTCTTTTATTTTCAATTTTTCCCAGGATCACAGTCATTTTTAGTGAATTGTCTCTTCTCATTATGTGGTTTCTGCTTCAGTATTAGTCCTTCTAGTGAGTAATTGGGCGTCATTTTCCTTAGTATTAACTGATTTTATCTTCTTGCACTCTAGGGATGTACACGAATATTCATAACATTCAAAATTTGTACTAATTTGGCCAAATTCTGACATTCAAATTCTAATTGAATTTTGGCGCATTTGAAGATTGACATTTGAATTCAAATTGAGTGATTTGATACAGTCATATGAAGTTTCGTACATGATTCGTATGGGATATGTATGGGATTCATATGCGATTTGTATGGATTTGTACAGTATTCATATGGGATTGACATGGGATTCCTATAGGATCGAACATTCGTATTGAATTTGAATCCTACCACATTCTAAGGGGATCTGTTTGAACCAATAGGAATTTTCTTGCATTTGATTCAATACAAATCAAATGTTTTAAAAAACCATTTCTGCGCATCCTGATTAAGCTCCATTCTTGCCCGCCAAGGGACTCTCCAGCACCACAGTCTGTAAGTGGTGGTTCCTTGGCACACAGTCTTTCTTATGCTGTCCAGATTTGCCATAAGCACTCCCCCAAGGAGCAAGCATCTTTTAATTTAGTAGTGCAGTAACCATCTACAGTGATCTTTGAGGCTAGGAAAGTAAAACCAAACAGTGCTTCCATTTCTTTCCCCTCTTATGGGTCCAGCTGCCATGATATTAGTATTTTTCTTTTAATGTCTACCTTCATCCCAGCTTTTACACTCTCCTCTGTCCCCCTCATAAAGAAGCTCCTTAGTTCCTCTAACCCTAATCTTCTGCCATTGTTGTTATGTGTTTCCAAGGATCCCCAGTCCAAGGCACAGACACTTCTGGGTCATGATATCTGACTTTGGGTGTTTTTCCACTGCGCTCCTTTAATCTGGATCTAAGAAGATCTGGATCTAAGGAATGGGTACTTCCCTTAATCCGGATCTAGTAGATCTGGATTAAGGGAAGTACCCAATGTGTTTCCATGGGTGGTCTAGCACCCAATAGCAATGGGTGCTAGCCTCCCTGCTGTGGAAACACTGGAGCACCCATTTGCAAATCCGGATTGACCCACAAGGGGTCTACCTGTCATCCCAGGTGTTTGGGGGGACAGGGGGTGCAATCTCCGCAGTCCCTCCGAAGTTGGCTTCGAAGGTTAGCAAAGGCTCCGAAGTCCCTCTGAAGGCAACTTTGGAGATTAACAAAGGCTCCGAAGACAAACCCCTTGAGAGAGTGAGTGCGCATATTAATTAGCTCCTTGTGAACAGGGATGAGTCTGCCTCATTAATATGCACCTCTTTCCATGCCTGAAGGTAACAGTCTCCTTCGTTCTCCCTTTGTTCTCGGAGGTTTGTCTTTTCTTCGGAGGGACTTCGGAGCCTTTGCTAATCTCCGAAGGCAACTTTGAAGTAACTTCAAAATGGCTTTGAAATGACTTTGAAGCCTAGGTTGGGGGCTCCCCCCCATGGGTGCCCCCTCCCCCTAGCCTCCTCTAGACCCCATTGCCAAACCAACGTGGAAACAGGCTCCCTTTAATCCAGATTTTCTAGCTGAAGACCACATTGTAGACCCCATTAATGGGGTCTACAGAAAATCCGGATTAAAGGCTGAGATGTACCCATATGATCTGGAGTTCCCCAGCGGCGGTGGAAACAAATGTGTCCCAAATGAGTGCGGTGGTGGAAATGGGGTCATCCGGCTCACACCCAAATGGGTCCTTAATGGTTGCAAGAATGGGTACTTTCTGCCAGTGGAAAAACACCCTTTATAATTGGCATGCTATTAGCATACAGGCTGCAAGTGCAGAACTAGGACCAGCAAACCTGAAAGCTCTGTATCAGGTCAGAAGTGAAGATCCAAAGATCCAAAATATACCATTTCAAAACACAAATCTCCATTTCAGCAAAGCGGGGGGAGCTGGCAAAATATTTGTTTTCTTTCAGGGAGCAGAGGCTTGGGGAAACCTGCATTTACAAAGAAGCTGGCCAGCCAGAAATAATCCACTCAACTATGGGATTGCAACTGTTGATAATGTTGTAGAAAAAGAAAGGACTGTATAAGAAGAGCCTTATCTAGAGTCTATCTGCAGTTTTATCTATCTGGGAGATCTTTATCTGAAATGCTGAATAGGATTAATGTGTTCAGATTAAACCTATTGTTCCTAGTTTAATTGGATCATTATCTACAATAAATATTAGGTCATCAACTGCCTTCTCTGTCCTGGTACCAGAGCACCCTGTGTCATGCGCTTCATTTGTGCCCTTTCCCCACCTTTCCTTCTTCCAATTACCTACATGGAACCCTTAGCCCCTGCTCCATGGGTTGGATCCTCCCTTTTGTTCAATCTTTGTGTTCCTCTTCCTGCCACAGATCTGCTATTCACCTAAATAAGATTCCTAACCCCACCCCCCAGGCTGGACTTTAGGGGTAGGGTGTCTGCTCCCAGATTTAGGATGTATAAAAGTAGGACCCCAGGAGCAGTCCGATATAGTCTTCTGTCACTTCAATGGGTCTGCCATCACTTTTATATCCTCCACTGCTTCATCTCTGGCTCGTGAACCCCTGCTTTCCATTTCCCATTGTTCCATGCTTGAGTAGTTAAAGCCTTCACCAGTTCCTTAATTCTGACTAAAAGTGCAACTCTGTATGTCTGCTGCTACAGAGTTGCACAATTTTCCATTTTCTTTTTTTTTTACATTCATTTTTTATATATTTATTTTCATTAATACATTTCCATACATAATTATATACCATTGCAATAATTTTAGTGAATTTTCCAAATGACTTCCTCCGTTCTTCAGACTCTTCTTCTTCTAATCTTTTACATTTTGCTCCCTTTGTCTACTTGTTACTTTTTCTCCTAAAGGCCAAAGCCTTCCGTCAAAATACACATTCCCTGAAGAAATTGTATAAAAAGTCCCCAATCTTCTATAAACTTGTTCACTTTTCCATTTTCTTGACCTGAGGTTCCATTCGTCTGCCGGAACTTAATTGGCAAGTCCTTCTCATGTCAGCAAGGGTGAGAAACCAACTGTTCCTGGCTAGGCTAGCGTTCTCGGGTAGTTTAGGGCATTTGTAGGGTAGGTTCTTCATTTTCTTCTTCTTTTCCCTATCTTTCACTGCCACGGTTCACCTCAAATAAACCTACCATTCATAAAAACATGTCTGCCAAGCTACCATTCCTTATTTGAATTCCGTGATCCTTGTAGCTAATTAAATACATCATTATTTGAGATTCCCTCTTGACTGTATTTTTTACCTATTTGACAGTGCTCTGCACAGTGCTCACCTGAAAGTACTACTTTTCCATTTTTGCCATGCTTTACTTAATAAATTCTTTTTCTTTTTGGTAGAACCTGACCTTTAAAGTTGTGTGTGTGTGTGTGTGTTCCCTATCAGTTTTATGTAGTACTTGCCAATTTATCATTAATAAAGCTGTTAGGGTTTCAATCTCTTTTCAGGCCAGTGGTTAGACCGAGCTAATTTCCCCACATAATACACATGTCTAGACCACAACCTGCAATGCCATCAGTGTGGTATCGTCTGTGTATCTGAAGATATTGATAGTTCTCCTGGCAATTCCAGCTTTTGATTCATCCAGCCCAGCAGTTCACAGGATGTACTTAAGAAGGATTCAGATAGGTTGGAGTAAGTTCAAAGAAGGACAATGCATGCAATCAGAAGACTAAAGCACAGTGAGCCTTGAAAAGATAACACTTTCCAAATACAAGGAAGATATGACATGGAAGAGTGTCAACTTCACAAAGCAGCTGGAATGAGAGAGAAGTATCTGAGCGACCCCAAAATCATAGATTGGCATACCCAGCAGTGGCAGTGGCTGTAGTTCTGTGGTGGAACCATCTGGAAAGTAGGGAAGTGCCCAATTTGATCCCCAGTTTCTCCCCTGAAGTAGGCAATGCAAACCACTTTTGTATCTCTGCCACAAAAACTGCATTGAGGTGAACATGCACCAACCAGGTGTTGACCATGACTTGGTGGTACCCAACAACAACAATATCCAGCAGAACATCTCCCAGCAAACAAAGGAAGTCTGTCTGGTCTATAGTTTGCCTCAGGGAGAAGTTGACACAATCAAGGGTCAATGACTGGACAATTAATGGCTGGAATAAATATTTTAAAAGAATTTTTGTAAGTTTTTGAACACTTAAAATGATAAAACAGTAATAAAAATATCAGCTATGAGTAGTAAATGCAAATTTTTGGTTCAGCAAGAACAAGAGCAGCAAAATTGCCTGGCCTTTAGATCTTGTTTTGTTCTTCCCTGAAAGTCTGGTTGGCCTCTGAGGAAATCAGGATGCTAGGCCAGATGGTCAGTTTTGGGCCTCATTCAGCAGAACTGCTCTGCCTTTCCTTTTGTTCTGAGATGAATTCCCTTTCTAGCTCTTTTAATATAAATGTTAGTTTTTTTAAAAAACTTCATTTTTAATCATTTTAGTGGGTTTCTACAGCCCACACTAATCCTGTTTATCATCTTCCTCTGTTGCTTCTTAATATAAACGAGCACAAGGATATTACAGACCTAACAGGTTATCTTTTCCCAGTCTCAATCTAAACTGCTTTACTCTGGCTGAATTCACATGCAAGTGTTTTGTTTCGTTTTAAAGCACCTCTTAGTTGGCTCAGAAATGGGTCAAAGATAAGCCCTTTCTGCACTGACTCAATGTAATATGAAGTACTGGGTTGGGACAAGAGAGGTCTCCTGGTTCAGAACATGGCAAGGTTTGGTCTGGAACATACAATGGCAGTTGCCCAGGCCAGCCCCTCCACCTGCCCCAAAGGTCACATGAGCTTTGGGGCTAGCATAACCAGGCCCACTGATCCGGATCATGTAGAAGTGTGGGCCAATCGGTGCTGCCTACACTGACAGCATTGATTTGGCCCATGCTTTCTTGTGGCTGCAAAACATGTGCAAGCCTCAGGGATTGTGGGAGGAGGGTTTCCATCAGTGTGCCATGGCCCTGCTCATCCAGCTCTGGCTGCACTGGACAGAAACAGGTCTGGATTAAGAAGGCCCTTAATCTGGATCTGTTGTAGACACATTTAATTGAGTCTACAACCAGACCAAGGGCCTTGTTCCAAATGCCTCTGTGATCCAGAACTACTGAGGGGGTTGCTTTTCAGTGTCACACCATAGCACAGAACCAAAAAGCATCCCCTCAGGTTTCAAGGCATGGAAGGAGAGCTGCTGATCTACCCTCCGCCTCCAAGTAATCCAGATCAGGAGGACCCACTGATTTGATTAACAGAAGGTAGGTGTATAAAAGGCCAATATAGCTTTGTTAGGAGATCTAAAGCCATAGTCCTGTACAGAACTTCAAGTTAAATCTAAAACTAAAACTAAAGGTTGGAATTTGCTCACTTTCAAGCTTTCTTCCAAATATTGGGCTGGAATCATGTACCACCATAAGGAGAAAAAGGAGGGAATGCCCTGTGAGTCAGTTTGGTCTAGTGGTTAGGGAGCCGGACTCTTAACTAGGAATACCGGGTTTGATTCCTCATTCCCCCACAAACCCAGCTGGATGACCTTGGGCTAGTCACAGCTCTCTTCTGAGCTCTCACAGCCCCACCTACCTCACAGGGTGTCTGTTGTGGGGAGAAGAACAGAAAGCTGTGTCAGCTGCTTTGAGTCCCCTTAAATGGGTGAGAAAAGCAGGGTAGAAAAGCCAACCCTTCTTCTTCTTTTACCCACATCCAACCTCTATAAATCAGCAATATGGGCACACCCATAGAAGAATAACAGTTGTTGAAAGTAACAGTGTACTACTTTCTGTGTAGAAATGTAGCGCTTAGCAGAAAACATGGACTGGAAGGGAAATGCTCCACATTGGATCTCGCATTTTGGTGTCATTTCTTTGGAACAGAACCGTATGCATTGTAGCTACTCCCTTTGCTTACCGCTCCAGGGGTGACTGAAACACTAAACAACTAAATGATGAAAAGTATAGGCCTTTGGATAAATGTTCAAAGCTGTCCCTATAGGACTCAAAATCTACCCTCTAAATCAGTTCTGAAGGGCTAAGAAGGACTTAACAGCAAGCAATAGAAGATATCAACCCAACAATTGCAGCTGCATGGGAACAAGCAAATTTGGGGGGTGGAGGTGGGAACCAATAAAGGCATATGAAAGATGAAAGGAAGGAAATAGCTTTTTAGAAAAAAAATAGTAATGACTTTCTGTATTTGCAGATGAAAAAGATGGCCATACAAATCCTTCTGCCACACTGTGGAAGCACATCTGGGGCTAATGTCATAACTCTGTGCTTCTCTAAGGTGGCTCCTTCACATACTTCTTTTTATTTATTCATTCATTTATTTATCCAGTTTATTTACTGATAATATCCAGAGACTAGGGATGTTAGACATTCATATTTGTTCAAATAGATCCCCTTCAAATGTGGCAGGATTCTATTTGATGTGAATGTATTTGTGCAGATTCGTATGAATATCCAATATGAATATGTATCCAATACGTATCTGATAAGCATCTGACACAAAAGCATATATATCTGATATGTATCTGATACAAATGCATATGTATTGAATATGTACCCGATACATATCTGATATGTATCCCCAATTTAAAGAATGTCTGAATGATTTGTATGAATGTTTCATACAAATGTTAATGTATGAATGTCATAACATTCGATTCATGTACAAATGTTTGAATTTGTACAAATTTGTATGAATAACAAATGTTATGAATATTCATGCACATCCCTGCCAGAGACGCATAAAGCATTAATTCTAAGGAGAAACATCTGATTTTGTGTTTGCCCTTCCCCCAAGTCTTTTGCAAAGGTAAATCTGTATTACTGGATCTTCCACCTGCCCACAAAACCACTGACCTTCTAAAAGCTGCAGGTGTGGCCTGCCTTACTATTGCATACTCAGGCTCTTACTCTCTAAGGGCAATGCCTCTAAGCTCTTGGAATAATGAAGAAATGAGTCAAATATGATTAAACAAGACATAATAGTCCTGGAAGGGGGGGAAGAACGGCAGGTGCATTATAGCAGGAATAGAATTCTAAAAGAGACTGAAGTCTGAGCTCTACAGCCATTTATGCTTAGCATTGCTGCATAGTGAACAAAATATGGTAATCAGAAGGAATCTGCCCAGGGAGGAGAGCAGCGAGGGAGGAATGACCTGCTACTGCTGCTGCGCCAGCTAAAATCATGCTATTATCTCAGGTCAAAGAGAAGTGCAAATATACTGCAAGTGCTCTTGAGGGATCTTTTGAATAACTGCAATCCGATCCAAAGCACAGCATCTCCTCTCCTATTTGGAGCAAGTTACAGCCCCCTGCCCCCCAAACAGCCCCTTCAGGTGTAACTCATTAGCTTTGTTCCACAAAATGCAACTGATTCCTTTAAGGCAGATGTAGGGAATCTGAATGCTGGGCTAGAAACGCATCACTCTTAAGTCCAAAACTACCTGGAAAGCCACTGGTTCCCAGAGAAAAGGGTGGCATCTTCTCATCGGCTGACACGCTAATGAACAGGGGGCAGGGGGCCTGTTCTTAGGCTAGTGCCCAGTCTAAGCTTGAAAAGTGCAAGAAAGGACCTTTTCACACTTGCTCCAGTGGAAGAGTCAGGAAATGCTTCCATATAGGGCATCTGCACTACGGGGAGCTCCTTCTATCCTAGAAGCAACTCCATGCGTGCTCTAGCTGCCATCTAGCGTACACACACCAGCACACTACATTCACAAGTCTTGTGAATTAATGGAGCATGGGGTGGGCCATGCAGTCGGGGTTGCACGCCACATTGCCAAGTTTCAACAACAACATCGCTGCGTAAACCTATTGCCATGACAAGGCAATCACTGCGATCACACCCAGACCTTGGGGAAGCCCTCAATAGGTTTCAGATGCATAAGGTGTCACAAAGTTCAAGTGCTCGATGCATCCTAGAACTAAGCCAGCCTTTGGGCCAGGAGAAGGTGCAGAAAGTCCCTTTAAGATGACACCTAGCTGCCATCCCAAATTACTGCTATTTAGCACTTCAAGCTTCAAAATGAAATTGAGCCTGAAATTAGGGCTATGCAGCAGGTGGGAGTAGACTGGAAAAGAAGCTTTCTGGGTCAGCCTGGGCACAGCCATTTTGGCTACGGCACCCTCTGCGACTGTGTGTGCATTAGCGCCAACACCTTGACAACGTGGACACTCTGCACACACGCAATCACAGTCATGTTTAAGGTTGTCTGAGGTTCTGACTTGCTTGTGTAGCACCTCAAACAACCCCAGAGCACTGGAAGAAGAGCGAATGCTCCTGCCCTGGGTGCTTGAGGCAAGTGTCTGGTTAATGTCGGTTAACATGTAGAGCATCGTGCTCCACACCTAATCAACAATCAGGGCACATCTGGTGAGGGTGAGCACGCTTGGAGGCTGTAACAGCCTACTTCACGTGCCTATGCTTTTCACTAATTGTGCTGTAGTGAGCATAGGCCTATAGTCTGGAATGAGGCCCAGTACAGAAACAAAATTTTTCACTCAAGCATTTGATCATTAGGACAAACCTGTTCTATTCTATAGTGCTCCAGTTTCAAGTTTGTGTCAAGTGTTATTATAGCTTTATGCTTTACGGTATTCATTGGTGTTTTGTTTTTAACTTGGGGTTTTACTGTTTATTAGATTTTATTCTCTTTTTATTTGTGTTTATATTACTTCCTGTTATGGATCCATTTGGTGAAAGCATTATAAATTCAGTGAATAATAATAGTAATTGGCAAGGAAAATCATATTACCATAAAGATACTTCCCGGCATTTCCCGCCTACATTCACAAGAGAGGAGTATTTTAAAGCTTCCAAAGAGGGTTTTGACCCAACTATGATTTCTCACAATGCTTGAATGCAAAAAAGGGATGTTCTCACCAGAGTTAGTTCAGCCGTGCCAAGGACAAAATGAAGTTTTAATTTCTAATATGTTAACTTACGATGACTAAACAAGCATCCGTTTGCCATCTACAGTGAATTTAAGTTATTTCTCAAAACCATAATTAAAATCTTTAATGAAAAAGAGAATGAAGTGAAATGTAATGCATAGTTTTGTCATCCATTTTAAGAAAGTCATTGTGTATTTCCCTTCCTCTGCAATTATCCAAAGCTGGAGTAAATTTTAAACATAAAAGAAATATGAGAAAGTACAATGGCAGTTTCTGACATTACCAGGAGAAATACCTTTCTGCATTGACCAGTGATCCAGATTAAGGAACCCCTCAATCCAGATCACAAGCCTCCCATTTGCACATCAGTGCAGATCAAGACTGACCCACTCCCTGCTGGTATGGCTTCATGTGTACTGGACAAAGCGAATTCTGGATTTAGAGGCCTTTAATCTGAATCTATTGTAAACTAGTTTAATCGGGTCTACAAATGAACTAAAGGCCTTGTTCCGGATCATGGGAGGCATGCAGATGCCATGCCTCCATGTTCTGGAACTCCCAAGAGTGTTTTTCCATAGGGTTCCATAGTGCACCACAAAAAGAACGCCCACAGCTATGAGGCAAGGAACTGTTATTCCTAGCCTTCAGAGGTGTGAAGGGATGCTGCGAAGCTTTCACAAGTTTTGTAGCTGCAAAGAGACGTGGGCTGGATCAGTGTCATCGGTGCAGATGGTACTGATCTAGCTCACACCTCCATGTAATGTAGATTAGTGGGCCCAGTTATTCCAGACTCATTGCTCTGGATTAACACAAGATGAATGCAGAAAATGCCACATGACCCAATAAGACCAGGTCAGCTGTGTGCTGGGATCATACAGCCCACCCACCAACTTGTGCCATGGGATAGCACAACCTACAATGAGATGTAGTGGCCACACAGCCCCCTTGTCTGGCTCACTCTAAGGCACAGAATCTATCCCAGGAGTGTTATAGTGAGAGAACTCTTCCAAGTAGCCTCACCATAGTCTATATTAGATCTTGACTTGTCCTGGTTCCTGCTGCCAACCTGTAGTTGTCATTGCAAGAATGTCCCACATTCAGTTTCAGAGCCCAGCAACATTTTGCTGAGAGCTAGAAAATCACCTACTCCTGGGGCCACTTCCAGGGACCTGGGCAACTGTTCCCAGGCTGAGGAACATTTGTTCCCAGGTTTTGAAGGTAATCTGAGCCAAGCCACCCATCTAGCAGATGGCAACCAGAGTCCTATGTGCCACCCACCGCTTTCCTAGCCCAGAATGCTTTTTCCTGGTCAGGAGCATTCTTCACTGCATGCACCAAAGTTGCCACAGTGGCCCTTGTGTCTTGTAATATGTCATTTTGTCTCTCTTTTGTTTTGAAGTGTACACAACCCATACTCAATGACCTGAATGGAATCTTGTTCCATTAAGCAAATAAGACTGAACATTTCTCATTGGGGGAAAATGATGAAATCTCTTCTTTCACTCTTAACCTTTCCAAAAATTTCTCTTCTCAAACTCTGCCTCTTTGAGTTAATTTTCTTTAACTATATTTACTTTCAAGATTTTACGGCATTATCTACATTTGACTTCCATTAGTGTTCCATCTGTCACCAAGGGAAAATATTTTCAGCTAGCTATGCTACTGTCTTCTCTCACTTCCAGTTTCTAACATGAAGATTGTTGTCCTTAGAGTGTGATTAGCTAGCTGATAGGAGGGGAGAACCAGAAACAACAACAACAATAGTAATAGTAATATAGTAATAATAGTAATACAAAGTCCCTAGCAATCAGTATGTTCACATGACCAAAGCAGAGACGGAAGAAAAGGCTGAATGTATATCCTTCCAGACTAATGGATAAAAATCCAGTTATATAAAAATTCACATCTTACCTGGCCACAAAGTCACAATGCATTGTCCCCGTTCAAAATGGAGGTGCACAGCTTCCTCCTCAGCAGCTATGAGACTTCCATGGTGCATGCAGTGAAGTGCATGTCACATAGGATGAGGCAGTCGATGGGAGCTGAGCTGCAGTTTCAGCTCTTGATGGCTGTTTCTCACTGTCCTGTGGGTGCATGCATGTGTGTAAGAGAGAGATACAGAAGGCCTTTTCACACCTGGCCCTCAAGGGTGGCCAGGGATTTTTCAGCATGGGCCATCTGCACATTGCAGAGCTGCTTCTGTCTTAGAGTATCTCCCAGTATTCACAGACATCTCCATGTTCAGTAGCCGTAGAGGAGCTGACAGCATTCCTAGTACAGCCCCAGATGCAGGCATCCCACCAACTTCCATGCACAGGTTGTGTGGGGGCATGCTACATCTACTTTGGGCCAACATGAGCAGGACCAGATAGGAGAGGCCAACACAGTACAAGATAATCCATGCTGTGTGGAAATAGACTCCTCTCAATGCCATTGGTTGACCTGGCCTTTTGTTTTGCACAAGTTATATGAAATTCTGGTTTTGCAGGAGTGGTTTATCCTTTAAAAAAAATGGCTTCTATAAGATGAAATTCCAATTGTGAGATTGACTAAAAAAAACATAATTTTTTTGTATGCAGTAGTAAACTCAATCACAAATATTCACCGTTTCATACTTTTGCAGGACACTTTTGAAAAATGTGGTGTAAGTATGGAAAGTGTTCTCACTTCCCAATTGTATTCCATATGGCTTTCCAAATTTAATGTCCACTAGCTTTGAGGATTATCATAATTTCACCAGCCTAATTGTAAAGCCCTTTGTTATAGATGGCTTTGAAGTGATTATTAGCATTTATTGGCTTACTAATTACATTCACAGCATAAGTTCAGGTACTCCAGATGCATATTCCATGACTCCCTAGAGTATATAGCTTTATGAATGATACCTGCATACAAATGTTCAAGTATACTCTGCAACACAAATAGTAATGAAACTCTCAGTGATGGTGAAGATAAACACACAGCTGTGGATTAAGAAAAACAAAATTTCAAAATTAATAGAACATCCAGATAATATAAGCTATACCCAAGGAATGCAAATGTCTTCCTTCAATTTATATCCTTTGATTGTATGCTGCTCTTAAAGATTCAGTATTTCTTAAGGATTTCAGTATCTGCCAACTAAGACTCCTGGCTTTCTCTGTTTGTGAATTCATTTAGTATGATGTGGATAACTGGCATACATTTTGTATGCTTATCCATGTGCTAAAATGAGTGGGGAGAAGGGAGTGATGGTGTCCACGGTGAAACTGCAAATCATGTTGTTCTTTCTCAGTGGTAGCACCTTCCCATTGAAATGCCCTCCCTTCAGGTGTTTGTGAGACCCCTGTGCTTACAGCTCATAGGTTCCTTTTAAACATTTAATTCTGGCATTCTCTGTGTGAATGTTTATTGCTCCTTAGCCCACCCAGTTTTTATTGTGGTCTTGTTATTGTTACCATAGTTTTTAACATTTAAGATTTTTTTAAAAAAAATGAAAAGCAATATATGATTTTAAATGACGACAACAAGAACAATAGCTCATGGGAATCCATAAGAGCAGGAGCTTTTGGATCTTGGGGGAAAAGGGGGTTCTGCATTGGGCCTTATTCCAGATTGTATCTTGGAATGGGAACCTACCATGTTGGGCACCATCCAGGACCTGCCATAGTCTGCACTAGCATAAAGATAAGGCCAAGTGCCAAAGGGGGCCAATATTCATCCTTGGCTTTACACCGTTCAACTACATGCTAAAAATGGAATGGAAATACCGTAAACTGATTGTGTGGATTGTATTTCATGCCACATCCTTAATATCCATGAAAATGTGTACATTCAATTCACTTCTGTGTCTTAATGTGATCGTTTTCTGAAGGGAATTGGCATTCCAATCACAAACCTTTCCAAACTTCCCCTTATTGTGGAACAAATTCTGGAAAAGGGGAAGCTGCCCACATGCTAATGTGAACTAGGCCAAGTCCCACCTTCTGTCAAACTTCCTCCACATTGGACAAAGTGTGAATTGGGGTAGGGTGCCAAAGGTGGCACTGTAGCCTGATACATTTGTAGACCTCTTTAAAGATGTCTACACTGGATCAGAGGCAGTACACTGGACCATGGAGGTGTATGGATGGCATGCTCCTATTCTTCAGTGTACTAAGGGAGACTGTTTTCAGCAGTGCTTCAGGAAACACTTCTGGAAGTAGGTCCACCACAAACAGGCCAGAGCAGAAACTCAAAAGACTGTGGTGGTGGTGGGGGGGAGTTCCTGGAATTTGGAGCCTTCTTGCTATCTCTGAGGGCTCTCTAAAGGCAGGAGCAAGGGCTGAAGCTTGGAATGGGTTACTTGTTCCAGGATAGGGTGGTCCACCCTGCCCTGGAGCAATGCACACATTTGTGGAAAGGGCCCAAATGATGCCAATAGCTGCAAACTATAAGAAATATGAGCGAGATTCAAAAATTATTTCCAAACTGAGTCCAAGACTATGACCAGACAAAGCAAAAGCAGCAGAAAGCATCAAGATGGGATTGTTCAACAGTCAGCTCCTCCCTTCTACCCTAAATATTCTGTGCTATAAAAAGGTGGATTAGAGAAGGCTTGGGAACACAAGGGACCCTGTCTCTATGAGGTCCCCCTTTGTTATGTCTGTCATCCTCCATGAATTTTCTTCCCTCCAGGTTCAACAGAATTTTTGCCTTTATTCAGATTTATAGATCCAGCTTGTGTTTCCCTCTAAGAAGACCACTGGTTGCCAAACTACAGACTAATTCAGTCAGCCATTCTGTTTCACACAACAACCAACCAAGAAGCAGAACATGAATACTACAGAATAATGTCACCTATAAACCTCAGCAGCTAAGTAAGGTCCACCAGAGTTAAGCTTTTCAATTTCTTTTCCATTCTTTTCCAGATAGCAAACAATCATGAAGCAAACAAAAGCACCACTAAACACACAATTGAAATAAAATTGAAAATAGAATAGCACATAATAATAAAACCGAATAAATCAAATTGAAATGGTCAGTGTCATAAAATTGTCATAAAACATTGTTTAAAAGAATCATCCTCATCTATTGCCCATCATGATGAGTACTTAAGCTCCAAGAATATGAATAATTCCTTTTAAAATCCATTCAAATGTATAGCAAATTCTGTGTATATATATTGTTAGGAAGGACTTACTGCTTTGTGTATATTTGAGGTCCAATGACCAGAGATATAATGGGGGAAAAAATCAGGAGTCAAAGGCTGCAGTCTATAGCAAATAAGCAGGTACAAAGTGGTCAATATTAGGGGTGTGCTTGAATATTCATAACATTCAAAATTTGATCGAATTAATTCGAATTCGGACATTGGAATTCAAATTGAATGTCTCTACAATCAAATTTAAACATTAAAATGAATTTTGAATATTTCGAATCATTCGTACGAATTACTCAGCCATTCGTATGCATACAGGTACATACGCATTACATATGTAGCTGTACACATCTTATTCATATCTGTGTGTATTTGACTCTCTAGTCTGTTTGGGATACTTCTCAATTCCTCCTGTACCTCATAATTTCGAACAGATGATTCCCACTGACTATGACTATTGGCCCTACAGCCAGAACAGTTCCCAGAGGCACAGACTCCCAAGGAAGACTCTGGATGCAAAGGCTTTCGCTTGGAATCCTCCTAAGTATGAAGATTCCCTCTGACTTGTAACTTTCATTCCCCAATCCCTAAAGAAAATCAGGATGGAGCTGTGGCAATATTGCAGCACCTGGTTTGTCCCACCCGGCCCCACTACTTTCTTCACTTGGATCAAGCAATCAGGGCAAACAGAACAGGTTCCGCATCATCCACCAGGGAATGCAGTATAGAAACTGCCTGTGAGATCTTGATGGCACCTTGTTGTTGAAGGACACCTTAAGCTGTTAATTCAAAATAAATAAAACCCACCACCTGCTACAGAACAGAGAAATCTCCCTTAAGATGTTACTTTTAAAGAAAGAATTGCTGTTCACAGCAGCAAAGAGTTTTTTTTAAAAAAAATGGCAGTCGTTTTTATTGATTAACAAACAGGGAGACTAAAAGCTTCACAAAGCGTGAAAAGACAAACCAAGCAACATATAGAATAAAGCTAAGTAGTCTGCAACATACACCTACCTGGGTTATCACTCAGACAAGATGGTCCTTTCGATTTATGCCTGGTCCAGCATTTCACAGATGAAAAGAGATTCAACTAGTAATATGGTTATCACTGTTTTAATACCAAAGGCAGAAGCCTGTTATGTTCCCTACTTTTACACATTGCTCCAAGTATTCTCTGCCAGTGTATCTCTTGCACATGCCCTTCTCTGATTTCATAATGAAGATGATATCTGTTCTCTGGCCATAAGGTGTAGCTTTCTCAACATCTACTTTGTGTGTTATGGCAAACTATGTATTCTCCACTTGCCCCAACTCAAGGTTTCTTAAAGCAAATTTAACAGAAAAACATCATAGGCCCCTTCTGCATTGGGCCTTATTTTGGATTATATTCTGGAATAGGGGCCTGCCACCTACATACTAGGGCAGACTATGGCAGGTCCTGAGCGGATATTGTTATAGTCTGCACCAGCATGCAGATGGCAGGTCCGTGATATTGGGTATACTTTGGAATAAGGTCCAGTGCAGAAAGGTTCTTGGAGATTTTCCTTCACAGATCATATCTACTCAATTTGACAATTATACATCCATAGAAAAATTCAGAGAATGGTTTCAGGTTACCAATTCCTGCTAATGTACACAAAGGGGATTATTGACTCATTCCCATCTTACTAGTTCAAACACAAATAACTGAAAGGAATGAAAAATTGCTTTTGGGTTTTCCAGTGGAACACTGGAAAACAGGGCCCATTTAAAAGGAGTGCTTTCTTCCAAGCAAGAGATGCTTAAAATGCCACAAGCACAAATTAGAGCAATATAACAACAAAGTGATTTGAACAGCACTTAAAGTTATTACTATCGCTTTTCCTTCCCTTACCTAACAAGTAGACTTACCTGACAGCACTGCCCAATCACATGGATATAGAAAATAACCAGCTTCTCTATTTCCTGTGTTCATGTAAGCATCCCTGGGTGAAAATACCAAAACCAGATAATAAAGGTTCCCCAGCTGTGATGTTTTTGTGACTGAAAAGGTGGTTCCATATAATTATATAGTATAGGTAGAAACATTTGTGTCTACCTACGGTTTTTCTACTTTCATACCACAGGTACGGAGTCATTTTTATTCTGATCCCTCCCTCCCAATCAAAGTAAAGTTTAAAAGAAATAGCAAGATCAAAGCAAATGTCATCAGGCAAATGAGGCACTTTTTAAGGTTACTTCTATTGGGTTTTGTGGCCATTTTTAAAAAAACAATGTCATCAGATGTTTTAGTTGAAAACATCTGGCTAATCATCACTTTACAAAAAGGATGCTCTCATCAAACCTGAAATTGCTATGTATAATAGATGTATAATAGGCTGAATTTTCCACATGGGGAAAACCTTTCCATATTGCAATAAGAGGTATAAAGAGTTTCTTCTCTGTTGCTTTGGTTGATCAGTTGCTTTTTTGGACTATTGCTGTAAAATGTCTTCAGTGTGTCGTTAAAAACTAAGGGATTCATGAACTGCTCAAGAGTCTATTCACTGCAGGTATTTCGACAAACTCATCAGCAATTCATACTTGGATTTCCTAACACTCAATAGCTGTAAAGGGACTCTATGTGTCATTTAAAAATTATATGAAATGTCTATACCTTTCCAATAACCAAATGCCTTAGAAATATTTTTAAAATACATTATATCCTGTGTGTATTGCTGGCCAGGAATTTAATGGCCAAAAAGCAAATATATTCACAAAGTTTTATAAGAGTAGAAATCAGTGTTTTCATTTTCTGTACCCAACAATGAGTAATCCGTATGTTTGGTCTTCAAAAGTATTGCATCTTACTGCTATTAGTTCATTTCTTATTCATCTTTCTATGTAAAACCAAGAGAATATACAAAGCAGAAAACTTAAAATATATAAATTTTAAAAAGAGAAGAAAAAGCCTCAACATCATTTAAAAACTCAAGGCCTGCCTGTTCGCACTTAACTGCCTGGAATAATATAACTACACATCATTCCAGTGAGCCAGTTTGGTCTAGTGGCTAGGGAGCTGGACTCTTATCTGGGAATACCGGGTTTGATTCCGCTCTCCTCCATGAAGCCAGCTGGGTGACCTTGGGCAAGTCACAGCTCTCTTCTGAGCTCTCATAGCCCCACCCACCTGCCACGTCACAGGGTGTTTTGTTGCGGGGAGAAGAATAGACAAGCTTTGTCAGCTGCTTTGAGTCCCCTTAAATGGGTGAGAAAAGTAGAGTAGAAAAGCCAGCTCTTCTTCTTCTTCTTCTGTGCAGTTAAGTTCAGAGATGGTGGACCACATTTGCACTGAGACTGCCAGTGCCACCAATGCCCATGGTACAGACGGTCCATCCTGGACTGTCCGAATTGCCATGGATGCAGCAACTCCTACCATGCACCCAACCACTGCTGTGGCAATCACAATGTGAAATGTATTTGCACAGCAGCAGCAGCCCTATCAACACACATCATTCCATTCAATGTTTGAAACACTTGAAACGGTGGAAGGAAACTGGGGGGCAGGAGCAGCAGGGCTAAAGTTGTCCAGAGTCAGAGCTGAAGAACCCTAAATTGGCATGTGGGCCTAGGGAAGGGGGACACAGCAGGATGGCCACAGTCAATTTTCATGGCAATCAGATGCAACTTGATTTTTATGGGGTGGAGCTGGGGATTTCCTACATGTTCCTGTGGAGCAGAAGGCTGGTTTCAAAAAGAATTAATAAAAATTCAAATCAGCCTCCAACCAGTGTGCTGATCACCAGGGGACGCTCCTGCATGCACAGAAGCGTGTTGTGCGAGTACCCCTTCTTCGCCTTTTCACCTAGTGCAAAAAAGGCCCAGAGCCTCCAAAATTCACACTTGGGTCCTAGGAGGCAGCAGCAAGGTCTCTGCCCAATTCTGGGGCAAGTAGACCCACCCATCATGCTTTTCTTATTTGAGAACTTTCCCAAGGCAGAAATGGGGATTATAAATTGTCTTAGTTCCAAGACAGATTGTTTTCCTGGGAGAAAAAAATAGGTATTTCATAATAATAATAACCAAGTGTTGCACCACAATCAAGATGAAGAAGATTGTACCAAGTGGTGAGCAGAGATAATCTTTTCTAAAGGCTCTTGTCTGGTTTCAGAGGAGTCCATTTTCCTGCCAGTTCAATGGCCTATCCATGAGGCCAGTAGCAGTTCCCCTGGAGAGATACACCGGGGGCCTATTCGCACTTGGCCTTTTTCTGGAGTATATCTCAGGATAGGGGTCTGTGGTCAACATGCTAACGCAGATTCTAGCAGACCTCACTTTGGGCCTGCTGAAGCCAGCACTAGCGTATGGACAGCAAGTCCCTATTCCAGGATATATTCCAGAATAAAGCCAAGTGCAAATAGGCTCCAGGTCTGCAACTTGGATCAAAATGGTCTTGGTGTTTTAGTAGATTCTGTTTTTATGCCTTTTAAAGGCACAGACACTCTTTGAACAGCTTGTCAAATGTGCTTAATGTTTGATTTGATATCAAACACTTTCATTTGAACATCAGAGATGTTTTGAATGCAGTTTGCAGTGAACAGAGTGTTTGGTTCAAACATACCCTATTCGCTGCAAACTGCATTCAAAACAAACTGGTTTGAACACTTTTCTACTGTCATTGGCTCCCACAGAAAAAGAGTGGGAAAAGCTGAAATGTTGTTCTCATGACACTGAGCCCTTCTGTACTTAGTCTTATTCGGGGGTATATGCCAGAATAGAGGCCTGCTGTCCACAGGCACATGCAGGCTATGGCAGGCACCACATGAGGCCTGCCATAGTCTGCAATAGCATGTGGATGACAGACCCATATCCTGATATATATTCCATGTACAGCTAAGTATAGAAAGGTATTTCTATTGGTTGGTGTACAAATAGATGTATGGACACAGTCCTTTTGGGAAGTCAATGGAGATAAACAAATTTGTATTGCTATTAGTGCATTATACACCTTCAATCATCAATGGGTGTTTTTCCACTGTCACTAGAAGTACCCACTAAGTACCCATTAATGGGCACTAAATGGCATTAATGTACCCATTAATGGGTACTTAATGGGTACTTCTAGTGACAGTGGAAAACCACCATATGATACTGCTTTTCTACTGGAGTTAATGATTAGTTGTTATTTGCATATGGTTCAGTAAATTCCTTTTGTGAGTAAAGAGTAGAGAAGCTAAAATAAGTACAGTATAGAAAAGCTTTTCAATGATCAATTAAGCAGATGATACATGAAGAAAGTAACGAAGTGGTCCTAAAAAGTAATTAATTACTTATTCTCAAACACATAATGGGTCTCATCTTTTTCCTGTTAATGACATTTATTTGTAAATTTATGAGAACAATTCAACAATCAATCCTGTGGTCCTTTTTACCTGGCAATGGCAGTACCTAACATCAAACTATATCGGAAACTTTGAACCATGTTGACTTAACATAAATGGCACTTCTCTCTGTATTTCTCATAGCTTAAAAAAGTAAGAAGGATATAATTTATTGGAAAGCTCAGAGTCATTTTCTCAATATAAGCAGACCACAATAATCACAAAACAAAAACCAACTTATTAAAAGCTTGTGTCATTAAAAGTCAACGAATAATATATGCCTTAGTGGGAAATTCTGCATACTTAAAGTACCATTAGGCAAACATTTTAAAACCACTTTACATCTTGCAGTTTCACTAAATTATTAAAAAAATAAAATCATAGTGCCCTATTAGTTCATACTGGAATCAGATTCTTATACTACATGGCACACAAGGGGGAAATTTGCCAAATATCACAGACAGACTGTATTATATGAAGGCTGTCATGAACCTTAAGCAGCATTCTATAAATTCCATTGCTTAATGTAGCCTCTACAAAAAGGAACAGAACAAACAAATATCATAACCAACAAAACAATGAAGAAAAGAAAAAGCGGGAGTTTTTATATGTGTGTTTTAGTAACAAGAGATACAATCTAGGCCATAATGACTAACATCATAACTTGACACTGAACGTGGGGAAGACATTTAGACACATACCTTGAAGCTATTCTCTGCTTTTCAGATTATCATAGTGACCTTATACAAAATTTCATACAGCGAAGCATGAATCTGTAAGACTCAACACCATGACAGTGTTTAAACAAATATTTTGACTGGTACCACTTCAGTGACTATGCTTGGGTCTTGAGTCTTGACTGAAATAACAGGGAGCTATCACTGGACAGTTTTATAGATTGAAATCTGCAAAGTTTCTATGCCTTGAGGCTGAAAATCTCTGGTTTTTGAAGTCCTTCAGGTCAGAGCGTAGCATCATCAATTGTTCAAACCCGGCAAATGTTTAATGCATTTCTTAAAAGCCACACCCTCTGAAAAGTGAAAACAGTGTTTATAGTTACCCTGAATATGATTTTGACTGTCCTTTTTCTAGATGTTAGCCACAGTATATTTATGTTAAATGTGTCTGGCAAAATCCTTGTTCCATATCCCTTTTGCAAATGAGTGTTCCTTGAATTGGTTAAGGCAAAAGGAGAAAGAAAAATGTCAAACTGAACAAAATAGGGTTGCATCTAGGCCACCTCCACCATGGTGACCAGCACGCAGGATCAGCAAACGGTTCTCTCTCTGAGTCACCTCAGTCCCCTACCAACATGCCCTTAAACCACTTCCAAACACTGGAAGGTTAAAGGAAACCTTCCCCTTGACACCCAATGTAGAGGCCTATTTGTACTAGGCCCTCTGTAGCATAATTGGGGCAACTCTGGGACACACCATACACATTGGCTGGAGGCAGGTTGCATGCAGAACCGTTCCAGCCTATCCCAGAGCTGTCCTAATCACATTCGGGTGTACCTGAGCCATCTCGTGGGGAGAGCATTTGCTCTTCTTGTCTGGAAGGCTGTGGGAGTCCCGACCCCTGGTTAGCAGGATTGGTTGCTGCTGGCACATCCCCAGTGATGCCTGGCTGCCGGCAGGCACCGGTCTAGATCCGTCTGGGCAAGGCAAGGGTTCAATCCCACCAGGCACGGTGCCTCCCCACCCCTGGATCATGGTCCTGTGCCACCCTCTCCCTGAGGCATCAAGGGGAGATGCCTGGAAACCCCCCTCCCATCCTCCCCCAGTCCTCTCCTTGATTTGCCCATGTTTCACCTCTCTGCAATATCACAGGGCTTGAATAGTGATGAGAGAGAGAGCAGGAAACAGCCTGCAAATAGCAGAGAGGGAAGGGGGCATCTAGGCACCCCCCGGGGAATGCCCTGCATGAGCAGATTGACAAGGGGTTTGATCTAGGGGTGGGGTGAATTCAAAGAGGTTTTTCCCCTCCCCTCTGGGATCAAAGCCTCACAATATCACCTCCCCACCCCAGGATTAAGCCCCACACACACCCTGACCATGCGGGGCATGGTCCAGAGAGGGTGCCTGGATGCCCTCCCCCTTCCCCTCCTCACTATATTCAAGCTGTTTCCTGCTCTCTCTCACCACCTTATAGCAGTCCGATCCAAGCCCTTTGATATTGCAGAGACGTGAGATGAGACACAGGGCAGATCGTGGACGGGGCTGGGGGAGGACGGGAAGGGGCATCTTGTTACCCTCCCTGGGCTGTGCCCTGCATGTGCAGGGTGTGGGCAAATTTGGGGGCTTTTCCTCCCTCCCCTCTGGGATGAAAAGAGAAACCTCTCCCATTGCCAAGGGGAGGAAGGAAAAGCCCCTGAATTCTCTCCCCCCCCCACACACACACCTGGATCAACCCTTCCCACACCCTGCCCATGCAGGACATAGCCCAGGGAGGGTGCCTCAATGTGGAAGTCCCATCAAATGTTGTTCTCACACTTATTTTCTTGTAGGATTTTCCATTTAAACTTTGGGATGTCTGCCCCGTGCTTATTGCAGATACACTTTACACAATTCCTGCAATTGGTTTGTGCACGGCTCTGTGTATGCTTTTTCTGCCAGCATCCTGCACCTGGCAGCTATGTGCTGGACTGTCTCAGGGGGCTCTCTGCACATTCTATGCCTCAGGTCCAGCCTGTTATTATAGACCCCTGCTTCTATTGATCTTGTATCAGTGCTTATTCTTATGGTGCTGAGATTGGTGCCTCAGTGCTGCCTTCAATACTGCTTTTTACAGACACTGATAGGATTTTCCAGTGTCAGCCACTTCTATGATCTGCTGATAGCACATTCTGTGAAGGAGTTAGCTATGCCAAGGTACTTCCACTGCTTGCTCTTCATTCATGCCCTTTTCCTGCAGTTGTTGGAGGCATCCCCTTAGGAGCCATTTTACTAGTGCATTCATGAATGCTTGATACTTTTTAACCCTTGCCCTTCCTCTTTTCAGCTTATGTATAACCTGTTTGACTGAGAGTGGAATCCTTAGTGCATTGTAGGGATGTATATGAATGGGGTTTTAATATGTACGTATACATGCCTTATAACTGGCAGAAGCTATTAGCAGCAAATGGGCAAAAGGTTTTAACAATTATTACTACTATTTCTGATTTTGAACTAGAAGCATGAATCCATCTTTTCTATTTCAGACTGTGAGTAGGCTGTATCACCTTGTCATGTCTATCCTTCACAAAACGCTATAGTTGCACATTTTCTTGCCAATATATTTATGTGAGAGACCAGTCCTGGCAAGAGAAATAGAACAGCACCTGGTCCCACTGTGTCTGCACCTGTGTCCTAATGTGCAGACTTAATAAAAGCACCAATACACAAAAAGCATGCTGAAGCACAAGTATGGCCGCGTTCCCAAAGGCCCTAAAATCCAGGCTGGGTGCAAATTTGCCAT
>MTQE01002502.1:1080242-1111541 GCA_014337955.1 Aspidoscelis marmoratus | reverse complement strand
AAAGCAAAGCAGTTTGCAGCCTGAACCCTGAAACCGTCACAGCAGCCAATTGGGGGAGGCTGGGGGAGGGGCCCAGTTGTCATGGAGGGAGAGCATATGAACGCTTTCCCTCTGTGGAAGCTGGGGGCATTCCAGAACACTTGGAAAGCTTGGAGAGCACTTTTTAGTGCTCTAAAAATGGAACGCGTCTATGACACGTCAGGACACTTGGGGCAGCCTGGAATGGATCCAGCCACCCCACAAGAGCGAATGCAGCATCCTGGCGTGTTGTAGATGTGTTCAAAAACCCCTCATGTGAAAAGGCCTCTGGTAACCAATGGGGCAGGGTTTGATAACTCTGTGTTTGCTACACAACCCTGCTGATCTATTTCTGCCGGGGAAGGCCTCACACAAGTCTCCTTGGTTGCATGGGGATAAATATCTGCTGAGCATGCCTCCATGAGATTCTTGTCTATCTGGACTTGAGCTTTTATCTCTCTGTCCTTAGCTACAGTGGCCATCTCTGAGCATACAGAATTTACACCAGAGTCGGTTGTGTGGCATGACAGTTCCACACCATCTCCTGCACCAGTCCTGAAGTACATGCCAGCTTCAATGTTGGTGTGGGAGGCTTCCAAATGCTTTGAAAGTTGGGGGGGGGGGCATTTTAGCAGCACATCTTGTTGTGCCACAAAAATAGATCCTTGAAAAAAGATGTCTACTGGAAAACCAGATTAGGACAGAATTTTGGGTACCCTAGCTCAATCTATAATAAGCTGTTGGAGCGTATTTGGATGGGTAGGGGCTCTGCTATTCTGCATTAGTGTGCCAAGGGCAGGAACCTAGACTGGACAATGGGCTTGTCTACTGCTTAGTGTTGAAAGGCCCTGAAACTCCAGCAGAATCCCATAAATACATCTGCTACCTGACAGCACTTCCAGGTGTATTTGGAGGTTGTAGCAGCAGCAGCAGCAGCATTCCAGTAGGACTCCAATGAGTTTTCTCAGAGTGCTGCAGGCTGTCATCATCACCAGTGCATCCATGGCAAGCTTCATGTACTGAAGTTCAGATCCCACCCCCATGAGGACAGCTCTTTTATCTCCTACCACAGGAAAGCATACAAATGAAACTCAGCTTCAGTTCTCCATAGCATTCAAAAAACAAAAGGATGTCCATGTTTTGAACTGAGTTCTGGAGGCAGTAAAAAGCCGGACAGTTGCTGGACTTTGATAAGACAGATACAGAGAGTACATTGGTCCACGATGCAAAACCTAAAATATTTACTTCTTCTGAATGGTGCTTTCTTTTCTCCAAATGAACAGATAAGTTGTTCATCACTAGAAGCTTGGGATATTAGCATTAAGAAATACTGTGCTACATTTTCTGGCAGATTCTCATTACTTTTAAGTCCTACTTCCACTTTTCTCACAGGGCACATGACGTATAGCTGATTATTAATGCTACTTCCAAATCCATACCTTTCATCTACAGTTTCCCTGAGTACATCTACAACATGTGTATAATGAACCCAATTACTTCCCCACCTTTCTATATGGGCCTAAGCAAAGTATTGTTGTTGTTGTTGTTGTTGTTAACTAGACATTTTTACTTTAGATAAAGAAACAGTAACCAAGCTAACAAAGGTCAGAGGAAAAGAAGAAACAATACACATCAGTAATAACATAATATTCTAAAATTTTCATAAGAACAAAGGATAAACCCGCCTCCTCCTAGCTCCCTCAGTACAGTCGGTATGGAACAATAAAACTGGAAAATGGGAACAGATATGGTATATTCTACTCAAAATATGCCAACAGATAATACTTCTCCTGAAATTTATGGGTGTTTTTCCACTGTCAGAAAGTACTAATTTTTGCACCCATTAAGGACCCATTTGGGTGTGAGCTGGATGATCCCATTTCCACCACGGCACCCATTTGTTTCGACTGCCGCTGGGGAAATCTGGATCAAATGGGTACTTTCTGGCCTTTAATCCGGATTTTCTGTAGACCCCATTAATGGGGTCTACAACGGGATCTTCAGCCAGAAAATCTGGATTAAAGGGAGCCTGTTTCCACGCTTGTGTGGCAATGGGGTCTAGAGGAGGCTAGGGGGAGGGAGCACCCATGGGGGGGGGAGCCCCAAAACCTAAGCTTCGAAGTCATTTCAAAGTCACTTCGAAGTCTGTGCAAAATAGCTCTGGAGCATCTTTGAAGTCTGTGCTGATCTTCAGAGTGAACTTCAAAGTGACTCTGAAGTCACTCCGAAGTCACTTCGAAGTTCACTCCGAAGATCAGCACAGACTTCAATGGAGCTATTTTGCACAGACTTCGAAGTGACTTCGAAATGACTTTGAAATGACTTTGAAGCCGCTTTGGAGATTGCACCCCCTGTCCCCCCAAACACCTGTGGTGACAGGTAGACCCCTCATGAGTAGATCCAGATTTCCAAATGGGTGCTCCGGTGTTTCCATGGCAGGGAGGCTAGCATCCATTGCTATTGGGTGCTAGACCACCCATGGAAACACATTGGGTACTTCCCTTAATCCGGATGTACCCATTCCTTAGATCCCTAGATTCGGATCTTCTTAGATCCGGATTAAAGGAGCGCGGTGGAAAAACACCCTATATTTGTTTATCTCGTTAAGGAATTTCAATACAAGGTTGTCAAATCTGACAATATAGTCTTGTGGTCTTACTCCCTCCATTTTCCTTTGCTGAGTTGTGATATAATCATTTAGCATTATTTTCCATACTTCATTAAACTAATTCTTTCTGTTTAAATTATTGGCATACTTCTAATTTTTGGAAATTTGATGTTGCACTGAAAAAATCAAATAAATTGCATTAGTGTTTGTATTCATGGTTTAATTTTTATCAGAAATATTGATGAAGAAAAGGGAAATTATATTTTAGTTGGGGTTTTTTTTTCAATATTCTGATAGACTGGTCTCCAGAACTGACTCACTTTGTTGCAATTCCACCATAGATGATATTATGTAGATAGATCGTTACATTCTCTCCAGCAGGTAGGATTATACATTTTTATTATTCTAATTAATCCAACAAAAGCATTTTAGTATAGATTTCCTTTATATTTATTGCTGAGCAAAATATTATTGATAGCAACAAAAGAGAACCATTTGCAACACAGGTTCCCAGCAGATGTTACTTTCCAACATAATAACAGTAAATAAAGCTTCATCCAGGCAACACTTACTTATTCTAATTTATTTGAATAATCCAGAATAAAGCAGATACACTTTATTGCAGATTATCCATGCTTTATTCTGAATTATCCACAATTATAATTCTGGGTGAAATTTAAGAAAGCTGGATGCAGTATGAATAGAAATTTATGGTGCAGTTAAAAGGAATAGTTGGAAAAACATAGGCGGTGGGTTCTTTTCTGATGGCTGACCTTTCTCCTCAACCCAGTTCTAATCTTGTATGGACTAAAACTACTGCAAGCTACAAAAAACCTGTACCCATCATCAAAGAAGAAGAAGAAGAAGAAGAAGAAGAAGAAGAAGAGTTGGCTTTTCTACCCCACTTTTCTTACCCATTTAAGGGGACTCAAGGCAGCTGACAAAACTTTGTATTCTTCTCTCCACAACAGAACACCCTGTGAGGTAGGTGGGGCTGTGAGAGCTCAGAAGAGAGGTGTGATTAGCCCAAGGTCACCCCACTGGCTTCATGGAGGAGTGTGGAATCAAACCCGGTATTCCCAGATAAGAGTTCGGGTCCCTAACCACTAGACCAAAGGGCTCCTCCCTCACCAGCCTGCCATTTCTATTTGTTGGCTTTCCCTGGATTTCAGTGTGGATCAGTCCTAATTTTCCAAGTATCCCTGCATTGTATCATACTGACATTGCATTTCACATATATACTCTGCCTTTCTTCCAAAGAACTGAATGTGACGGCATTATTCTCCCACCTCTATTTTAATATATATGGGGAAAGGTGAAGTACTCAATAGCACCCAGTGGACTTTTATAAACATGTCAGAATTTGGAGTCTGGGAATTCAGCTCCTGGTTTGCACTGTGACAGCACACATTAGTGAGCCGTCTATGTGCCACAGAATGTAATCATACTTGGAACAGCTCTAATACTGCTGAATGACACAAGTGAGATGAGGTAAACCTTGCAAACATATACTTTGTTCCCTTCACAAAACTAAACAAAAGTGTCACTGCTAATAAACAAAAATTATCACCCTAGACTGGAAAATTACAACCTAATCTTCTTTCAAAAACTATGTCATAGTGTACATCTGAACAAGCTACACAATTGAGTCTGTCATGCCACAAGGGAGGGAGTGGAAAACCAGCCTACCCCAGCAAATCCAAATAACTGATATGTACTCAATTGAACATGCCATTGCAATATTGGCCACTGTGTAGCAGCTTACAAGTGTTAGCTGTGACAGAAGTCAAAAATGAACATCCATATATAGAAACTCAATTCAATGCAGAAATTCAGCCTGCCGTCCTGTGACTATTGGTCTGTTAATCAGAGAAGCAGAATGCCAGAACTAATAGAGCAAAAATAAGTACACAGATCCATTAGGAAAAAAAATGAAGCTAGATGAACAATCATTCATGTCACTGAAATTACAGTTACAATATGATTTAATACAAGAACAAGAGTATTCCAAGTATAACCAGCTGAAAGGTGTGCAGTGTTTTTAAAGCATCCTTTGCCAACCTAGTACCCTTTAAAAGTTTTGTGCAGCCTATTCCTAACAATTTGACATATTATTTATTTATTATTATCCTGCCCCTCAGCCTCTAGAAGGATCTCAGACTGCATTCCCATTCAAAATTTAAAGAGCTCTGAAATCATTTTCAAAGCTCACCATTCCCAAAGGTTCAAAAGAACCCACAGTTTCTGAGGATTAAAGTTCCCAAAACACAGATCAAAAGAGGTCTCGCTACTGCTGCATATAGAAATAATTCTCACTATTTTTCAGTGGGAATGCAAGTGGTTTTGGGGGGAAGGAAACCATGTTTTAGGAGTGATCTCTTCAGTTTTCCCTGATCTAATGATAAGCCCTGATTTCCTGTGGCCAGCTCTCTGCCATCACACTGCCTAAAAGAGAGGGGAGACGGACCCTATTGTAACATTTGTAACAAGGGATCAGTGTAACAAAAACTGGCCTCTTCCACCCTGGGGTTGCGAAAGTGTGTCAACTCTTGTTAGTTTCTTCCTTCTTCCTTCCATTCACATCTTTTGCCTTGAGCCCGCCATTTTGCGCTGAGGCACTATCATGATGCAGGACACTTGTTGGGTGTAAAAAGGCTCTGTTTCCCTCCCTACTTCTTCACACTGCTCTACAGTAATCCATGCTCGATCTTTTCTTCTACTGAGAAGCTGTGCTACGGGGGAGAAGTGATCAAAGCCTGCAGTGCCTGTGCTTTCTTCTAAAGCTACAGCATTTTACAGAGATCACTGATCAAGCAGCCTTCAATAACTGCTGCCAAAGGACTCCATCATCTGAATTAGGGACTGGCTTATATAGGGGGTGGGGTTTCAATTGCTCACCATGATGTATGGTGTATGACATACACCAGTGTATGACAGAGGCGGGAGGGAAGGGGCTTTCTCCCCTGCAAGTCCGCATTATAAGCTAGTAGTGGGGACACAAAAAAACAGACCTCAGTGCTTATTTTTAAAATCCCTGGCTTTAATCTGGATTTAATTACCCAGTGGGAACCTGAGTAGTTTACAAGCACATGAAAGGGAATGGCATGAAAGTGTTTTAAAACTAAATATATGTTTGCAAAGTATATGTTTTCACTTACCTGCTTGGAATTGGATATGCAGACCGTCCCAGGCTAATTAACATCAAGGCCCGTTTGGGCCTTCACATGCTGAGTACTGGAACATTTTCATTCTGTCCAGCAGCACTCGCAGTGTGAATGGACACCCTCCTAATCTGGTCCTGGCCTTGCATATGGATTTCAAATGTCCCACCCATCCCTCACCATGATTGGATGATGGGAGTCACATGTGGAGCATGAGGCAAGGGCAGGCTTGGTTGGCTGTGGACACCCCACATCAACCTAAGCCTTCCATACCTCTCCTGAACCTCACCTGAGCCAGTTTGGTCTAGTGGCTAGGAAGCTGGACTCTTATTTGGGAATACCAGGTTTGATTCTGCCCTCCTCCATGAAGCCAACTGAGCGGCCTAGGGCTAATCACAGCTCTCTTTCTGAGCTCTGACAGGCCCACTAACCTCACGGGGTGTCTGTTGTGGGGAGAAGAACAGAAGGTTTGTCAGCTGCTTTGAGTCCCCTTAAATGGGTGAGAAAAGTGGGGTAGAAAAGTCAACTCTTCTTCTTCTTCCTGGCACTGTGGGGCTGCTTATGGACAATTTTTAACCTGTTGAAAACAAATGCAGATCAGGAATGGCTTAGGATGTTACAAGGAAACTATGGCGCATCATGGTGCAAACAATATGTTCCACCAATCTGCATGGATTTATTGCCCAGGTAAGCATGAAAAGGCCCTAGTTGTGCTTAGATCCAGTCATCTGGTCCAGTGTATAAAGCTTCTTTAATCAAATCTGTATCACTTCAGATTGCAAGCTGCAATTATTTTTTTACTTATTTGGGAGTTGAGAGAGCTCTGCCTCATTTTACTTGGGAAGGTAAAGTGGTTAGACTTAAGAGCACATTTAATACTCTTGATTGAACAAAAACAATGAAATCTTCTATTTTAATTCACCATTGTGTTCAAATGATCTCTAGCCAAATCAGATAAAATTGAATGAAGTCATCCTGACTTTCCTCAGTAAATAAACTAATTGCAATGTCTTTCCAGTAAATTTCAGCCAACCCAGAGGACAGTAATGGATTGTTGTTTTAGCAAAGATTAATCCTGACTTCCAATTTATGTTCTTCACTAATTTATCTCTTGTTTCCAGAAAGTGATGGGAGTGGAATGGGCAAAGTTGCTTATTAACATTTGCTATGGATACAATTATATCACGCATAGCATCTGTATCAGCAAGCAAGCTTGTTCCAAACAAAAAGTTTCAAAAACATTCAATCGATTTAGTTGAGCATTTTGTCATTCATAAAGCAACATAACAATGTTCCATGTAAATTAGCCTATTCTAAATGGGATCTGTTTAATTTAGTAATATATATATCCAAAATATCTCAGAATTCAGTTGCCAAAATCTTTATATATATATAAATATATCAATATATATATATCCAAATATATATATATATAAATATATATATATATATAAATATATATATAAATATATATAAATATATCAATATATATATATATCCAAAATATCTCAGAATTCAGTTGCCAAAATCTTTTTACACTCTTAATTGATGCTTGTTTAGCAAGTCTATCTATACAATTAGCACCTTTCTGCAAAGAAAGGACCATGTTCAGAATCATTGGGCCTGGAAAAGTCAGGCTCACTGATTCCGAATGTGGGAAGGCATGGGAAGGATCATCACTGTCTGCATTATGATGCTGGTGGGACATGGCTTAGCCTGCCCACAAGGGCTAGGCACAAAGGGACTCTGGGGGGATGTATTTTGGAGGCATGCAGTGGTGCACCACTGAAATTTATCCCCTGATAATCCTGAACATGGGAGGCATGCCCTCTGCACACCTCCTGTGTTCCAGATCAAGGCTGCCTATCCCATTACTGGACCCAATTAAACCAGATGCCTGGTAACCCCAGGAAGCCCCAGGAGAACTGAAATTGCATTGGGTCTTGCAGTGATCTCACTGTGCAGCTTGGTACACAGAGGTGGTTCATCCTGACCCCATCAGGCTCCAAGAAGACTTGCAAGGGCAGCCAGCAAAAAGGTGAGCTGAGGAAAGTACTCACATTCTTCTACTTCCCAATTTGCTGAGTGTTTCTGGAAAACCTCACCCTCATGTAAGAAAGTTGTGCACTTGAAAGAGCATACTGCACACCCCTCCTAATCACATTACTCCTAGAAAAAAGGTTTGCACGCAACTATGATGGCTTAGATTAGAACACGTTCAAACTGGAGATCCCCAGGTGTTGCAGCACAACAGCTCACATGGTGTGCACGTAGGAAGCACCATCGGAAGTATAGAAGCACTTGCCCAGTTTTAATGGCTAAAGCATGAGGATCAATGTTCCCTCTGATGTCTCCAGTTGCACACATAACTGGTAGTAATGAGGCCAGTTCATGAACCGGCTCATCCTGCCAGCTCATCATTTTGCTGGCACTTTCTTGAATCCACTTCCTCATTCTCCCATCTGCTTGATCACCCTATAATAAGCCAGCAGAATGCCTCGCTATCGTGTGACCTACTAACAGCTAGAGGAAGCTTTTGTGAAGAACACCTAAGCCTTTGATGTGCGTTAGGTGTACCAAACAAGGCTTGAACTAGGGATGTGCATGAATATTCAAAGCTGTTTAAATTTGATTGAGTTCGTCCAAATTTTGACATTCAAATTCAAATCAAATGTCCATAAATTCTAATTTAAACATTCAAATGAATTCTGAATTTTTGAATCTGTTTGAATTATTAGGAATTTTCATGTGTATGGGTTTGTACATGATGCGTACTTGCACATATCCATCTTTCCCACATCTGTACACATTTGTACAGATCCATATGGGTCAAAAACAGGTTGCATACAGGATAACTACGGAATGCATGCGGATGTGTATGGATGCATATGAACGCGTACAGGATGCGTAAAGATGTGTCGACATTCGTAAGTGCAAATTCAAACCAAAACTTCAAACGAATAGATTCAAATTTGCTTAATTCAAATTGAATCTGGGTAAATTTGAATTTTAAAAATTTGAATCAAATTGAATTTTCAGATTTTCGATTTGAATCAAATTGAATCCTGAAAATTGCGTTCATGCACGCCCCTAGCTTGAACTGATTTCAGCCTTAGTTCAAACTTTGTTTTGTTGATCTCATCAGAGATTTATGGCAAATTACTCTTCACTTCACATCACAAGTTGCTCTTAGGATGCTCACCATGAAAGTTGGACTCCTGCAAAGGAACAGTGTGAACATGTCTAGCCTAAATCTTTATAGCAAGCTCTGATGACTTACCTGCAGGAGGAAATCTACAGACTATCCGAAGACCAATCTTGTTGCTAAAAAATATTTCAGATCTGACGATGGAGGGCTGGCACCTGAACGGGCAAGCAGTATTCACAGATATAATGCAGCACAAAAGTGTTCGCTTCACATTCGAATGCCAATCTTCTAATGTAGCCAACATTCAGTTTTATGAATTGCAGACATGATGAATATTTGTGCACATCCTTACCAAAAAAAGTAAGAAGGCAGAACATTTGCATGGAACAATTCAAGTAGATAGAAGGCAAGCGGTAAACCAATGTAAACTACAATGGGGGAAAATGGAAGACTTGATAAAAGGGTAGGCTCAGCTAATTAATCTTGACAAACATACATCTATTCCACAAACTAAATAGAACTGGGGGCCCTGTGTGACTACTAATTCAGTTAAATCCCTTTCTGGTCTGATAATTCCTGCCTCTGTTACCTGAAAAGAAAAAGGCAGATAAAAATTAGCAGACTACATCACATCAGCATCCCTCAATGTAAATTCTAATCTCTATCTCCATCAGGACAGGATGCAACCTGGTGATGGGGCAGACAAGAGAAAGACGCCCCACAGTGAGAGGCATGGCGGACAAATGCACTGTGTCACCCAGATCTCAAAGCCGTGAATGAAGCTGTGAGGTTTCTGAAAGGTGGAGAGGCACTTCCGAGCCAGGCTTGAACTAGCCTGGAAATCTGCCATTTTCAGTCCATAATAAAAAATGCCTCTTAAAATTACTGTAGTCCTCTAAAGTGCCTCCTCCATCACTATACTTGGAAGTGGAAGAGGTGCTTTGGGGCACAACAACCTTCCTGAAAATTGTCAGAAAAGACATCCAGGTAAGGAACTCCTGAAGTGGGTGGAAGAGAGACAGAAGTCAGGTGGTGGCAGGTATGTGTAAATACACTGTCCCAGGGAAATTCAGATGTTTGGGCAACTTACTCCTGCGTCAGCTGGGGTGGTGCCCTATGGCACCCATGTGGATGCAACTAGTATTTGAGATAAGTAACCCATAAAAGGCCATATTTTTCCTGAATAAGCCACAGAAAATACACAAGGGCCACCGTCACACCTGGCTGAAATAGTCCATCTTATTAAGAAACAGTACTGAAAATGCACTAACTCTGACCATACCCAATACCTGATAATCCTTCCTCAGTTTGGGTTGCTGTTCTCACACCTTTCTGTTCCCATCCTGAGACTCCTTTACAAGAGTTTTAAGATTTCCACCCTTCTCCACCATCACAACACACATACCCCTACACTCTGATAGGATAAAAGTTCTGCAACTCAACAGCATGTAATCACACACCGGATGAAAGGGAAGGCAAATTTATGCAGTGTCCACCCACTATAGTATGGTTCAATCCCCTTTTGTCCTCTTCCCTGTTCACACCCAAAAAATCTATAACAGCTTGAGACCTATAGAAATCAAAACTAGGAAAGTTCAACTGAAGGGAGGAAAGTCCACAAATAAGACTGATTGGATTAAAAAATGTGAGTGGTAGGGTCTGAAGATAGACTGAAGGATTAAAATGAAGGTGTGACCACAACCAACAGGCAGTCATTGTTAGGCACTCAAGCACCACTCCCTCTCACTCCTTATTTTGCATTTATATCCTACTTATATACTCGGATCACATATCAACAAATTGCACAAAGACAACACTGCCTACAGCATTGTCAAACTAGTGAGGGACAATGGTGAGCGATCAGTATCCCACGTTCATCCCTTGCTAGTGGGATATTCCATCATCTGGAGTCAGCCATAGTCCCAAATATTGAGGTGATATCCAATCATTGTCACTATTATGGGAAATCCAGCAATGATGCCATTTTCCACATAACAACAGTCACTTACCTCTTGTCTGCTGGCTACTCTCATTATCGTTCTTTTGCAACTATATGGAAACTGGCTAAGTGTTCAAAAAAGCAACAAAAATATAGAAAGGAAAGTGGGCAGGCACTTGGCTAGCTTCCTGGTATTTGCAAGAGAATGAGACGGAAAGGATTAAGGAACCTGCAGAAAGGAGATAAAAGCCATGACTGCCTAATAGGAATGTGCAGGAATATTCGAAATATTCGTTACTCAATTGAATTTGGCCGAATTCAAATATTTGAATTCGAATTGAATGTCCAGACATTCGGTTTTTTAACATTCAAATGAATATTTTGAACCGTTCATACAAATAATTCGGACATCCATATGTGTATGGATACATGTGCATTAGATATGTATCCATACACATCTTATTCGTACGCGTACACATTTGTAAAGATACATACAGGATAAAAAAAGGATGCGTACGGACGCCTATGGACACGTATGAATGTTGTTGACATTTGTATTATCAAATACATATTGAATATTCGTACAAATAGAAATTTTAATACATTAGTTTTTTTCTCTGTTCATACAAATTCGGACATTCAAATATTTGAATCAAATCGAATGTCAAAAATTGCATGCACACACCCCTACTGCCTACCTCATCTGCCAGGGATAGCAAGGGGAAATCACAGGATCTACTCTAAAATACAAAGATATACAGACACAGTGAGTAATAGCGTGGATGGCACCATCTCTAGTTTCACACATAGATCCATTCACGTGTAAACACACACACACACACACACACACACACAGATGTAATGTGACCATTGGCTATGCTTGGCTGGTTTTAAATTAACTAAACTGGTTGCTTGCTTAACAAATTAGAAAGGGGGCATGTGTGTGCATCTTAAAAGGTCGCCATCAGTGCTACTTTCTGGGCAATTTTAAATATGGCAAGTGAAGCCGAATGACAGTCACTGGGCAATTTTAGAACTGCATGCAGTTAATGGAACTAGAAAAGCCGTGTCATTTTCATGCCTCCAGAAGAGTTGACAGGGCAAAAGTTGTTATGTATTTGCTTTTGCTTGGGGCATTCCTTTCAAACATCATCAAAAGGGGGGTGGGGAAATCCTATGAGATTCTGCTAGAATATGGAGCACTTTAGGCATAGCTCAGAACTTCCAACAAATTAAAGGATGTGGGCCAGTTTAGATGGCTCAAGCATGAATAGAAATCATTGCCACAAAATCTAAGGATCATTTTGGACCGTGAGGTGGAGGAGGTGGGGGGCTGTGCAATGTTTAAGCAAGCAAAAGCAAGGTTTTTAAAAAAGGAACTCTTGGGCTGCATTCGCACATGAGAGAGGATGGAAGCACTTCTGAGGAGCCTTTCTTAAGCTGCATGCAGACATTTCTTACTTATTCCAATATATTTGGATATTCCAGAATAAAATATGGATATTCCAGAATAAAATATGGATATTCCAGAATATCCATGCTTTATTCTAGAATAAGTAAGTGATGTCTGGATGCAGCCATGCACCCACTTTCTCAGGTGGGATTGTTCACATGCCTGTTAGCCCCTCCTCCCTCTCATGAACATTCCAACCCAGAAGACATGGGTTAAATGTGGGATGAGAACGCAAGTGTCACAGACTACTGTCTTTAAAACACTTTTGATTCCCTTTTCTGCAACCTGTGAACACAGCCTTCCACAGCATCGAGTTGAGAAGATTCTTCCACCCAGTTCCTCTGGTCAACTAACTATGGATTGTAAGCATTTCTATTTTAATTCCTTTGTGGACTGTGGCAAATATATAACCAAACAGGGATGGGCACTTTCAGGTAGGCTTATGAAAGAATACTCCTACAACAATACTCCTACAAGAACATAAGAGAAGCCCTGCTGGATCAGGACACAACCCATCTAGTCCAGCATCCTGTCTCACACAGTAGTCCACCAGCTGCTTATGGGCAATGGAAACAGAAGACAAAGGCAAAACCTTTACTCACCCTCAATTTCATGCAAATGGCCTTGATAGGCTTCATGCCTGCTCTCCAACCCAGAAGCAGTACCTAAGGCAACCATTATAGCCCTTTCTGCATTGGGCCTTATTCTAGATTATATTCCAGATTCTAGATCTGGAATATAATCTAGATATAATCTAGATTACTAGCTAGTAATATATTCTAGATTTCTAGCTATTCACATGCTAGTGCAGATTACAGCCCTTTCTACTGTATTAAGGGCCATTGCTAGTACACATCTGGGCCTCCATATTCACACATTAGTGTAGATCATGAAGGCCCCACTGCCTGCTGGTCTGGTTCTGTCCACATGAGACAATGCAAGGAGTCTTTAATTTGATGTTATGGAGGACCTGTTTAGTTGGATCCACCAGAGGGAACAGTGTGGCCTGAGACAGAAAACAGGAAATGTGCAGAAGACACAAGTCTGTGTTCCAGGACTACCAAGGATGCTTTTCAGCTGCACTCCATAGTACACCACTGAAAAGCATCCCACAGGCCCCATGTCTAGGAACTTTCAATCCTGACCCTCTGAGACATGGGGGTGCAGACTTGAAGCTTACATGAGCTTCGAGTCCATGAAGATCAGTACCGTCAGTTTATCAAGACCACGCTGTCCCACAATCAAGATCAGTGGACTAGGCTAATCTGGATCCATTGATCTGGATCACAGGGCAGGTTACGTGCATAAAGGGCCTAAGGCAGACCTTGGGTGGGATACAATCTAGAATAACACCCTGAATTTCTAATGAATTACAGCAGACTATGCCTCGGCGCTTTCTCTATGTCCCAGTTGGACTTCATGACATGGTTCATTCCCAAGCCATAGGAATTGTGGCACTTCGGATTGATTGATTGATTGATTGATTGATCCCACCCTATACCCAAAGATCTCAGGGTATCCTGCCATAAATCTTTAAAAAGAGCTGCTGTATCTTTCATCTTTGGGTAGCTATATCAGAACAGCTCCATTAAGGTCCTCCTCAGTGTGATACCAGTGTCATATACTTCTAAGGCACCTGTTTTTCCCCCCTCCCCCCAGAAGGACTCCCACCCAACATCTTCCTAAACTTTGGAAGATCAGTAAAGGCATGGGTGTGCCTTGTGCCATAAAATAAAATGGAAGCATTTACAAAAAACAAAAAAAACCCAATCCTGGTGAGCAAAGCATGCCAGTACTGTTGGCATTAATTATCTAGTTGTGTTTGAAAATAATAAACAAGGAGGTTTAGGATTTCCTCACAACATTGTTCTTTTACATAACTCACAGGTTAATGCAGAATGCATAAAAGTGAATCCTTCAAGCCCAGAGCTCTTCCATTTTCTAGCAATTTAAGGAACTGAAAAAACAAAAATGTCATGTCCACTGTGATCACAAAAAGGAAAAACTGAGCACAAACATGGCAAAAAATCCTCTTAGCGTCATCTACATTCCAGCACTCTATTTATCCTCTTTTTCTTGTGCAGATAAAAATTTTAAAAGTCAAGGATTCAGTAGATCTTATTAAAGATTTAGGGCAAGTCACAGGGCTCACAAGAACAGAAGAGTTGAAAGCAAACTGAGGCCCCAGCTTGGCAAGTGGTTTATGTGCCCTGGGAGCAATCTGGGGGTGAGGGAGAGGTTGTACAAATTCACCCATCTCCCATCACTTGCTCTTGGAGTGGGTTTCAGAGGCTGAGGGCAGCCTTAATACTTCGTGGCAGCTGCACTGCCACCAGTCACATGAGTGGAACTGGTACCATTGGTTGTCTGCAGCACCAGCACAGCAGCAGGAAAACTATCGGGTAAAAAGCTGCAGAGCATGCTGGCTGGATACTATGGAGGATGCCAAAAAGCGGCGGCTCCGCTCTCCCTACACAGCTTCTACTCATCCTATCAGGATGACAGGAAGTAACTATGCAGGGACTGCAAAGTATTAAGAGTTATCTGGAGGCATTCTGAGTCTTTCCTTTTCACCCTGTGTGGATTCACAGAGGGGAAAGGAGTGATTTATCAGGTATGATTTACACCTGGGACAGGTGCAAATGGAGTGTACTGGGCTGCCTCAGCCCAGCCACAAATATAGCAGTAGAGCAGTTTAAAAAAATACACACAGGGGACACACGTGAGCCAGTTTGGTCTAGTGGTTACTTGGGAATACCAGGTTTGATTCCACCCTCCTCCACAAAGCCAGCTGGGTGACCTTGGGCTAGTCACAACTCTCTTCTGAGCTCTCACAGCCCCACCCACCTCACAGGGTGTTCTGTTGTGGGGAGAAGAATAGAAAGCTTTGTCAGTCACTTTGAGTCCCCTTAAATGGGTGAGAAAGGTGGGGTAGAAAAGCCAACTCTTCTTCTTCCCCCCACAAAGAGCCACTTCTGGTATAAAATGGATAGAAATGAGAAAGTGTGAGCAGTCAGACCTGAAAATGGACAGAAGAAGGTGTGACCACAGCTGGAGTGCTGTACTGGCCACCAATCTGGAAAGCCTCAAAAAGATTTTGGAGCAGGTCATGATGGATGGATGGGCAGGGCCACTAATACATGATGTCCTTTCCTGTGGGAGTGGGAGATACCATGGCTCTAAAGGCCAGCTGTTGAGAATCACTGAGTAAGACAGTGTGGATCCCTGTTCGGGAGACTAGGCTACTCGACTAGGTGGGCCACTGGTCCAATCCAGTAGGGCATTTCTTATGTTCTTAATTCTTGTTATCTAAAATGTTCAAAGAAATAGAAGCTGTCATGAGACAAAATGTTAAAGATCCTCCCAAGTGACTTTGCTGTTCTTGTTTGAAGAACTAAATGAAAGTCAGCATTTAGAAGTAGTAATTGCATTTGTATTGGTAGCAGTTAGAATTGTTCTTGTCCGAAACAGGAAAATCAAAGGGGCTTCAACTAGCACAGCAAATAGCTATAATTAAAATGTAATTCAGCTACCACACAAAAACACTTATTATGAACGTGTTGAGTTGGTCAATGGTTGTAATAAATTATCTGAAACTGAATGAACAAGCTGAGAATGATGCATTGATTAATTTCATATACTCGCACATATATTCCACTGGCTATATATAACCTAACCTATTATGGTTCAACTTATTTAACTGCTAGTTAACCAGGTGGCCACAATAGATAGATAGATAGATAGATAGATAGATAGATAGATAGATAGATAGATAGATAGATAGATAGATAGATAGATAGATAGATAGATAGATAGATAGATAGATAGATAGATAGATAGATAGATAGATAGATAGATAGATAGATAGATAATACTCAAGTAAGATTGCCTTTAAAACAACCTGGAAAGCCATAGCCAATCATGATAAAAGCCCCCCTCTGTGGTACAATGTAAAGTAGCTTCTTCCTAAGAATCCTCCATCCATGGGCAAAGTTAAGTGCATACTTTTTCCTGAGATGCTTATTTCATTATTTAGCCCAGGAAAAATTACGTGAGCCACATATTTAATATCATTCTGATTGTTTTCTCCCTCCCTCTTACCCTTCCTCTCTCTTCTCTCCAGGGTTCACTGTGCTTTCAGTTAGAGTCTGTTGAGAAAGCAAATATATCTTATCTGAACTAAACCACTTGAAGGAGAATATAATTCAACAGCTTGCATAGAATTTCCTTTTGCTTTCTGTCCCACAGGAGAAGTCAAAGCAGTATTTGATTTGGAAAAGTTTGAGAGGAACAATATGAGGGAAGGCTATAAATATAGGCTTAGACAGCTAAACACAGGCAAAATCTTCCTGCGCTAAGAAAAGACTCTTGATTTTGAGCATGAAGGTGCTTCAGGTGTGGGGAAAGTGGCTTAAACAATTCAATTGGCACTAAGAAGATACTCCTCTTTCATTATTGGCATTTCTGCTTATCAGTTGCATAGTTTCTATTTACATCTTCTCCCTTTCTTTAGTGTTTTATTTTGCTTGGATAGCCGGGAGCCGATTAGGAACCTTAAATGGTTTAGGAATTAACTTCTTAAGAATTAAGGTCTTAAGATTTAACTTCCTAAGACCACACAAATTTAGAGCCACGCTGCTTTGACATTCAAACCATTTTATTATGCAAGTGCATCATCAACATATACTACATTTACCTGCTAAAATAAATGGGAACTTAAAACTTCCTATGTGCAGCTCTTCCCCAAATCAAAATATTTCATTCCAGCTTTTCAGTTCAACAGCTAGAGCAATAATAAGCAAAGCAAATATGCTATACTGTTTCCCAGTATTGGTTCCAGCCAAAGCTCTCTATATTAGGTCATACAAGAAACAGAAGTACAGGGCTGGCTCTGGAAGCTCATATGTCCCCCAAACCAAAGTGTGGAGGAGGACACAGGAGATGCAAAATCAGCCCATGACTTGTGGGGGCTAGAGATGGGTCAGGCACAGAGCAGGGAGCATACGAAACCTAACTAAATGGAGGGGCACTTAAAAGGTATTTTTGCACTACCCTTCCCATCCACTGGATGGGAAAGGAGCGCAATGACCCAACGTTGACCAATGCATGTACTTGAGCACTAGTCAATTTTACCTACTCCCTCCCAATGAGATCAGATATTGACCTTATTCAATCCCGGGACCCAGTCCTCCTCTGGGTGCCGCCATTTTGGCAGTGGTGCCTCCGCGACTGTGCGGGGATCAGCATCATCGCCTTAACGATGCTGAAGCTCTGTGCATGCACAATCACATTTGCAGTCCTCTGAGGCCCCTATGTGCTTGCACAGGGCCTCAAATGACCCCAGAGAACCTGCAAGAGCGAATGGTCACGCCACTGGACACTTCAGGTAATTAGGTAACAGTTAAGGGGTTGAGCACGATTTCGTGCTCCATACCTAATCAACAATTAGTGCAGTTCTGGGGAGGGAGAGCATGCTTGGAGGCTGTAACAGCCTACCCTGCATGTGTATGCTCTGCCCCAGAGATGCACTAATTGTGCCCTAGAGGGCATAGTGTGAAAAGGTCTAAGGTTGCTTAAAGCACTGCTTTATTGCTTTTGAATTTAGAGCTTGAAGTTAGGCTAAAGGAAGGGCGAGAAAAAGAAGCCCTCACAAAATTTTAAGTGAAAGTGCAAAGAGGCTAGCTAGATACAGGACCTTTTTGCATTTGGCGAAAAGGGACACTCCATGTACGTTCCCAGATCACAGCATATGCATTGCACGGAAATGCTTCCATACTAGATGCTTCTATACTACCACATGCTGGCGTGTCCAACTGCCAGGATAGGTGTGGAGCACATTTTCAGGCTCCACAACTTACCTAGCTGCTGGCTGTGAAATTCCTGTAGGCTGCAGTGCTGTAATTGCACTTCTTCTGAGTGGAAGAGGTTTGAATGTAGTGTACAATCAGGAGGTGCAGGCATGGTTGTGCACTGCATCATCTATCACTGCAACAATTTCAATGCACATGGATGTTGGTGCCATTGTGCAGCACCATGATCACCTTCTTAATGGAGGCTATTCACATTTAGGTGATACATAGTTAAGTGCTAGCTAAATTTCAAATGGCTTGGGTCCCCTGAAGTGCAGGCACCCAAACCATTCCACAACTTCACCTCCCTGGGACATTTGCTAAGCTAGATATAATAAATAGGGGCTGGTATCTTTCAAGATCTTTGTCCCTGTATAAGAGGAGCCAATCAGAGAATTGAAGAGAGGACGTAGTTTGCATGCAACAAAGCAATAGAGCAGAGAACTCAAGGAAGTAGAAAAAGAAGGACCCTAGCTGCTAAGTTAATCTATCAGTCTGCATCTCTCTTCAAGTGGAGAAGTTGTGTTTCATGCCTAATAGCCATAATTCATTTATATCTTCTTCTTCTTCTTCTTCTTCTTCTTCTTCGTCTTCTTCTTCTTCTTCTACGGTGATCAACTGATTCATCTGATAATAAGATGATCAATTGATTCATCTTCTGATAAGGTGATCAATTGATTTGTACTTGGTGCATATCAAATTGAATGCAAGAAAATTTGTATTCATTCAAATAGATCTCCCTCAAATGTAGTAGGATTCAAATTTGATATGAAAGTTCAATACAAATTCGCATACGAATCCCATACAGATCCCATACAAATCCCATACAAATCTGTAATGAAGCTTTGTACAAATGTATCAAAACATTCATTTTGAATTCAAATGATAATTTCCAAATGTGCTTACATTTGGTTCAAATTTAAATATCCAAATTCAGCCAAATTCGTACAAATTTTGAATGTTATGAATATCCATGCACATCCCGAGATTCATATGGCCTCTGACTGGCTCCCACATTTTTCTTTTGCCCTCCTTCCCTTCCTAGGCTTGGAACTTTCACCTGGCTCACCGTAAACAGCCCAGTGACAAACATGCATCTGGCTATGTCTATGCCAGCATCTCTTCAAGTACAAAGCCTGTGTGTGGAAGCTGAAATGTTCAGAGGCTCATCACACCACAGCACATAATGGGTGTCTATGTTCTGTGCTACTCAGTGAGATTTGGGGCTCGCTAAGGGCAAGGTGGTCAGCACAGGGCAGCAGTGTAGTGGTGAGGTGGTATGAGGGAAAACCTAGGGGTAGCACAGAAGATTCAGGGCCAGGCTGGGCAAGCTATTTACATCAGCTGCTGATTAAGGTGCTCAAGGCTTGTCTGATGCTGAGGCTGAGGCTGAGGCATTCACACCTCTAAGATGTGGCCAGTAATCCAATTGGTGCACCACTGGAGAAGACCCTGTACACACACACACACACACACACACACACACAACAGACATATTGCTACTGCACCTGTGGGATTGCTGCAGCCTCTTTAAGGTTGCACTTTATGGGAATGGGCTTCCTGTTGGAGAAGGCTATGGTACCATTTTCTCACCAATGCCCACTCCAAGTTGACTCTTAGTAGACCACGCTGCGTTTCAGGTGATATGTTTCTTCAGGGCTACTTGTGTGGGCCAACAACCCAGTGAAGATACATCCTTTGGGGGAATGGAGGGGCATCGTGTACAATAAATTGCTGAGTTCTGAAATAGGTTAATCTTCCCAGAAGATGGCAGTGACAAGCCACATCCCCTATTGTTGCTAAAAAAACCCTGCAGAAATGCATCCAACTAGTCACTAAGAATGGAGTGTGGTCCAAGAATATCATTGCCTTTACCTTTTAATAAGCTGTATCTTGTTCAGGCTAGCATGTATATTGTTGTGATATTTTGTTACTCATTTTTTAAAAATTATCTCTCAAGGATTTCTATATTTTTTTAAACTATAAGAGGGCCATAGATGGTCTATACATTTAATACATTGGTACTGCTACTTTCTTCTCATTTAGTCCACTACTATCCTGAAACCAACATGTAGGAGAAAAGCACCAAACCTAGATCAGTGGCTGAGGAGAAACCTTCCAAATCTTGCTCAGGCAGGACACAGATAGGACCCTTAAGAGCCCCCCACAAGTGCAACCTCCCCACTTGTTCTTCCTGGTTAGGTTCAGTTATTAATTACTGTCAAAGGGTGTCTGTTTTTTTCTCCCAGGAAAAGTCTCTGCCTTTGAACTTTTAAAATCCATTTCCATTCTGCTGAAAATGAGCTCTGCTTCACTCAAATTTTAGATCCATAAAGATATGTAAATCCACAGCTAGAAACAAAAGAGAGAAAAAGCATTAAACAGTAAGTAGAGAAAAGATTTTCTAAAGGTCCAGCAAAGTACTTGGGTAACTCTGGGGCTATTATCTGGGTTCAAAGGAATTCCTTCTTTTTTTTTCTGCCAGCCACTCTAATGGCTTAAAGCAAGTAGAAACTCATGCAGGGCTGTGAGGCCAACAGCAGTGCCCCTGGAGAGATAAGTTAGTTCTCCTTACCAGGCAGGTGAATGGATGGCTGTTTGGATCTCTTATCTGGGTTGAGAGGCATTCCATTTTTATACGAGCCACTCCAATGGCCTATCTGACATATTTGGTCATTAAGAAAGTGAAGCATAAACCCGCTGAGACCAACAGATTTCCTGAAGAGATATCCTTTCAGAGAAATTGTCATTTATTAAACTAAAGCTACACCATGTGTGTAGCTGCATTTCTGTAACTGAACTAGAGCACTTGAACCAAGATGGGTGACAGACTTTATTTTTTATGCCATTTTGAAAGGCACAAGATCTTTGAACTGCTTCAAAGAGACTGTTGAGCACTCGTGTGTTTGCCTTGACTGTAAACACTTCATGCGAACATCGGGGTTGTTCAGTTTGATAATGGACACTTTGAACACCTCCTGTTCACTAAGAACTGAGTTTGACAAGAACCAGTTTGACACATCTCTAACACAGGGTGGGTCACAGCATTCAATAAAGACAACACACTATAAAACATACTGGAAATACCACCCTGCCACTACAGCAGGGCAATATTCAGAGATCTAAACATCAAAGGCTTACATGAAGAGGGATTTTTTTTTGGGGGGGAGGAAGCTACCTTCTTCTGATTTTATTACATAAATGGAAAGGTATAAATGTTCACATAAAGAATAAATGAAATAGTTGCTCAACATTAATTTCCACATTTTCCCAGCAAGTAAATATAACCACTGTGGCACACAATGGATGAGTGAAGGCTAATCCCACTGTTACACTTAAGTCCAAAACTATATGATGGTTAACAGTATAAGAAGGCACTAAGGGGTCTGAGAATATCAATGGGATTACATCTGCTTTCTGTATCTTAATGAAGGTCATCCAAGTGGGACATATCTCTTGTATGCTATATAAGTGGGACATATCTCTTGTATGCTAAGGAGTACCCAGGACTCCTTCCATGACTAGTCATGTAAAGCGCTTTAATAAATCTTAAATCTTGATGAAGGAAATACTGTGTCAGATCTTGCTTTAACAACCAGGGCAACCAGAGCAATCGGATCCAGATAATCTGTTCCATCCAGGAGCAGGTGGGGTTGTCTGGAAATCATCTGCTTACCTGCCCTGGTTAAAAACAGTTTTGACACAGTTTTAAGAGTTTCATAGTCATGTAAAGCTGACTTTTACCAAATCAGAAATCAGCTGGAACTTCTAGTTTCAGATGGCTTACACAGCCAAAGGTTCAGACAAGGATTACTATGAGGCACTCCTGGTACCATTACATCATTCCTGCCATCTCATCTGAAGTCACCGCCAAAAGTGTATCATTATTATCATTATTTATTTTTATTTTTATCCCACCCTATACCCGAAGGTCTCAGGGTGGGCAACAACCTTTAAAATAACAAATTAAAACCGATTTTAAAACCAATAATATACATAAAACATTTAAAAGATTCAGCAGATTAAAATAGTAAAACAATAGTATTTTAATAATGCAGTGGCATTGTTTCTTACATCACCTCTCTCTCCTCCCATGGCATTCTTCCTTTCAAAAAACATCCAGGGTTAACCATCTAATTCTTCACTTGCTACATTTTCCTCTATCCAGCTTCATTTCAGTAGTTCCTGGCTGCCTTACATAAGTCATTCCAGTATCCAGACAATGGCTGCATCCACATGCATGAAAAAAGCAGCTCAAAAGCGACTTGGAAGTGGCACCTTGCTGAACATTAGTATTCTCACCCCACCTCGAATCCACATTAAAGGTCTTCAAAAGTGCTTTCTTTTTTCTTTTTTGCCTTTAATGTAGATTAGAAGCACTAGTATGCGGATGCTACCACCTTTGAGCCATTTTTTTAAATTATGTATAAATGCAGCCAATATTATTTTAGTATGCTCTCTTGTACGGCAGACACAGTTCCTAGCTTCTGTTTGCTGTCCCAGGCTGACAACAGCTTGTCATCTGTCGTGAAATAGCTGCAAAAATTGTTCCCCAGAACAAGGATTCAGCTAAATTCCACCGAGCACACATATATGTTCAAGTCTGTCAATAAAATACTTCTAAATCACCCTTGCTGCTGAAGCTGTCTTTGGGGCATGACCTTATTATATAAAGCTTCTTGGTCATAGTCCATTATTTATAGGAAGGTTTCTATTAGAAAGGGTCAGGAAGAGCTTTAATGTTTTTAATAATTAGAGAGATAAAAATAATTGGCTTATTAGAGATGCGTATATCAGAAGACTGAACAAGCAGATACTTAAAGAGCAGTAATAGAAGTTGGGAGGAGGAATCCTTTTTTGTGAAGGGAGGGTGAATAACTTCAACAAAATGATACACTCAATAACACTGTAGTATTTTTTTTCAAATCTATTGCATCTTGCTTTTAGTTTGGCTATCTAAGAGCTCGGAAAGTACTCAGAAAGGAATTTAAATTCCAAAGCCATTATATACCTCCAGCTGAAGTCTTCAACGGTCACCAAAAGAGGTGTCATAAGAACTATTAGGGTGGCAATGTTCAGGCAAGAAGAAATTCTTAGTAATTCTACTTGAGCTCTACATTTCAGATTGCTTGCTCTTGCTTTCTTTAGTCTGCACCATCATCTTAGTCTCAGTACTTCCATTTCCCTTGAACTTTCCCCCCCTATTCATCCTGCTTGGGGAAAATGCACATAAAATAATTTTAGAGTTTTGCCTTCATCTGTCTACCATGAACGCCAGAACAAATAAGCTATCAAGGAATGGAGCTACATTTTAAAAACTGCTCCAAGTGCTCCAGGGGCAGCACTGGAATAGAATGTGCCAAGGACAAAGGTAGTAAACCCATTATATAGGTTACTAGTTGATGCAAATTAAGCACAGAACACAATGATAAGCAGAAAGTGTAATAGCCAGTCAAAGTGTCCACTTCTGGGCCAGTTGGGCAACTTAGGCCCTTTCCACGTTAGGCAGTAGACCTTGGTCCACTCTAGGCTTTTGCCTTCTGTGCACTGGTGTGGGATAGCAGAGTCGTTGTTCCCTGCCCCCCCCCATCATGCTTTTCCACATTGGACGAAGCATGGACCAGACCAGGGTGCCAGTAAGGGTATCCTACCCTAGTATAGTTATAGATCTCAAAACTGAGGTCTACAACTAGCCCATGACCAGTGTATTGGACCACAAAGGAATACAGATAGCATGCCCCTGTGGTCCACTATACCATTGGGGACCCATTGGCTTGGTGCTCAAGGAAGCATCACCAGAAGTGTGGTTAATCCAAGAATGGACAGATCAGATACACCAAAGATTGGTTTCCAGCCTTTAGTGCCCCAGCATTCTCTTAGAGGGCTCTCTGGAGACAGTGGCCAGGTTTGGAGTGGACTTGGATATCCAAATCTAGACAATCCTATTCCAGCAGCAACAGTTTCAAGTTTCTTGCCTTGTCCCAGTACAGACAAGGAGGTACAGAAAAACCTGTAATTGCTAGTGCCTTTCCCTTTGGTAACTAAGCCCCTGAAAAAATCTACCCCTGCTCAGAAGAAGTATACAACTGTTTATAGTGTCCTACAGAAGAAGCTGTTTTTGATTTAGAATGAACTCCTGAACCATGGTTCACCCTGGCCTAAGAGTCATCCAAGATTAGTCCATAATCCAAGTTGTATGCCAGTACCCATCCTCAGCACATGTATAGTAATAATCCGTTACTAATAAGATACATCATACTAAATACATTTAGCATTTCATAACCAAAAGTAACTGCTCTATCATAGCACAGTCTAATATGCAGCTTATTTACATAAAGCCTGATGACATACCATAGTCAAAAATAGTAGCGGACAACCTGAGGTCCTACAAATATCATCGGAGCAGACCTTCCACCATTTTTCAACATTGCCCTTCCACCTGGAACTTATAAAAGCAGGAGGCCAAGATTTAGAAAACCACAGTTTCTCAACTGATGTTCAAGAATATTTGTCCCATTCTCTGCAAAAGAAAATCTTGCATCTGAAACATCTATGTGTTTCACAGTTCCAATGGGCTGGGAAGAAGCTGAATACCTTGTCTTGTGAATGAGCATAGTACAGTAATTGGGCATGACAAAATTCTTCCTGAGCAGAATGAGGCCACATCTACACTTATCACTCTGGAAGCCCTTGTCATCCCAAGAAGGCACCCAGTGCAATCCCATCTCCGTTTCTGGTGGCAGCAGATTCCTTGTGATGGTTACCCCAACCTCTTTGCCCAGGATGCTTTCTCAGACCCTGCATGGAGCTACCATTGAGAATCTGATGCTTCCACACTCTGGAGATGTAGAGGGCACCACAGATAAGGGCACTTCCCCTTCAGCTTGAACTGAAACTGCTTCCAGGAGAAGCTGAGACTCAGTCAGAATCATACTACACAAGGCTTCATGGGAGAATATAGTAAAATAATTCCATACATCCTGCTCTCTAATTGTTGTGGAGAACATTGGTAATGTGGGGGGGGGGGGAACCATGTCAGGAATATTTAGTTCAAGGGTGTTTTTCCACCGCGCTCCCTTAATCCGGATCTAAGAAGATCTGCATCTAAGAAATGGGTACATTCCTTAATCCAGATCTAGTAGATCCGGATTAAGGGAAGTACCCAATGTGTTTCCATGGGTGGTCTAGCACCCAATAGCAACGAGAGCTAGCCTCCCTGCAGTGGAAACACTGGAGCACCTATCTGGAAATCCGGATCTACCCATGAGGGGTCTGCTTGTCAACCCAGGTGTTTGGGGGGACAGGGGGTGCAATCTTCGAAGTCATTTTGAAGTCACTTCAAAGGCTGTGCAAAACAGCTCCATTGAAGTCTGTGCCGATCTTCGGATTCACTTCAGAGTCACTTCAAAGTTCACTCTGAAGATCAGCGCAGACTTCAAAGATGCTCCGGAGCCATTTTGCACAGACTTCGAAGTGACTTCAAAATGACTTCAAAATGACTTCGAAGCTTAGGTTTTAGCCCCCCCCATGGGTGCCCCCTACCCCTAGCCTCCTCTAGACCCCCCTGCCACACAAGCATGGAAAAAGGCTCCCTTTAATCCAGATTTTCTGTCTGAAGACCCCATTGTAGACCCAATTAATGGGGTCTACAGAAAATCCGGATTAAAGGCCTGAAAGTACCCATTTGATCTGGATTTCCCCAGTGGCAGTCGAAACAATTGGGTCCCAAATGGGTGGCATGGTGGAAATGGAATCATCTGGCTCACACCCCAATGGGTCCTTAATGGGTGCAAAAATGGGTACTCTCTGACAGTGGAAAAACACCCCAAATCTTTTTAAAAAAACTTATTAATTCCTCTAGTAGCAAATGTTGTTGTCAGTGCTGCCATGAGCTAATTCCAGTTTCAAATGCAGCCAATGTCAAAAAATTTTTGGAGCTAGCCAGGAATTCATTTTACTTGATTGATATTACTTTTCTGCAACACTTCTGGTTTGTTGTTACTCCTTTTTAATATACAACAATGTATAAAAATATGTAGCCAAATGACCTTAAAAGATTGAGGAAAGAGGTTACAGCCTGGTAGTATTTTCCCTTAGCTCCTGCTGGCTGATTTGGTACTTGCTGATAAAAAGATGCAGGGCTTATCCCCATGGGGCTGCCAATGCCCCATGGTGGATTCGGGGGACCTTTAATGTGAATCTAATTCACATTAAGGAGTCCCCATGGCAATGCAGGACAGGGCGGGTTCAAGGCGAACCCACCCGTCCTCATGAAAACCACAGCAAATCCCTGCATTGGGATGTCGCAGTTTTCTTTCCTCCCCCCCCCACTTGCCTAAGCACTTAATCGCCCAGGTAAGGGCTTGATTTGCCCCAAACAACCACCTGACAGCTACCCTGCAATCAGCTGGACAACTGTCAGGTGGGTATAGGGGTTGTAAAGAGCAGGGAAGATTTTTAAAACAGATGTGAAAGTTGTGTCTGTTTTAAATGGCTCTTGCATTTGTTTTTAGAAATCTTCCCTGCTCTTTACAGCCCCTATACCCACCTGACAGTTGCCCAGCTGTGAGGTGGGCATAGGGTACCCAGCTGGGCAACTGTCAGGTAGATATAGGAACTGTAAAGAGCAGGGAAGATTTTTAAAAATAGATGCCAGAGCCATTTAAAACAGATGCAACTCTCATGTCTGTTTTTTAAAATCTTCCCTGCTCTTTACAGCCCCTATACTCGCCTGACAGCTGTTCTGCAACCAAATAACCCAGGAGTGTCCTCATGACCCCAGGACAATACGTGCTAGCCCCTTATTTTGGATGCAGTACACTTGCTAAGTGGGGTTTTTTTAACACATATTGTCTCACATGTAACCCATATTAGGGCTTTGCATGGAGATGCTCCCAAGGTGGCCTCAGAATAATTTTGAAATATTTTCAGCATGGGGATGGGACCACAGACATTGAGTTGAAATACATGTTTTTGCAGGTGCTTAGCAGGTCAAGATATCTATCAAAGAAGTTAGTTTAATAAGTGTGTCCATCCAATGGTTGATTCAGAAGATACTTTTTTCTTTTCCTTACTACGCTTTAGAACAAAACAAAAGATTCCAGGGATAAGAACACTGCTGTATACAAATATCAAAAATAAACATACACAAAGAGGAAGGAAAAAATACAATTACTTCTTGATGCCTTCCCCCCCCCCATTTCATGCAATTGGGGAGGGGGGCTATAATCCATATTCTAAGTCAGATGAAAACAGATAGTAGCAGTGTAGAGCTCATGTTTTAATTATTCATCCAAAGGCACCAGCTGCATCCCTGAATGAAGTATTTTGCTATTGCACTCAGGGAGGCATTTAAACCTTGCCTGAAGTTTTCAGTTTATATATCTGGTAATTCCTGGTTTGTCTAAAACCAGGCTCTTGTAAAGATCAATGCAGGAATACAGAAGGGACTGTAAATTGAGCTAGGATGGAAGAGAACAGCCCATGGCAAAACAAAATGGAAAAGTCTATCACATCAGGCCTCCTTCTCTTTTGGTGCTTTAAAAATTTAAACAAAAATATTCTTTCATTTGAAGTACTGGAAGTACAACATTTCATACTCCTAGGGAACAATTGTTAAAAAGAGCTACCTGGGTCATTTTATGAACCAAAAACTCAAGCCCTGCTGAATGAATGTCAGAGGAAACACACAAAGAGCTTCACTGGAACAGGTTTGAAGCAGGTAGCAATGAAACATTAAGAAGAAACGTATAAGCAAGGTGGGATGCCGTTCCTGTTATGTTCATCTAAAATTTTCCTTATATGGACCATGGTTCTTCAGTTCTCTTTGAACATTTTTGCAGACGAGTTCAGCCATGAATCCAAGTTACATCCAATGGTGTCAAGAATGAAGTGGTGGTTGAACACAGGTTAGGTACTTAAAAAGGAGAGAATATCATTTAAACTGTTGTTTAGTCATTTTGTCATGTCTAACTCTTGGTGACGCTTTGGGCCATAACAAGCCGGGACCATCTGTCCTCCACTATCCCGCAGAGTCTGCACAAGCCTATTGAGTTTGTTCAAAAAGAATCTTATATGTGAATGCTGATCTGCTCAACAAATTACAAATAGCAACAACGAACAACAACAATTTGCAGGGCTTTTCTCAAGAGGCCCTTAATCTGGATTAAGAGTTTGGGTGGTATACATTATGGGCCTCCCATTTGCTTCTAAATGCAGACCAACAAGGCCCTGCCCCTGCTGGTCCAGCTCTGTCTGCATTAGATAGAACCTGATCCAGATTAAGAGGCTCTTAATCCAGATCTCTAGTAGTATCATTTAATTGGTACTACTGTAACCAGACAGACAAGAGGACTGACGTGTGCTGAAGGCACACTTCTGTGTTCTGAGAACACTGGGGGGGGGGTGTTCTTTTCAGTGGTGCACCGTAGCACACCATCAAAAACCACCACCACCACCCTGCCCTCAGTCTAGCCTTTGGAGGTGTGGGGGTGAGGCTGTGAAGTTTACACAAGCTTTGCAACCATGGCACGGATTAGTTTGGATCAGCACCCTTAGTGCAGACAGTGCTGCTCTCACTTGTGTCTCCCATGGCCCACTGATCTGAATCAGTGAGCAGTAAATGCAGAAAAGACTGAAATCAAAAGAGAATTTAATTTTCAGCTCGCCACTGTAGCATTCCTAGGACTGAATATTTATTACTATTCGTATATCGTTAATCCAAATGCAGATTCTTAGTAGCCCATTGCTTGTGTGGACTAGAGGAAGGCTTCTTCTTTATAACTCCTTTTTAAACTGCATCTTTTAAGCAAGTGTTTATTAGCTTTCAAAAAACTGATCATATACCAGCTATTGGTAGGACGCAATTGGTAGGGTGTCATTGGTAAGGCACACTTGGTAGGCATAATATGACATCAGTGACTTTTTCAGAAATTTAAAAGTAAAATAAAACAAGAAGAAGCACATTAGCACAGCCCTTGTATTATCTTCCTACTTGTATTTTCATACCTATAGGGCTTGGATCAGGTGCTCCAGAGTGCTCTGTCCGCACATGAAGCCACGTTTCTGTCCTGTAGCATCCAAGAACATTCCAGAGCACCCCAATACTTTGTAGATGTCAAGCAGTGAAAACTACTCCACAGCTTTACCAGGAGCATCTAGTACATTCCTGGTAAGCTCCTAGATCCAACATTTGCTCCACTTCCTGGTGCAAACACTGTGTAGGGTGACATGGTTGCGGCTGCACAGTTGTGTGCCTAATGGCAATCACCTAGCAATGGCCCAAGCATGTTGCAGAAGCTGCCGCAGCCATTGATATGGTGATTTGGATGGTCTAGGATGGACAAGTACCCAGAAGGCGATGGTGCCAGCCCTTGCTGGGTGAACATCAGCCACTGTCACTGAACTTAATTTTAGTGGAATACTATTCTACTGCTGTGCAAATGCATGCCACATCACAACTGCCTTGGCAACAACCAGGTACATGGTAGAAGAAGTTGCCATCGCCATGGCATTTCAGATGATCCAGTCTGGACCATATGCACCACAAACCTGGTAGTGCAGTTGGAGATGGAATTCACAGTATGAACACAAGCCACCATCCCTAAACTTAACTGCTCTGGAATGACATATGATTAAGTGTGGTATTTCAAGGCTGAGAACCATCTTGCCTGAGAGGAGTGGAGAAGAGGCAGCAGGCTGGGCTCTGCCATCTTGCTCCCAGCAGTGCCCCTCCCTCCTCCAACTGCTCCCATCACAAGATGGCAAAGAGACTATGGCAGCCGATCCACCAGTTGAGGAAATGTCTGGTCCTGAGGCCGAGCAGTGCGGGGTTGAGTAGATGCCGGCTGACCATCTCTACCATCATGCAGTTTGTCATCAATGAAGAGAAAATTTAAAGTAAAGAGAATAGGAAAATTCCAGCAATAAGAAACAAACACAAGAATTGGAACTGAAGACCTCAAGTGCTTGCTTTTTGCTGTTCCCTGTTCCCTCCCATACCATTTTCCTTTTGTTTCTTGTCTCTTTAGATTGTAAGCCTGAGGGCAGGGACCTGTCTAAGATTAATATAATATTGTAACCCGCCCTGAGATTAAAATATTGATGTGCTCCACAATTTTGCAACATAACTGATACACTGAAAACCTTATTTTATATAGAGATCTTACCAATGCCTTCCAAAGTCTGTAAACAATAAAGTTGTGTTTGTTTAGTTTTTTAAAAAGCGTAGCATTGCAACTATCATTCACAGGTATACTTCACTCTGCTGGGTCACAGTATCAAATCAAATCTTTACAGATCAGTGTCCTCAACAGAATTACTTAAGATAGTGCAATCTTGCTAAAGTTATTAATAATCTAATAGAAAGAAAGAAAGAAAGAAAGAAAGAAAGAAAGAAAGAAAGAAAGAAAGAAAGAAAGAAAGAAAGAAAGAAAGAAAGAAAAAGACTCATATTAAAGGAATTCCCCACAGTGTCTAGAAAAAATGTGGCCTGAAAGGAGCTTAAATGTACTTATATATATAAGTACATTTATATTTACCATTCAAATTTACCTTACAGTTTATATATATAAAAACTTTATTTGACTAGTCATGAGACCATTTCAAAGTACATATACAAACATGTAAGACAAAACAAAGGCAAGAGTGAGCAGTCATCCTTCTGCATATGGTCAAGTTCCTATTTATCCAGTTTGCCTCTCAGGTAGTATGCTCTTTTCTTAGTAGCCCCTAGGGTGTATAGACCCATTCTGATAACAGTAGCTCTCTCCTGACCTTTCAGGAGAAAGTTTAGAGGGTCCTCTCTACTCCGAGGCTCAAGGTTAGATAGTATTGGTTCCAGATATTTGGCACAGAGCTCAGAATACGCTGGGCAGTCAATCAGAAAATGTTTGACATCCTCCACGACTTGTTCCCCCCAAACACAAAATCTTTCTCTGCTTGGAATATTGCAATAGCGCCCTGTTTGCATCATAAGTTGAAGTTGTTCAAATCTTGTCCTGGTGTAAATTCTTCTTAGGGGAAGCGGGAGTGGGATGGTCAAGTAGTTTTCGATGTTGGTATTCAGTTTGTGATTGGTTAGAAACTTTGAGGCTGATGAATTAGCTATAGATGCTATGTCCAT
>MTQE01002502.1:1012924-1037476 GCA_014337955.1 Aspidoscelis marmoratus | reverse complement strand
CCCCAAAAAAAAAAAAAAAAAAAAAAAAAAAGCCAGGACAACAATGAAGGTCCCATGGGCCACTGCATTCCATTCCATTATTGGCCCCGATTGAGCGATCTGGGCCAAAACCAGCCTCTGCATCACGTGTCAAAGTATGCAATGTAGAAACTTGTTGACTGCCTTACATAAGTCATTGTAGTGCTTAAACAGTGCTCTTGTGGTTGTGGACAGAGTTCTGGGTGCTTTTCAGGATTGATAGTGGCTTGTCATCTGGCAAGGTAGAGCTAGGAAACCTTGGCTCCACAAGCTGCCAAAAATGTTGCCAGATATGAGGCCTATTCGCAGGAGAGCCGACGGAGCGCCCTGGGACCGAGCATTCGCTCTGCTGGGTGGGCGGTTCCATTCAGAACCACCCCAGCCCATCCCAAGGTGCCCACACACGTTCCGGGAGTAGAGCACTTAATTGTGCTCTACACCAGGCCCAGGGTATTCACGGCCTTCCCCGGCCATTCCACAGCTGTTAGGAAGGGGAGCGCATTTGCACACTCCCTCCCTGACAGCTGCAGGCCCTGCCCCAGGCCTGTCCAGATTGAGTCTGGCTGGACCCAGGGGCAGGCAGCCCTGTCACGGTCCTTCCCTGGGTTCCTGCAGGTTCTAGGAGACTGGATCGGGCACCCACCCCAGGCCTATGTGAGGACACACGTGTGCACAAGGCATTTAGCTCGTTGCTGCCGGGTTCCAGACTGGCGATCTCTGGCCGCAGGCACACCACGCCTAAGTACCATCTAAATACACATATTATCTTGTAGTTTTAATAGCTGAATGGGTTCAAAAGCTCTGTAAAAGACAGAGCCATGCTGTATGAATTAACAACCTTTATCACAATGTCTAACCACCCTGAAACTTACATGCCATTAAAATACATTATAGTTTACTAATTCAATGTTCTTGGCTTACTTTTAGGCAGTGTCTAAATGAGTACTCTTCAGCTGACCCAAGAGCATGGCATCTAAAGATCTAGACATTTGTCAGCATCAGAATTATCTCCTCTCTCCCAGTGGGAAGGACTGGGATTAGAAGGCCAGGTTTCCAGTATGGGCAGTTTTTCATGAGACCAAAAATGCTGACTTCTGGTCCAAAAGCAATCCAGCTGGTCACCTTGCTCTTCTGAGAGGGGTTCATTGCAGCAGGGACATTTTTATAGCTGGAAGCTGCCATGAGGTCCTTGGCCGTGTGAACTCCTGTACACTTTGCACAAGTCACCGCAACTCCAAACTGCATCTTGTCCCCATGGGAATGCAGCCCTAATTGCAAATGTAGCCAGAGTGGATGTAACAACACAGACATTTTAAATGTTGTTCAAAAGAGGTAGTAACAAGTGGTAGTCAGGGTTCCCATCCCACCTCTAATCCACATTAAAAGCCAGAAAATGCACTTTTATTTTAACTGTCTATGAACACAACCAGCATCCAAACACTCTTCCAAGTAATTTTCTTGTCGCACCAATGTAGAATATAATACCGGGAAATAGCTGTTGAAGGACAGAGATGAAACAATGATGGCAGCAGATTCATTCTCGTCCCGTTAGCTGACGTGGGGTGAGATCCGAGATGGAGCATCTGCATGTGAAGGAACCATTTCCTAACCAGAAACATCTCCTCCTGTGCAGGAGCTCACCCCATGTTGACCACCTGTGCCTGTACCATACCTGCACTTACTTTCACCAAGCCCTGGAACCAGTAAGGCTCCAGCCAGCCCCTTCACCTCACTTCCAGGTGCTGGAGGGAGTACTTGACATGCTGTGCAAGCGTGATGACGCAGCATGCCATGCAGCCACCTACATTTAAGGAACATTTCCAAATACAGATTCTCAGTTCATTTCAGGCCCTTTCACCAAAAGCTCCCCACGAGGGATTGCACCTTGTCAAATCCACCTTCGTTAATCCAGGCTGGAACACCTGGGATAAGTTTGTCAGTGACTGACTGCTTATCCATCAATTTTGTGTACTTCACACCTTTTAAAGACTGACTCCCGTGTCCCTGAAGCATTATTCAAGTCCACTTCAAACAGATCCAGAGACAGAAACCTGAGCGTCACATTACACATGCATGTTCATTTTATGCATATATAAACATACCTATGTATCCCACCAGGCTCTTAGTTTCATTTAGAAATATTTTGCATGATCTATAATTAAAGCCCAAAAGAGATGTACCCTCCTTTTGCCAGCAACTGTGTTTCATCAATTAAATGGGTAAGTAGGAGGGTTCCCCAGGGGAGCTACCATGTGACCTCTTTATTGATTGAAACTGCAGTGGAATGTTATTTGCAATCTCATTGCATAATGGAAATCAGGAAGTAGCTGTCATGCTTTCAGAAGACAAATTGCTGGTATCTGAGACAATTCATAGGCTCCTTTCCTTCTTGCTGTTCGTAGCTAATGCATGTTCCGTAGGGATTTGCTTCTAAAATCAGTCTACTTTGTGTCTCCAATAGCAAAAGTGAGAGTGAGAGAGATGTATCTAGGTGACCTCACATTGGAAAAGATGTTAAGTGACCACGATGCCTACCAGAACTTCTGATTTATCTATTATTTAATAGGATACAAGAAACTTCAGGAAAAAAGGCCAGGCAATTAAAACTAGGCAGTGCAATTCTTAAACTGTAAAGACAGAAATGCAACTAAGTATGGGTCAGAAGACGAAGAAGAAGAAAAGACAGCCATCCAAACAGAACATTATTTGGCATTTTAATTATTCCAGAATGGTTTCTTATGAAATAGGAAAGATTAATTGTTTTCATAGCTTCATTGATTGAAAGGAGTACTTGGAAAATGCAAGTCTGAGACAGTCTAGGATATTTAAGGTGGGGAGACATGGAAGACTGGAAGAAAAGGCTAAATTTTACACCAAGGTCTTAGGGTCACTGTATGGTCCAGAAACATACCCATTTTCATTTGAACTTAAATCAGATAAGATGTTGTAGTTCTGCCTACCTGAGAGGGCAGGAGTTAGTCTGAGGGGTAGCATCACTAGAAGGTAAAGTGGTGGGGACTCATGAAAGAGCTTTCTCAGTGATTCCCCCTCAAGCTGAGGAATGGTTTTCCTACTGATGCTGCATCTCCATTACCCAGTGGGCATCCCTGTGGTGAGGATACTGCGAGGCGAACGTGAGTCCACCTCGCAAGAGTCCCCAGGCAAAGCCCTAATTCGGGCTACATGAGGGACAAAATCCTCCAAATCGAAGCAAAAAAGAACCCAGATTACAGGGCAAGTATGATTTATCCTGGAGCCATGGGGACACTCCTGGATTACGATCGCAGCATTAGTGGGTCCAGTTTCATTGTCCCCACCACTAATTCTGGGATCACAGCTGTCCCCCCTTACCTGAGCGCTTAATTGCCCAGGTGAGCCTGACAGCTGCCCTGCAATCAGCTGAGCAACTGTCAGGGGGTTATAGCAACTTTCATGTGCACAAGCAGAGTTCCGCAAATGATTAAAAGAGAGACTCGAGCAAGAAGCTAATTACTATGCACCTCTTTCCAAGGCTGGAGGTAACAGACAGCTTCCAGCCTTGGAAAGAGGTGCATATTAATTAGCTCCTTGCTCGCGTCTCTTTTTTAATCATTTGCAGAGCTCTGCTTGTGTGCATAAGAGCTGCAATAACCCCCTGACAGTTGCTCAGCTGATTGCAGAGCAGCTGTCAGGTGAGTGTTTGTGGTAAATCAACCCTTTACCTGGGCAATTAAGCGCTCAGGTAAGGGTGGGGGTGGAGAAAACAATGGCATCCCAATGCAGGGATTCACCTTGAACCCACCCTGTCCTCCATTGCCATGGGAACTCCTTAATGTGAATCTTAATTCACATTAAGGCTGCCCTGAAGCCACAGCGCACCAGGGGCAGCCCCATGGGGATGTGCCCCCAGAGAAGTCACCTTAATCAGCCCCCCAGAGCAGCTACTCTCCATTGAGACTAATGGAAACTGGCCTCACTTAAGATGGCTTTGGCAAGGAGTGGAGATAGTACCTGAGTTGCATCAGGAACCATCACTGTATGCATGTAGGTAGGATCTACACAGAGTACTCTTTGAATGAAGAGGAGTGCTACAACTATGTACGCTTGTAGCACTTCTCATAAAGTTGTGGTGTGCTGATTGCCACCACCATTGAGATTGAAGCTGGTGGTCCCCTGACTGCAGTTTTAACAAGCCCAGGGCTGTCATTGGCCATCATGATCACAGCCAGGAAATACCCAGCTTTGACCTTATGGTGGTGATGGGTGTCACTGAAAACAGGAAAGGGCCCATTTTGAATGTTCAGTGAGATTGCTGAGGAGACAAGTAGATCTCTTCAAGGAGGTGTAATTCAAGAAACAGGACAATGAATGTGCCAGGACACAGGACTATGGAGACCCTGCTCTCTTACTGCACATTCACAAAGCCATAATGGTGCTGTGAAGATCATGCCTGAGACGTCTAATGCAGAGGTGTCAAACTCAATTTTGCAGAGGGCCGGATTAAAAAAAAAAAGTACTGTCAGGGCCAGGGGGCGTGGCCGGGAGCGTGGCCAGGGTGTGGCTAGGGCACAGAGGAGGGGCTGGGGCGTGGCTAGGGCACAGAGGAGGGGCTGGGGGCATGGCCGGGGCGTGGCTGGGGCATGGCTAGGGCACAGAGGAGGGGCTGGCTGTCCATGGTGGCGCCCGCGCACTCGGGCAGTGGAGGGTCCCGCCGCGCGCTTGCTCGCCTCGCCTCGCCTCACCTCGCCTCCTTCGCGCCCAAGGAGGACAGCGGCGGTGGGCGGCGGCAGTGTTGGGCAGCGGCCGCGGGCGGTGGCTGCGGGCCATATTAATACAGCCCGCGGGCCGCATCCGGCCCGCGGGACGTATCTTTGACATGACTGATCTAATGAAACTGCATGTCTTTGCCTGATAAGGGCAATCTACTTGCCTTTATCAGGCTCTCCAGTGCAACCAGTTTAATTTAAATTGTTTTCATCTGTTTTTATATACAGAGTACACATGGGAGGATATAAAAGCAACAAACAAATAAATAACTGCAGCAATGTGGACAAGTTACAGTACTATTGGACAGAAAAACCAAGGGAAGTGATAGCTAAAAGGATTCAGGAGTTCGGCATCACCTGGGCTGTGGCCACACCAAAGGTTTAATCCAGCTTCAGTCTACATTCAGAACAAAATAACACATCTGCAAAGTGCCCAGTGATTTTCTTTCCACGTTATCTATCCCAAAGGTGAATTTTCTGAGTTATTCAACACTGAAACAAAACAGCTTGTCCCGTTGCTGATGTGTTCTCCCACTCTGAAAGTGGACTGAAGCTGGATTAAACTGTAGGTGTGACCACAGCCCTGGACAGTGACGTATTTGTCACATCAGATCTGGGAGGTTATGCCACACAAAAACCCTGACAATCTGCAAACAGGATGCAGCTGCTGGGAATCTTACTGGGCCTGAAGAGACTGGCATTTTAAAACATCTCAAGAGCAGCAGCTTGAGGATAATGGATCCAGATAGCCAACAAACCATTCCAAATAATGCTAAAAGACTATAATGCTTTGGGAGGAATGACAGCACGCAAATGATCCATGCATTGAATAACTGATTATTTTCCTTTATCAGGCCTGCTAAAAATTTATGTTTTAGATAAAACTTCAAACCATGTGGGATGCATGGCCCCTTCTGCACTGAGTCTTATTCTGAACTATATACTGGAATAAGGACCTCTTATCTGCAGGCCATACTTTGCATTAGCATGTAGATGGTAGGCTCCTATTCAGGGATATAATTTAAAATACAGCCCAGTGCAGAAAGAGTCATGGTCTTCAACGAGAGCCTTGAGAATTAGCAGAAAACAACATTTCTGTTAAAAAGAAGGGCGGAAAAAGCATCTCGGGGTAGCCAAAATTATCTTCGGAGGTGTTAGGATATTCCAATTCCTTCTTTATTTTCTATTTATTTACATTTTTATCCCACCCTTTACCCAAAGGTCTCCAGGGGGGTAACAACATCTAAAATCAAACATCATTTTGACCCAGTGAAAATGCACAAAGCTATGTCCATTGCTCATTTGGGAACTCAGGGAGACTGTGCTCTTTTCTCAACGAAGACTTGGTGTTTTCAACCTAAGAAAATCATACAAAGCTGCTTCCTGTCCCTTCTTTAAATCTTCCATCTTTCTGGCTCTTATACGCGCATGAATGTGAATGCGAATATTGGGCTTTGGTCAGACAGCCTTCTCAGGAACATCCACACATGAGCCAGTTGCCCACCCTTTCTGAACTTACTTGTTAATCCAGATCAAGGAGCTGCTAAGAACACATGATCTGCACAGGAGTAGAGTAGATCCAGATCAGAACTATGCTAAGGGTTCACTAATCCAGATTAGTGATAGACTAGATAAAAATGGTCTAACATTCATGATAGCACATTTGCTGTTCTTAAATCCACTGAATGCAGATGCCTCTGTCTGTGGTTGATGCAAATCCAGATCTGGCAAATCCAGATCTAGCTAATACAGATTAACTAAGTCCAGAAAGGAGGCCTATTCATACTGCAGGCTGGGCAGTTCCATCCCATCCCACGGCAGCCTAATTGCAGTGAGAGCGTGGAGCAAGGAAAAGACTATCCTACGTGTTCCTTCCTCCCACATCTCTGAGAGAAGAGGGAGTGCAAGAGAGCCCTCTCTCTGATATTTCAGTGCAAATTTCTATGCCTTTCAGAGTCTGTTTACTAAAATGCTAAATCACATGTGTGGATCTGTAAGCTGCTTTTGACCCCTTCATTTCTCATCGGAAAGATCATTGGGTGTCACATACACGTCCACCTTAGGCTTTTAAAAACATTTGCTCATTCCTCGTGGAAACTAAGCACTGTTTAGTTTGTCTTCTTGCATTCTTCTATTAGCAAACAGCAGTGTAATGCATGCTAATCAGTAGACTGAGTGTCATTAACAGGCAATATCATGGTACGCACTGAACCATCTTGCATTCAATGCACCACTATCTATTTACCATCCAGAGGGTTTTAAAATTAAATGCTGCCTGCTTAATCAGTTCCACCTAAGTCCATTGATTAGGATTCTATCCTCTGCCCACTAAACTAGATGAGTCCAAAAGGTTTACCTTTCTATTGCTTATGCTCTAGGATTTAATAAAACATTGTATGATGTAGGCCATGAATGATACGTCAACATATGTCAGCACAGTTATTGTTCTAAAGCAGTCTTCTGGGATTCACCTAGGAAGAAAACCGTAACCTTGTGGAAATTAAGAAAGAGACTATGTCTCTCAGAGAAGTAATGACAGTTCATTATATTTAATTTAGCTAGACACACAGATCGATATTTCCAGCATTCCAAGCATATTTGCTCATTTAAAAGATCCTCTCTGGCACTCTTACAATGAGATGCATGTGTAAAACTTGCATCTGACTGTCTTGTAATTGTAGTGTCAGACAGAACTAGTCTGGAAGAATGTACAATTAAATACAGAAATAGCTTAAGCCACAACAGTGAATGTATTTAAGTATTGGTAGCTGGCTCTTCATAGGCCTATTTGTACTACTGCCTCTAATGAAGAAGTAGTGAAGCTCTGGTGAAGAGCATCCACACGTGTTGGAGGCTGTTACAGTGTACCCACTCTCACCAGTTCACTACTCATTGATTAAGTATGGAGCATGGAACCATGCTCCATATGTTAACCAACATTTACCTAACACTTACCTCAAGCATCCGGGCAGTGACCATTCACTCTTCTTCTGGTGCTCCAGGGTCATTTGAAGGTGCCACGCAAGCACGATGACAACTCATTCAAGCACGTGCTGTCGCAGAGGGTGATGCAGCTAAAATGGTGGCACCCAGAGGCAGACCAGTCTCCAGATCGAATAAGGTAAGTATCTGATCCAAGGGGGAGGGAATGGCCAACGTTGGTTAATCACACTCTTTTCCCATCCAGCAGATGGTAAGGGAAGTGTGAAAATGCCCCATCATTTTATCATTCATTAAGTTCACCAGACATACTAGAGGCAAAACTCCACATTGAAGAACGTTAAGCACATTTAACTTTGAATAGATTCTATTCCATATTATGACTCCAATCCACTTTTGGATGTATATGCACACAGGACATGCCCAGACAGGGCTTAAAATGTGGGATTATCCCAGGACTATGTTGGGATTGCCGCACTTATCTGTGGCATTCCCAGCATAGCCCTGGAATATAGGGGTGAAATTGTGCGGTATCACTGTTCCAAGAAAATCAACTCTCCACCTGGATTGTCTCAAATAGCAATATGACTTACCATGTCAGGGTGCTTGCTTTCAGCATTGGGCCTTGGAGAAAATGTCCAACGTGAATGTCTGGGGCTAAACCTGTAACAAAAATGGAAGCCACACATGTGTGGGGACTGGCAATCATGCACTTCCAAGTATTTCATGCCATCGAAATACGCAGAAGTAGCTGCCCCGCCACTGTGAGAATAAGTGCTAAGGTAGGCAATTTCCACACTTGCCACAGGATTTTGCCCTGCCACCCATCAGTGGTGATAAGAGGCAATTGTGAGATCCAAACAAGATCTCACATTTCCCTCCCACCATCTGGAGGTACACATTAAAGCAAATTCCAAAATGCTGATTCTAAAGTTTGAAGCAGAACTATCTATATAAAGGATTGTTGTCTGTCACCACCAGCTTGCACAACTCTGGTCCCTGATTAAAGTCCTCTAAAGCTTTTTGCAGATTATGCCTCCCCTCAGAAGTAAGATAGACGGTAAAAACAAAGAGGCTGATCCTTGTTATATTTGTCTTTATCTTGGAAGTCTCTTCCCCAATGCAATCTGTTTTCTTTCCAAAGCTTCCCGCAGAAGAGCTTTGAAGAAACTGAAGCCTCCACAATGAACCAGTTCTTGCTACACTCATGGGCAAATTCCATAAAGGTATGGTTTCAACCCTCAAAGTCAATATTCTCACTCAGTTGCCTTAAGTGAAAAGGTGGAGCAGCAACGCATTTTTGTGCTTCTTCTGATCAACTTTTATTTAAAGGCAGTGACGTAAATCCTCAGCCATCGTAGCTTCCTCCTTCTCTCTGTGCCAAACAGGTTAAATCCTGCATTATGTATGCCGGTGACACAGCAGTCCTTTCAGCTCCAGCGGGAAGACTTCGAAGAGGCCATTGGGATTTTTTGAAATACTGCTCTGAGGAAGCTTTTACAACATACCACACTAAAAATAGATTTTTTTTTAATTCTTCCAGAACTGCATCAGCCACAGAAACAACTATCATTTCAAGTATATGAAACATACAAAATCCTAAGAGTTGTTTTCCAGGAATCAGGTTCAGTGACAGAACAGAGTGGACCTATTAGCAAAACAGTACAAGGAAAACAAACTCCAACTCTAAATTATTTTCTCCAAGAAACGACACCACCTTTCTTCAACTCTCAAAAGCTTTTAGGAAAAAGTCTACTGCAGTGACTGTATGGTTCCGAAACCTGCAGAATCCAAATTTAAATTCTCCAGGATCAGTCTTTGGGTTTTTGCCTTGTGTTTCCAGTTCAACTAGAGATAAATTACTTACTTCTATAGTCCTCTTTTGCACCATTTTTGTCCATATGCTAGTGCGGACTATAGAGGCCCCACCTCTTCTGGTACACTCTGGCCCTGTCCCCATGCAATTGAAAGTCTGCTGGAACTCTTCTTTTGCCTCTGAGCGGCCCCATTCCAGACTTTACAAAGCGCTTAGGGAGCTTAGGAAAGTGAGACACCCGCGATAAAATACGTGCACTTTAAAGAAGAGTTCCAGCGCTCTTTCGGCGATTCACGGGTTTTGCTCGCTATATCTGCCTTGAGGATGCTCCGTGGCAAAAGGGGCGGGGATTGCTTGCCTGCACACACAGCCAAAAAGCATTCACACATCTGAGAAATGCAGCAGGTTCGCTTCCTTTCCTTTGTAAAAAGAGCCAGAATTGCTCAGAATTGCAACATTGTTATCAGTGATCTGTGAAAGCCTTAAAAGAGAATGAGCGAAGGATCGCGCTGCCGATGCCTGCAGCCGCTGACTTTGCCGGGGCAGAAAGCCTTTTCTAACAGAGAACTGAGTGAAAGTAAGTGCTGAAAGTGAATGAATGAGCGATCATCTGCCTTTGCTAGGGGCGGGAAGCCGTTTCAGGAGACAGAGATCTGGCTATTTTTCCTTTTAACAAGACAGGGGGCGGGGGGGAAGATGCGGGGAAAGGAAACAGGCTTCCTTGGGGACGGAAAGTCCGTTTAGATCACGGCTACCATGGGGGCGCTTATTCCGGAAGTGGAGGGGACTTTTAAAGTCAGCTATAACAGAGTGACAGCAGAGGAAGCCGAGAGGGGCTAATAAGTCTTTGGGGGACAGGGCTTCTGTCAACAAAGACAGAGTGAAGCCTGGATTAGAGGGCTTGAAATGGCTGCCTGAATAATGAGTTCTATAAGCATATGAATTCTATAGGGCCAGAATAATGAGTTCTGTAGGCATATGAGGACCATGGGGAATCTATTTTGGTGGCATCCTAGGGGCTTTGGGGCCAGGAACTTTCACTCCTGCCCATCAGGGCTAGCTCCAAAACTTATGTGAGCTTCAGGATCAGTGCAAGGAATAGTCCAGAACAGAGCAAAAGCAGCCTCTGCCTAATCCAAATCTACAGATCCAAACCTGCACAGATAGGTAAGTACAGAAAGGCCCCCAAATGGATTTTTGGCTGAAACCCATCTTTAATCCAACAGACCTGGTTCCAGTTACTCTTGATGACAATTTGTCTACTGACAAAATATATTGGAAGATATACTTTTGACTTCCTTCCCTCCCCCATCCTGGTAGAGATGGGCCTGGAAAAAAAAAACTGGACACAAAATAATGTATTTAAGGCACAGATCCACAAACTTATACCATGGAACATTTGGCAAAATCTACCCAGCAACATATTTAAATACCCTGCTGGTACCAAAGCAGTATGAAGAATTCTTGTTTGCCTTATTAAATGTCCTACAGCGACCGTGCTACACTGCAGTTATAAAAAGATAAACTACATTGAATGTTTATAATTATGCCAAGGGTGCAGGGATGGAAATTGTTGAATACACACAATTATGAGTTCCTCTTTACACAAATATTTAACCCAAGTCCATATTTTATGCCAATTTCCAGGCAAAGTAGACTTTTCCTTTATCTTGGTAGGTTTAAACCCAATTACAACAAGAACTCTGCCCAAATTTTATGCTGGTACTATCATCATAACAAAATCTTTGGGTAACATATCAGACAATGTGATTATGTTTAAAGACATTTTTATATTGGGGTGTTTTTCTACTGTCACTAGAAGTACCCATTAAGTACTAGTGACAGTGGAAAAACACCCTTGATGTCTATTTTATTGATACCACTTCGAGGATATATTTTTGGTTGCCATACAGGTTTGCAAATACCCCTAATTCAGTGGTAATATCAAACTCCTAGAAAGCAGAGGGTCATGGAAGAAAGTAATAGCAAGCCAGTCTTCTACAGTATATGCTGATAAACATGCTTGAAAGAGTTGATTCTGCTTCAGATAGTATCTCGTAAACAAGCAAAAACAATAACTTTGGGCTAGGACTTCAAATACAAGCATCTGTCTGTGTTGTCACATCAATATCAGTCTGGTATAAGTATACATTTGTTTCTCCATCTTATCTAAGATTTTTGAGAGAGGTCTCAAAAATTTCAACTTCTCAAAATTCAAGCTAAGTTCACAAAATTCAACCTACTATGCACTCCTACTGAATTTTCAAGTCTCCCTTACAGATGAAGCATTACAGCTGCCCAGCAACAATGAAGTTTCCTAAGCAACAAAGAGACCATACAGCCTACCCATGGCTATGCCAGCAAATCAAGCTACAACCAAAAACACAAGATCTACAGCCATGACTCCGATCAAGTGTGAAATACACCTGAGGATGTTCGTTGTGGTGAAAACACTTTGTTTGCCACTTAGCAGGGTGTCTGCAGAGCCACATTTTATAGGGGGGAGATGCCTGATTATATAGGAATTAAGGAGTGGGAAAATGCACCATTTGACAAGGCACTTACAACAGGCACCTTTCACTGGTTGCCTCTTGCTGCCACTGAAAATTGAAAGATGGTAGCTGAAAATGCACCCGCTTGCCGTATCCTGAACTTGCAACTCAGCCTTTATTAACCTAACTTCTCTCCTCAATCCAGTGTGAGACCTTAGCCTGAAAGATCCCACTTTCATTTTTGTGAGAAACCTACTTGTATTGCTAAATAGCTACTGAGACAGATATTATTTCTCTATCTGCATTAATATTGAGAGACAGATTGTGCAAAGTTGTCCAGTGAGGTTGAATCTTCTCCTAACTGAAATATCACGCTACAAAGACTGAAAATAAAGTACACTGCTTCAGTTACTTTCCACAGGTAAGGTTTTCTCAATGGAGCTACGGCACATTAGATTTAATGGAAATGTAAGCCTATTTAGCTCTTCATGAACAATTGATATCAATCATTGTCATTATCATTCACTGCATAAGGTTTGCATTTAATCTTTTTGGTTTTTTTAATCTAAATCACACTGGATCGTATTTCATCTGATTTCATCATGGTTCAATTATGCAGTAAAGAGTTCAAGTGTACCTACCTTAAAAAGTCTTAATATATTAGCCACCATGATAGACACCGAACTTGCAGCTGCACCAATTACCCCTGTTATCTTGTCCGGTTTAGTGAAAATAGGTGGATCTCCATTAGCACATTTCACATCAGACCCATCTTTCTCTATCAAAGCTTGCACAAAGGTTAAGGACTGCTCCAAAGCATAAGTGTCCCTGGAACAAGTGTCTAGGATTCGGACTCCCAAAGTGACATTGGCAAGAAGATCGGGATCTTTATTGATCTGATCAATTGCATATAGCATCGCCTCAAGCCGGTGGATGCCCTTTTCTTTCTTGAGCTCTCCACAGGGCACTCCTCTTTCCCCTTTTGCATGGACAGGGAAGAGTCCTCCCAAGATAACATCTCCATCGAGCCGAATGGAGTGGGCATATTCCTGGCCATGAGTTCCTCGCATCATAGGGAGCATCCAACAGAATTTGGCTGCAAGCAGGAAGAAACAGTGGCAAGAGACTAGGTGTTTTTCTTTGTATACCATTTTTTCCGATGGTGTTGCAATCCAAGACCCAGATTTTCTTCTTACTAGAGGAGAAGGTGGTCTGCTTGAAACCGCCCCTTCCGAAGGCTACCATCAGTGCCCTGTAAATCAGAAGATAGGACCATGCAGCGGTGGTGGAAAAGAAGTGCTGTGTGCATCCAATGGCTAACAGAAGTCTTCAAATAGACTTTCATGAAAAGAATCCATTTGGGCTAATTTTTCCATGTGCTTGCTTAGTGTATTTTCAGCAACTGTGGGCTGGCCCAAGTCCACCTGTCACCAAGGCTTGGAAGAGGTCAGAAGGTTCATGTCCTGCAATATACACATTCCTAAAATATTAGACAAAGACAAAGAGGGGGGGTAACTGTTTAAGTCAAATAAATATTTTTATTACATAATCTTATTTTTGAAATAAGGGTTATTGGCTCATTTTCTTTGAAGAGACAAACTTGCTCTTTGTTAATTTGTATGCATGGTTTTAGTTTTCAGAAAGCAAAGACATATCCAAGTCACTATCTAGAAAGCCAGTAAGCAGCTTTCTTTAGTACAGAAAACTTCAAGGATCTACATGGGTGCTTAATGCACACATACCAATGAGCAGGAAGTGAATTCAATCTTTAAGCTGCCCCAACCCCCAACTTGAGTGAAGAGTCCATTCAACAATCCCTTTACAACTGCTCCATCCAACAGCAACAAAAACAAAGCTGAACCCCACAAAAGCCATCCACTATACCGTTATCAGCCTCATCCAAGGAGACTCAAATCAAGGAGGAGCTTTACGAGAACTACCACACCCCTTAATACACAACCAGCAGTAGCCAGAGCATTTTTGTGGGAAGCAAAATCCAATAGCTCAAACTGAATGACTTCCCATGAGGCTCTTCCCCCTGGTGCAAACCAAGAATGGGCAATATTGAAATCCCTAAATAGGTTTAGAAGTAGCATTGGTAAAACAAAAGATAATCTTGCTAAATGGACTTAATTTAGAAGACTCTTCCATTTTATGTGAATGTGGTGCTGAGCAAACAACTCAACATTCCTGTATTCCTGTCCAAAATGTCCTGTCTCATGTATGACAGAGAAACTCCTCAATGCCACAGATAGTGCAGTCACTGTTGCTCATTTCTGGTCAAAAATTATTTAATTTCATCTTTATTTGTCCTTATTTTATCGGTACTATTTTATCCAATTTTCAATGTTTTATTGATCTGATGTTTTTAAACTCATTTATACATTATGTTTGTTCCTTTTATGGCTTGTTTGACAGAATGCAATGCTTTTGGCACACAAAAATAAAATAACTGTACTTCAGCCAGAACATTTGCCCCTTCACACACACATACACACACACCCATGTGGAAGCACAGGGGAAGGAGATGACGCAACAGGGACAATTTCTGCTCAGATTCATCTTTCGGAGCGCTGAAAATGGCCGGCTTCCAACTTTATTTCTTATGTTCCAAAGTTTTTTTTACCTACAGTAAAAATCTGGCTGCTGAGAGCAGAGTTTGCTCTGTCTGTAGCACTTCCAAGAGCTGTAGCAAAATGAACACCATTGCCTGCCACTTAATCTGGATCCTGTGCCCCCAATGGTCACCTCTCTGGGGTAAGAAGTAGGTGAAGCCTTCTAGTTCATTTATATCCTCAGAGGATTAATCAGTTCCCATGTTGCTGAGCAGAAAGGGAAGAATTCCAAATTCAGCTATGTTTTTTGTTGACACTCTTCTACCCTGGAGAGGCAGACAGCACTGGCAAAAACTTAAGCAAAAGAAGAAGTTGAGTCCTAATCATGGAGTAAAATCCTTAATATTTTGTTTGTATCCATAAATATTGCATAGCTTAAGATTTAATACAGATTTTGTGCATCAATATGCAGAAAGTTCTGTCAAAGTTCTAGTTTGTGCAGTCTGAATTATTGACATTCTGTGGTATTTCTTTCATCTGCCTCTGGTTTCTCTGAAGCCTTCCCTGATCCAATTTCACAAGGGCTACTGCACTGATTAATTTAGGGTGATTCTGCACTACTTGGTATACTAGACCAACAAGCACATTAAGGTCCTTTCTGCACTGGGCCTTATTCTGGATTATAACTTGAAATAGGGGCCTGCCATCCACATGCTAGTGCAGACTATGGCAAGTGCTGGGTGGGGCTTACTATAGTCTTCACCAGCATGAGCTATTCCAGGATATAGTCTGGAATAACATCCAGTGCAAAAAGGGCCTTTTAAGACTTCCTTCCATCTGCAGGTGCTTTCTAAAGAAGATCCGAGCCAGGATCTCCCTTAGACCACAGCAGTGAATGGAAGGGAAGCTGGCCCAATTTATTAGCCAGTGCAGAATAACCCATAATCTAGCTTTATGTCTTCCAAACCACCATAATCTGAATGTCCTTGATCCTATCCAGCTCTCCTCCTGGGGGAAAGACAATAGGATCAAATAAGTCTTCTATTGGGCCTCCGTTCCAAATAGACTGATGAAAAACTAAAACCTAATTTCAGCAAATTAACCACAAATTGTATACTATTGGATTTGAATCACTACACAAATTACAATCAAATTTTAAACTTCTTAGTGTGGCATATTTCAATGAAAAACAAAGCAAGCACTGTGAATATTGTGTTGACACACACACACAACTTTTGCAGGTATTCTATAGCTCTTACTTTATGGAGAATGTAATTCCCATTTTTATTTTATACTGCAGACTGACAACTTATAAAACATTGCTAACTTATGAAACAGTCATATTATGTGTCATTCCCACATGCTTTTTTCCTGGCCTAGTATGGATGAAATATGAAAATTACCCAGATGGAAGCAGTATTAACATCACTCATAAATGTCAGAATGAAATCTAAGGGACTATCCGCATGAATAAAAAGATTTATTTGAGGTAAGGGTTTTGGATGAGCTCATTATGAACTCTGAGGTGAATCTTGACTGTATTATGTTCCCTTATTGCAGTAGTAGAAATTCAGAATTCTTGTTTTGAGTTGTGTTTTTTGAGTTTCACTGGATTGGCCCAATTATGTGTAGGCTTACAATCAAAATATTAATTCACTCTTTATCAGTGGTGCAGCACACACAGTATTCAATTAAAAGGTAGTAAGAAAAAGTTAAGCAAATTGTATGGTTTAGTCTTAAGTCTCATGGGTCTATGTTAAAAATATCTTATATTCACTTGCAAAGGCAATACACAAAGATGGTGTAAAAAATAGATGTACTTGGGTACATATATAGGTGAAGCACAAAGCTTTTGACTTGGTTTTATTTTAATTGAGTTTAGGTCAGATCTCTGTGAGCCAAAATTTATGCTGATGTACAGCAACATCATTTCTCATTAAAAAGGCCTTTGATATATCAGTACAGATTTTTGCTCCAGTCAGGTAACCTGACGCAATTGGGCTCTGCTTTTGGTTCCACAGGAGTAAATCTGAAGTAGTTAACTGACTTAACACTTTTTCATTTGGATTTATAGCTGCTTTAACTCAGAGAGCAGAATTTGTCCCAGCTAATTATGAGTCACCCATAATCTCAAATGACTAAACAGCAAGTGTGGCCACACACACACACACAAAGTCTCTGATAAGCATCTTATCAAAGGTAATGTGTGGCTTCTAATCCCACCCCCAGTCCACCTTTTCTAACACTGAATGTGCATGAGAGGAGGAGGTTTCTCTAAGGCATAAGGCAGCTGCCTCCAATAGCAGATCCTTTGTAACAGTAAGGTACTTTGGTCAGATCCAACTATCCAGCTCAAGAACCACCCACATTGCTGTAACCCTGCTTGAGCCAGCTTGAGACACTGGAAAAGATTTTGGCTAAGTGGCCAGAAGTGACAGATTTCAGAGGCCAGTTCCTGGAATCCAGCAAAATGATGCTAGGCTCTCCCATGTCAGCCACTTACTGCCATCAGTACACAAATGCTTGGTCAGGCTATCACCAAGGGATGCTTCAGAAACCGCTTTCAAGCAGACTGCCATTGAAGTGGGCTAGGGCATCATTTTCTCCACAGATATAGGCTGTTTCCACACGTACTGGGCCTGCACAACTGTCAATCAAGAGTCACTTTCATTGATAGTGGGTGAGGAAGGGAGACAGCTGCCTACATAGCTACTATGCTGCCGGCCATCAGTTGCATAGCTCATCTGTGCAGTTGTTCTATGAAGAGGAAATGTAGCCGCTATGTAGACCCACCCCTGGGCCCCATTGGCCCAGCATACAGGTGGAAATCCGGTCTCCCAAGTGTACGAATGGATTGCAGACCCCTTTAATGGGGTCTATGGCTAATTCAGATGATGGGGCCCAAAGACCCCATGAGATCTGGAACGTGACGATACTTGCACCAATAGCACAATCCCAGTGGGGTCCTAATGGGTCTCACAGTGTGGAAGGTACATAGTGAATGCATACCAAATCTGTACTAATCGGGGTCTTAATGGGGTCTATGGGGCCCATGCGGAAACAGCCATAGGCCAGTCCACCATGCATTTGAGACATTCCTTGGAAGCTGCTGGCACAAACCAATTGCAAAGTGCATCCTTATGTCCTGCATAAGTCCTATTCTATATCCTTTAAGTTTGCTTTCTGTATCCATGAAGAACTCTTTACATAAGACTCAACAGACATTCCAGTCATTTTCTGTAAACAGAATGAATGGGGGCAGAATTTCATCCCTTGCCTCAAGCCGCAAAATATTTTGAACCACCCTTACTGAGCCAATGAACATTCATGCTCTGTTTCCTCGGTAAACTAGGTCAGAAGGGGACTAACCAAAGGAAGAATTTAGATGAAGCTGGTAATTTTTAAGCATATTGAAAGCAAGATGCCTGCTGTCACCACTCCAGTTTCTCCAGTATGTATGGAACTACTTCTATAAAAATATACATTTAGATTCTTCCTTATCACCTGTCAGGTGGACTTAGTTTACTTTTTTGCCTATCTCCACTTTTATTTATTCAGTTATTATTACTGGCACCCTGAAATACTCCAACTCCAGTGTATAGAGATCAACTATTTGGATGGTCAAGGAGAATAGGTTTATGTATTGAAGTTGGAAAAGGAAGTTGTATTAAGCAGGAAATTTATTACAGTGAGCTTTCTTCAGTGACCTTCTCTGCACTTATATATAAGGAAAGCTCTGTTCATAAGTAGCTGATCTCCACAGCCATTTCAGGGAACAATATAGTTATCACATAGCAAGGTTTACCATGTGATCAATGCTTTTACTTCTCTAATGACACACTGAAGCTAAGAATAATTAAGAGTAATTTAATTTGATTGTGTTGGACTGTGACGCATTCCAAAAATAATGCATTATAAGCAATCCATTTTCTGCTTTTCAGACAGGTTTCAAACACTAACAGAAACGAATACCTGCTCTTTCTTTAACAGTGGAAATGATCGAACCACTTCATGCAAGAGCATCAAAATGTGTATGTAGTGTTTTATTCCACTAGTGGGATTTCTTTATGCTTCGACACACTATAAATGTAGGGACATTTATGTTGTGCGGAACCATAAAGCAATCCCACAAGCAGAATAAAGTACTACATACATATTTTGATACTCAGTGCAGGAGTTAGATCATCTTCATTGTCAAAAATAGAGGACATAATTCACAGTGGTTAATGGTTAAAAACTGCCTAAAAAACAGAAAATAAATGGCTTATAACATTATTTTTTGGACTATGTCACAGTCCAAAATGCAATCAAATTTACATTACATTGAATTACTTTTAGGCTTTTTATGTCACTGAATAAGAAAAAGCATTCATTGTGCTCACTGGCTTATTCAAACCTCATTACTTCTGCTATATTGATTAATATTAAATATTAGAGCAATACAAATGTGATCTTGTGGGCTTCTGTAGCTTACAGCAAAATAATTTCATAAACATTTATTTCTCATTGTTATCAATATATTTCAGAAAAATGAAAAAATATTGAGCTGCTGCACAATAAATCCAGATAGCTTCTTTTCATATTAAGAACTTTTAGTCAAAGTAAAGATTAATCCTCACAGCCATAAATCTGAATAAATCCAATTGACAGTGGAAAGTTATCAGATGGCTGCTTAATGGTGGAGAGTCCAGAGACCAATGGTTGCTCATATAATGATTTCAGTAATAGGCCCCTGACATAAAAAGCAAGATGCCCCCACCAGATATAACGGAAACTGGAACCAAGCAGCATCTGTGAAATCCTGCATGACCAACTTAGAATAACAAAATAATCCTTAGAAGAGAAGGATCAGCTGGTAGGAAAGCGTGGAGGAAAACAAGGAAGGATGCAATAAACCTGCCTTTAAATATGTGCACCCGGTTTCAATGTAAAGACCAAAGCCAGCAGCTGCCAGTTTCACCATCGTCCTTGGATTTCCCTATACACTGCTCAAAGTGGACATTAGTAGCAACAGCAAAGGCTGGCCTTTTCACACCTTACTTCGGTGCTCTGGGATGCATCACGTGTCCACACTTTGTGATCCCTGATGCATCTGGAACCTAGCGAGTGCTGTGCCACCCTCTGGAAGAGGTGTGAACAAGGCTATGCCAGGCTACGCTAGCCAGTGGCTAGTATAACTGTAGAGCACATTTTTGTGCTCTAAATTTTATGCACAAGGCACACTCTAGCATGTGCAGAGCCACATGGAGTACTCAGCACAGTGCATACACTCCATGTGGGAGGAGGCTTCAGTTGTCCCACCAGAGCAAGTGTGGAAAGGACAGCACCACACAGAGACCGTCTGTTTTGTTGGTGCAAGGTAAACTCCCTCACTCTTCTGTTCTCATCTTTCCTTCTCTTTCTATATATGTACTCCAACTCACTTTTACAGGCTTTTCCCTCCTTTCTGACACTGCCACCTCAGTGAATTTATACCACACTCCAGAAGGACAGGGCAAACCCTTAATAAGAGCATCCAGATTTTTCATTGCCAGCTCTAGGTGTGTTTCCAAAAGATATAAATTTACGCACTATATCTTTGAATCTAAAAAGTTTGGATTTTTCTGCACGCCTTTCATCACATTTTAATTCCACTTGCTACCTTTGGGGCATAACATTCTGCTATGCTCTCCTGGCATCCACAGAGGCTTTTGGAAATTCTCTAAGACATCCTCATTATTTCATGGATGGTTCCTGCAAACCTTTTCCGATGGGCAGTATACACAACAGCTTTCTCCAGTGCCAGAAATAGTCTGCCAAACCACTCTTTCATCACATCTCATAGTGTGCAGTGCAAATCTAATTGAGGCAAGATAAGGCAGAGTGTGCCAGCAACTATCAGTTTTACAGGGGTCCTATCCTGACCTACTTACAGAACAGGGAAAGAAAGTTCCTCTGATTCAGTGTTGCAGGCAGGGAACAATTCTGTAGCACAGTTAGAACAGGCCTTAGAAATGGCAACTGATTCCCATATGATGATGATGATGAAGAAGAAGAAGAAGAAGAAGAAGAAGAAGAAGAAGAAGAAGAAGAAGAAGAAGAAGAAGAAGAAAGAAGAAGAAGAAGAAGAAAGAAGAAGAAGAAGAGTTGGCTTTTCTACCCCACTTTTCTCATCCATTTAAGGGGACTCAAAGCATCTGACAAAGCTTTCTGTTCTTCTCCCCATAACAGAACTCGTTGTGAATTGGGTGGGGCTGTGAGAGCTCAGAAGAGAGCTGTGACTAGCCCAAGGTCACCCAGCTGGCTTCATAGAGGAGAACGGAATCAAACCCGGTATTCGGAATCTGGCTCCCTAACCACTAGACCAGAAATCCCTTTGACACATAATAAATACAGGTTCTTAGAAATCTTTCCTGTCATGCTCATCCTGGACTGAAACACTGAGTAAAGTTCACACTTTCAGTGGCATTAATAAGACGAAAGCGCCTTTGTCTATGTGCAAAAGACAACAGCTACGTCTTGCCATACATGACTGAAGCAGTTTCACATTCAGCGAGCAATTCCATGTTGACAATGGAAATTGCAGGGAGAAAAGCAGCCTAATAGTACTAGTCATTATTCTTATTACAAGCTCATTACTTCTTACAGAAGTCACCAGTGTCAGCTCTGGTGTACTTTATATTAATGAACTCTAAATAATGCATTGCAATGCTAGTTCCGTGAAAACTACCGGGTTCATTTGGGTAAGAAGACTGCTGGGAGTTTAGTTTATAGCCACTGTACTCTGATGAATACAAATAGGAAACTTTTACTCGCCTCACAACATGAATTGTTGAAGAAACTGTGTAGTTGGATCCTAACTTTCAAACTGGCTATGGAGCAGAGACATGGAATAGATGCCCTCTCTGCTACTATCTACCTCTATGATAATATTCTATGAATATCACAAGGATGTACCTGACCGCAGAGCTGGAGAAAAGTTTATTCTGCCACTAACCTGAGTGTTGGAACCTTTCACCTTTTGTTCCCCAAAATAATAATCCTTCACCTGTTAATCAAATAAGGAGCCGGGGTTTTGGTCAGGAGGACCATTTCCTGAGCTGGTTGGGTGTAATCCAACCTTCACCAGAAAGTCCCAGGCAGGTCACAGTACTTGACAAAATAAACAGAGTAAATCAATAAAACTATTATTAATTTATAGCATAATTAAAAGACAACTCTCCTACCCTAGCAGGACTACATGAGAAGAATTGGTTTTTGCTCCCCACAGTTTTCACCTTTTTAAGGCAATTGAAAGTGGCTGACAAACCTTCTGTTCTTCTACCCACAACAAATGCCCTATCAGGTAAGTGGGTCTGTGAGCACTCAAGACCAAACTGGCTAAACATCAAAGGCCTGGGCAAAGAAGTACAGTTTAAGCAGGCTCTAAAAACCATATAATATTAGTGCCTGGCAAACCTCTGCTGGGCAGATATTGCACCATCTGGGTGTGTATGTGTCAGATATTTAATATGCAAATCAGGGACTCCATTATATCCTTTCTTCATTAGGTATACATTTCCTGCACAGTGAGCATATGTTGCAGCTTACTTTGGTTAAACAGCTAAACAGTCATGACTCATGACCTCTTACCTGTTAAGTGATTTAATTTAAGGGGGGGTTGCTTGTTTGTTTTGCATTCTACATTTAATTTACTTGACAATCAACAAACCCTTGAATGTCAGTCAGGTAAAGATAAAAGTATACCCATACAGAGGTACAGATAAGCAAAGGATATAAAACTAATTAAATGAAGAATATTCTACCATCAAAGTGTCTGCACTTATAGAACAAAGTTTTAGAATTCATCAAATGCTTCCTTGTTTTTAATTGCTCCCATCAGGTATCTTGATACCACTAGAGTCATCCTGTTTGTATAAACTAGAAGAAATCTGATTGCGGCTGCATCCGGAACTCTAAGCCAAAGCAAAAACCACATGCAGGTGGGTTTTTTTTAATTACAAATGGACTCAAAATCAGCCATTTTTGGTCCATTTCAAAAGTGCCTCATATGGGAATTATGCTGGTGAATTGCCTCTTCGATCCATATGAGGAAGTAGATAATCAGAACAGGATATAAGGTATTTAATTCTTGGGATGGGGAAGGTGGCCCGAGTCAGTTGGGGGAGGGTGCATCAGATTGCAGTGCTCCAGAAGCATCCATCCAGATGTTTGGAAGCACCACTCCAGGGTCAGCTGGTAGCTGCCTTGGGATCCTGTGTGAACAAAGCCTACAATATGTCTTTTCACACTACAGCTGGACAGCTGTAGTACACTAAGGTTGGTACACATTGGGGACAGCTTGACCACTTGCATTGGCCAGTAAGGGATGCATTCTCAAGGTGTACTAGCTGCCACTGCCCCCGCTGTCATCAGGTCTGCATGGGGGCAACACTGGAGCGCACACCTGCACATAACATGGCAGATTGGTCACAACAAGCAGGAGGGGGGCCCATCCGTACCGGACCAGCAGTCTAGACAGGTAGGTGGGGCATGAAGAGCTGGGAGGCTGCATGCACCGCTGTGCAAGGCTGGGCACCAGGAAGGCCCCCACTGGCAGCCACCAGCCCAATCAGGCCAGTGGGAGTCCGCAGGACCGTCACATGCTCCCTGGCTGGTCCAGTCCCATCCGCAGAACCAAGCTGCTAGCCAGCGGGCCAATAGCACTCAATGGTGGCAGCCCAGGCTGGGCCTCCTGAGCCGTCCAGCAGGGAGCTCTGGGATGCTCAGGGTTAAGATTGGGCCGAGTGTGGAGCACGATTTTGCGTTCCAAACCTCAGCCGTAATTACCACAGCTCTGGGACAGGCCAGGATGCTTCTGGGTGGAACTGACCTTCCCGGAAGGCATATGGTCAGCCCCAGAGCTGTGCTAATTCTTGACCTGAGGCCTTAGTACGAACCGACCATACTGTATATCTGCATTACTCATGGACTCTAGGTCTTTCAGCAAAGGCCACACCATGTCCACATATCCTCGCTCACTGTAACTGTGGCTTCATCCAGACGTCAGTTACTTATTTTAGGGATGTGCAAGAATGTTCAAAATATTAATTATTCGATCAAATTCTGGCAAATTTGAATATTCAAATTCAAATCAAATGTCCAGGCATTCATTTAATATTCAAACAAATACAAATATTTTGAATCATTTATATGAATAATTTGGACATTTGTATGTGTACAGATACGTATGCATTACATACATATCCATACACATCTTATGCATTTGCACGGGTACCTATGGGATGTGTACAGGATACAAACAGGATGCACATGGATGCGTACGGATACATACGAATGTCGTCAACGTTTGTATCATCAAATACGTATCAAATATTCGTACAAACAGATACAAATATATCCAAATTGGTTTGAATTTAAATAGATTAGTTTTTTCTCTATTTGTATAAATTTGGACATCCAAATATTCAATTTGAATTGAATTGAATCTCAAAAATTGCATTTGTGCATACCCCACTCTCATTCCACTATATTTGGATATTCTGGAATAAAGCATGGATATTCCAGAATAGAGCTTGTGATATCATGGGGTGTCTTTCCACCGTGCTCCTTTAATCCGGATGTAAGAAGATTCGGATCTAGGGAATGGTACTTCCCTTAGATCCAGATTAAGGGAAGTACCCAATGTGTTTCCATGGGTGGTCTAGCACACAATAGCAATGGGTGCTAGCCTCCCTGCCGTGGAAACACCAGAGCACCCATTTGGAGATCCGGATCTACCCACAAGGGGTCTGCCTGTCACCCCAGGTGTTTGGGGGGGACAGGGGGTGCAATCTCCGAAGCAGCTCCAAAGTTACTCCAAAGTCACTCTGAAGGCACTCTGAAGGCACTCCGAAGTTTACTCCAAAGATCAGCACAGACTTCAAAGACAGTCCAGAGCTATTTTGCATAGACGTCGAAGTGACTTCGACATGACTTTGAAGTTTAGGTTTTGGGGCTCCCCCCCC
>MTQE01002502.1:997059-1012391 GCA_014337955.1 Aspidoscelis marmoratus | reverse complement strand
TAATGGGTGCTAAAATGGGTACTAAGTGACTGTGGAAAAACACCCATAGATGGGAATTCCCCCACATCAGGACAGAACAGAACTGCTTTGTGGTCCGATGTTCCTAGAAGACTGATTGAAAACATTCATGCCCCAGAAAAAGATTAATGCTTGAACATCTTTATCTGCCATCTCCAGCTCTCAGTGAGAGAAAGGTTTCTATGGAATATCTAGAAAACATTCTATGCTAAATGAAGATAGGATAAAGAGGTTCTGGGCCAGTTCTTGTACATTGTTTTTATTGCATCTTAATGAAAGATCAAACCCATCTGGGCTGCATAGTTCAGCAATAGATTTTGTCTCTAGACAAAACACTGAACTTGATATTCTGATAAAACAGAGGAAACAAAAACTAAAATACTGTGACATTCTTTTTTTTAAAAAAAAATCCAAATTGTATTTTTGTTAGGAAAACAGCTTTCATGTTAAATAAATAGGGCACGTAATGAAAATATCTTATTTTAAGAGCATGTTTTGACAGAAGGATCAATAAGTACTTTAATGGAAAATACTGTGTACATGAATAACACACAAACACACACACACTAGGGATGTGCACAAATATTGGAAGACATTCAAAATTCGATCAAATTCGTCCAAATTTTAACATTCGAATTCAATTCAAATGTCCATAAATTCACATTTAAACATTCAAACAAATTTTGGATTTTCAAATCTATTCATTCAGATTATTCATACATTTGTATGCGTACAGGTTAGTACAGGATGTGTACTTGCACACACACATTTGTACAGATCTGTATAGGATGAAAACGGGTTGCATACAGGATAAATATGGGATGCATACGGATGTCTCCAGATGCATATGGATGCATACGGGACACATAATGATGCGTACAGGCATATACGAACGTTGTTGAAGTGCACATTTTAATCAAAAGTTCAAACAAATAGATATGAATTTGCTTAATTCTAATCACATTTGAAAGATTCAACTCAAAATTTTAGTTATTCAATTGAAATCGACTCGAATCCCAAAACTTGCATTCATGCACACCCCTGACACACACACAAAGGAGAATTTCAATGTAGTAAATGAGTCAAAACTGGATATAATTTGTCCAGATTGTAAGTTTCTTAGGTGCAGAGATCACAAGCATTATTCCTTGCATTCAGAATAGAGTTGAATTCAGACAACACTTGTAAAGAATAAGGGGATTCAGCATTGAGGCCACTGAGGCACACTGTGTGGAGCCACTTCTATCCTAGAAGCAGCTCAGAGCATGCTGGGGGATCCCCCAAGTGTTTTGCTAAAGGGTGTTCTACTAGCCAAATGGCTAGTAAATCCCTGCACATTTTGTTCACACCTCTTCTGAACTAATGGAGCATTGGGTAGGGTGGTGCAGCCACAGCTGTGTATCAAATTGCCTGGTTGCCACAGGAAGTGCTGGGTAAGTTTTAAATGCACCGAGCATCACAAAACGTGGACACCCAATGCATCCTGAGAGTGAGCTAGATTCCACTCCAGGCAAAGATGCAAAAAGGTTCCAAGTTTCCATTTATCCCCAGGGATGCCTGCTTCAAAGGACTAAGCTGCCACGGCACACATTGTCCCAGCAAAGGACACCACTGCCATTGGAGGCACTCTTGTCCAAAATGTTTAATGACATGTTTCTAGTGTATCTGTTTTATGTTCTGTTTTTATTGCTCTAACCTCCTCTGAGGCCTTAGGGTATAGGGTGGTATAATATCCAAATAAATAATTGGGTAAATAAAATGCTTTCCAACAAGTGCCTCAATTGCCGTGTGATCAGGTGCATTCATACTCCAGAATGGAACCACAGAAGTGCCCTTTGATGCATCAAAAGAGAAACTTCCATTGTCTTTAAGCTTTCTCTGGGCCAAGTCTCAGCTGACTGGTGAGAAAGATCCTGGATCGTCTTTGTGTGGGACGCAGTTTTTTTAAAATATTGGTTGCCTATGGCCACTATTCTGGCCTCGTTCGGCCATGGCCTGTGGCATGCACTCAACAATTCCCAAGTAATACAGCTAACTTTCAGATGACCCTCCTAACAGGAAGCCACTTGCAGAACCCATCAGCCCATGGTTCACACGGCTGGACAGTTTAACAGGCGCAAAAGTGCACCTTGGAATGCACTGAACTGCACTTTGATTCAGAGTCTCTGGGTCTACACTATTTCTCAGACTGAAGCATGACAACATGATTTGTGAGATATTTTAATTTGGTTTCTTAGCTTAGGCTTCTTCTACCTGGTCCTAGTTGATCTCAGAAGTGGGTGGGAGTAAATATGCAGAAATACCTAAAAATTCCTTCTCCCATATGGACTTGCCAATTACTTGAGATCTGTGGAAGAAACCCTCCTGGTTGTACCATCTTCTTCAGTAGTTAAGGGGGTGTGATTCAGAATAACACCTTCTCAGTGGTGGACCCCAGACTGTGGAACAGTCCCCCCCCCAGAGGTGTGAAAGGCATTCAGAAAATGGTTTTTAAAACACACTTATGTACCCTGTCCTTTGATTGAAATAAGGACACATCTTCCCCTCTTCACATTTATTTTAGTATTTTATTATTTTGTTCATTTTATATTTTGTTTTCGATTGAAGTTACCTGCCCTAAGAACCTTGGGTATAGGGCAGGATAAAAATGCAAATAGACAGATGACAGATTTCTTCAGGTTGAATTTGATGCCATTTTTAACAAATGCAAAAAGGAGTGACTGAGTGTCCCCTATCACTTTCCACTCTTCTTTGGGGAGAGGGAACACCACACATAATTTACACCTCCTTGTTAAGATGTTGCAGGAACTGTTTACAATAATGTTATGAATCTAAAATGCTGCCATTCAGCAAGAGAGAAGACGCAGCAGGAAGTCAGAATGCTTGCCTTTGGTTTGTTTATTTATTTGCTCCAGATTTGAATAGAGCAAAATCACTGAGAGGAAATCTTGCGACATGCTTATCTCCCGGATTAAAAGAGCAGCAGTGAAGACTGAATGCTTTTTGGGAAAGGATCAATGCAAGAATAGAAGAATTATAGCAAAGGGAAAGGGAGGCACTCAGTCGTCAAAGCAACATCTTGCCTCTCTTGGTTATAAGACGAATCATGGGTAATGTGTCACCCTAATAATATTTATCACCTGTAGCCTAAAGCCAACAATTAGTCAGGGTGAAATGCATCACATTGTTTCTTCTTCTGTCTGCTTACTTCATTCCCAGTTTGAGAAAGCCCTTCCACATTCCCCATCAAGTCACTCTTAGGGCCCATGGGATTTGCCAATGTTTCCAAGTGGGGAGGGGCACCTCTGGAATTCTGAGGACCCTCTGTGGTAACCCTTATGGTCTGCTTCCTTCCCTCAAGCACTGAATAGTCATTGTGGAAGTTTCCCCAGAGCACTGTCGAAACCCTGGCTGACTCATTGGGAACCCCTTATAGCCCATCTGCCCAAATGTTTGGGTTTCACTTTTTTCCAACCCATGAGCAGTTGAAGAATTCTGAGCATGTAGAAAAGGTTGCATTCTAACTCAGTCTTGTTTCTTTACAATAGATTCACTAAAGCCAATGGGTTAAAATTAATTGTGTGATTTCAGAATTTAACTGTGGACTGATGCTCATCTGTACTTCTATCAACCACTGGTGTAAAATTCATGTTTCAAGTAATGGACAGGGAGGGAGGGTAGCAGCAGATATTTTTTTCAACAGCTGTATCGATACATCGAAGCTCTGCAAAGCTTTCATTGTGAGCAGGTACTTGAGATGCTATCTTTAACCATCATGAATATCCAGAAGCATTTCCTAGGCTGCATTTCTGTCCAACATGGGAGCAGGTCGCTCCAAAAGATAGTGCCAGTGACCAGAAACTGAAAGATGATGGCTACACTCCCTCTCCAGGCATTTTCAAATCAAAGATATGGAGCCACACGATTTCAGAAATCCACAGCTCATCTTGCACTTCTGGAAAACAGGCCTCACAGGTAGGAGTGTTCATTCCACACTATATAACCAGCTGAGTGATTGCCATCACCACCTCGCTTATTAGACAACTGATTTATAGCTAGGAAGGGGCACTTTCTGTTCCCGTAAAAATGTTGGCTGGCTGAAGATATGCACTACGTATACTTTAAAAGAAAAAGAAGAAGAACTTCCAAAGGTTAGAGAGACTTGCTTCGGGACATGCACTGGCCTCATAAACAGAAAGCCAAATACTCAAACTAGTTGGTGATCTGAGGACCAAGGGATGGCCTGAAGGTACCTAACATCTCCATCTTAGATGCAACACTTGCTCCAAACCAAAAGTAACTGCTTGGAGTTCCTATAGCAGAAACCAAAGTGCTCTGAACTCTTAAGCAACATTACAAAACACTATTACTACTGGTAATTCTGCCAGGTCAATTCTATATAAAACTTTTTTTCTACTGGAAAGAAAATTAAAGGACGCATGCATGTTGAATCTCCTCCTTCCAACACATTTCCCTATCACGTTAGAACCTTATTTACTGATGTTACTTTCATTTACCAAATACACTTTATAGCCTCCACGTTAATTTCCCACATTTTATACATATAGAAACACACACAGCAACACAACTCCTGCTTATACCTGGAAGAGGAAAAATGTCTTTAACCTAAATCCTCAGAAGGCTGAGAACGCACACAAAGAAGACGGCAGCAAACCTCCTTCCTGCACACAGCTCATCCTCCCCTTGCAGCATCTTTTGTACGATATTATAGTTTCCCTTTGCAGTCTCCTTTCCGAAATGGGAGCAGACTTTCCAAATCAGCCTCAAGCACTCATGGATGTGGTCAACAGATTGCTGTAACACCAGTTTATCCGAAGTTGCTGCTCAGCATCAGTGACCCAAAATGCTCTGCTCAGAACAGTGGAGAAGAAACCTGACCTATAAAGGAGGAGTCTCTTCACAGTAATAAATGCACTGGCCCAAGACACACAGAAGAGGGAAAGGAAAGGTGCAGAGAGAGAGAGAGAGAGAGATGCATGAGACCAAATTGTCCCAAAGTAAAGACTTCTGCCCTGTAGCTGGCAAGGTCACTGTCAGCTCACAATATCACCTGACCAGCTGACAGCTTCACCCAAGCGAAGCTGCCAAAGAGAAGCTTTCCCTGGATTTGCCAGCTCTTTGTGGATTTGGCTGGTCCCACCACCTTTCCCAGTATTGTAAGCACTTGACCCTCTCTCCCCTGATTACTTCAGTGTTATACTAGCCAGGCTGTATCCTCGCTCCCAGGCCCTGAGCATTCCTTATACCCATCCACTCATCTTTGTAGAAGGCATTCTCCGGAAGGTATAAAGGACACACACACACAGAGAGAGAGAGAGAGCTTATAGGAGGAGGTCATTCTGGCTACTTGAAAGGGAGTCCCACAGAAATCCATGGAACTTGCTTTGGGGCCTGGGAGAGGAGGAGGAAGTTGTATTGCCAAAAGGCTTTTGGATGCTTTGGTTTCCCAAACCCCATAAAAACCCGCCTGTGTTCTTGCCTGAAGACTCAATTCATTTAGAAGGGAGCCCTCTGTTGTCAGCGCCTGAGCCTCGTCTCCGTCCAGCCTCCTTCTGCTCCGAAGGAATCGCAGCCCTCACTGAAAGACTGCGCAGACGAGACAGATTTTGCTCCAAAACCAAGGCGGCCCCCCTTTCATTATCCGGCTGCCATTCAATCTGTGGGGCGGCAGATGTGACGTGAAGGGCTCCAGTGAAAGCGACATGGCTCCCCCACCTTCTGTAAGGACCGTCCCCGCGCAGCTCGCATGGGGTCAGCGTCCAGTTTTGCCTGTCCGCCTCCAAATCCGGGTAAACTCCAGCAGCTTTATCCTTAAAAAAAAAAACCCAACAAAGTAGGGCGCCTTTAAAAGAGGGGGGACGGTGCTTCTCCTCCAGCTCTCCCTCTATCTCTCCATGAAAAGGTAAAGGGAGAGAATCCCAAGCCCCCAAAGGTGAGGCTTCGGCAGTGGCAAATGTCAAGGCAATGACTTCGAGCTTCGCAGACGCAAGATTATTGTTGGTTATTTGCCAGGCTGGGTGCCTGCCTGCCTGCCTCCCTGCCAGTGTGAGCGGGCATCTCCCAAGTACCTGCCCTAAAGAAGCAACCAAACAAAGGCAGATTGAGACCTCTCCAGAAGGGATGAGATCCTGTTCGGAGGCATCCCAGATGCCCGGCTATAAATAGCTTGCTTTTCTACTCTCCACTGTAGGAAGCAGCAAGCAAGCAAGCAAGCAAGCTTCCTCGCTCCCTTCTTCACCCCCCCCGTCCCCCTGTGCCCCCCCCAGTCGTCTCTCCTAAAACACAAGTCTGGGAAATCAATTGGCTGGGCTCCCAGGGGCTCCTGTCATGTCTTCCACAAATCCAACAAGCTAAGTTACCCCCCTCTCCCTCCACCCGCTTTGATTTCACACCAGGAGGCACACGTGTCAATCCGGAGCGATTTCACCAGTCTGAACAAGCCTTGGGGGAATCTCTCTCTCTTTCCTTCCCCCACCCCAGTCTTCCCTTTCACGCTGATCTTCCTTCCTTCCTTCCTTCCTTCCTTCCTTCCTTCCTTCCTTCCTTCCTTCCTTCCTTCCTTCCTTCCTTCCTCAGGGCAAAAAGAGGAAGTGGATCAAGCGGCTTAAATGTAAATCCCGAGATCAGAGAAAGGATCCGTGCCCTGAGGGCTCCGCGTTGCGTGGAAGTTGGGGGCAGAACTAGAAGCCTAGTGCCTTGCAAGAACGCCTGTCTTGCTCCAGATTAAAGCTTAAATGCTCAGCCACGCTTTTATTTCATTTGTGTGTGTGTGTGTGTGTGTTTTAAATGATCTATTTTAGAGTTGAAAACTAAAGAGGAAAAAACAAATCTATAGATATTCTGGCGGCAAGGAGCAATGGGGGAATCTTTCTTTCTTTCTTTCTTTCTTTCTTTCTTTCTTTCTTTCTTTCTTTCTTTCTTTCTTTCTTTCTTTCTTTCTTTCTTTCTTTCTTTCTTTCTTTCTTTCTTTCTTTCTTTCTCCCTTCCTTCCTTCCTTCCTTCCTTCCTTCCTTCCTTCCTTCCTTCCTTCCTTCCTTCCTTCCTTTCCCGGTAACCCGAATTTACATCTGGATCTCAGCCATGCCTTTTTTGCTACGGATACACAGGACGCCTGTTAGATCGCAGATCCCGGACGCTGCCAGTCCGCCGTCGTTCGAGGGACCCAAAGCCTGGATCAAGCGACCCCCAAAGCGCACCATGGAAGACTTGGTGGTTGAGAAAGCCAAAAAGACTTCCACCAACTCTTCGGCGCTCTACCTGCCCCTCCTGGGGGTGCCTTCTCGCCGCCCCCCTCCCATCTATCTCCCCCTACCCGGTTCCTCGGGTTCCCGCTGCATTCCATCCACACGACCCACCCATCCCCGGGAAAGGAGGGGCGAGGCAGGGAAACGACAGATGCACAGTACAGATGCACAACATAGATGCATGATATACCTCGACTCTCCCCATCCATAGCCAAGGCTTGGAGCTCCACGGGGCCGGGAAGCGATGGCATTAACAAGACGCCAAGACGCCAAGACGCCGCCGCCCGGGTAGGGAAGGTGAGGTGAGGTGATTTCAGCCCTCGAGCCCTTTCCCCGTCGCCGCCCCCCCTCCACAGACTTTCTCCCCACCCCCACCCGTGCTGGAGATCGGGACGCTCAGGGCGATCCCGGCCCTGCTGCAAACAGCCGGGCACAGCACCCTGCCAGCCCCGCCAGCCTTGGCCTCATACACAGCCCTGCCCGTCTTTGCAAACTTCTCGGGAGCAGGAGACTCTCGGACTTTTTGTGGCGCCCCCCCAGTGAGATCCCGAGCCGAGCCGAGCCGAGCCTTCCCCCACCCCCCTCCGCCCCAGATCTGCAGAGCGATGCGTACCTTCATAGATCCATGCATACACCCAGTCCACGCTTCGCCCTCTCCCCCTCCCTCCCTCACTCCCCCCCCTCTCCGGCGCCGCTGCAGGCAGCAAACTCTCAGCCAGGCTCAACTTGATGCACACGCTCTCCAAGTTGCAACTTCTCCCGGCGGCTCTCCGTCGCACTCACCCTGGCTGGAGAGTTGCCCTGCGGGCGCCTTCTTGCACCTCCGTCTCCTCGCACGCCGCCGCCGCCGCCTGCCTGCCTGCCGCTGCCGCTGCCGCTGCTGCCGAGGCGGGGACCGGGGAGAGCGGCACTTGTAGCTGTTCTTGGTGCTGAAAAGGGAGGCAGAGATTTCCGAGCCTCTTCCATGTGAATAACAAATACTCCCACTGGCAGCAGCTATTGGTCTGCCTCGAAACTCCCCTCCTAATCCACCTCTTATCAGACATTCAGCCTGGCCACGGGCGAGAGAGGGGGGGGGGAGAAGAGAGAGAGAGAGCAAAAGAAACGGGGGGGGGGCCTCCACTCCCAATCGTGTGTAGTTTTTCAACCGCCCAAACTGAATTCACTTCTGAAATGCCGCAGCCGTTCAGACAAATAAATAAATAAAACCTTCGGGCTCCAGCTACAACAGAAAAATCCCCTTTTCCATCGCTCCCTCCCCACACACACACACATACACATATACACGTACTTTCCACCCGTGCCTCCCCCACGTCTGAATGTGAGTTTCCCAGATCGGGACAAGGCAGCCTCTTCTTCCTCGCGCCAGTGTTTCCTGCCAAAATCCTCCACCGTGTGCGCCCGTTCTCGCCCCCTTGGCCTGACCCACTCAAACCCCCCAACCCCATCCCCCTCTTTGGCTGAGATCCGATAGGGCAAACACAGTCAGGGGAAGCAACATTTCCTATCATTGATTGATTGGTTGGTTGGTTGATTTGAAAGCCGGAGCCAATTCGGACTTAGGCAGCGGGAGAGGAAAAGGAAACCTACGGGGCCAATCCGGAACTCGCGAGTGTGAACTGCAGCTTCTCTTGAATGGAGACCGCGAGCCATTCAGAGGAGCAGGGAAACATGGGATAGTTGTGCACACACACGCACAGACACACACAGAGGGGGATGATTTCCTGGTTTGGCGGGTGCTCCAGAGGTAGGCAGTCAGTCAGGCAGGCAGATCTTCTGCGATCCGTGGTACCTAACTCTTAAACCTGCCTTAAAGGTCTCGACGACCAGCACCTTGGGTGGAAAAACTTGCGTGGCTATTCCCAAAGCGAAGATCCTAAAGGTGTGCACAGCACGTGGCCGCTGCTGGCGTCAGGCTTGCCGCTGCCAAAAGTTTGCAGGCCCCTGCTTCAGCCCCGTCCGGCGTGAGCACCGATCTCCGGGGCCACCACGAAGCAGGTCCCCCACAGGAAACATTGCCTATGGGAGCGTAAGCGGCGGGCTGCTCCCATCATAAGCGCCACCCTGTGGTGGAGGGGAAGCCATGCCAGGAGCTCACTTCAAATCTTTGTCCCCGAACGGTTCGAAGTCCTCAGGAGACTTTTCCCCTGCCTAATCCCTTCACAAAACGACCTGAGGGAATCCAAGAGAGGTCCTTTCCCCTTCCCTGATGAACATGTTGCGATGACAGGGACCGGCCGGGGAAGGGTGGGGAGTGAAAGTCTCCCCTCTGCCTTCCTTTCTTTCCCGGCGTTCCAGGAAAGAAAGTGCCATCTGGCGGACATTCGCTGCAACTGCGGCGCTCTCCTTCCCCCTCCACCGGCGATCCCCTCCCAGTACGCGCGAAGGGTGGGGACAGGATGAGTCACTGGCGACGACGCGGTGTCCTCTTGGCCAACGCAGAGCAGCGAAGACACCGGTATGTAGACGGGGGTGGAGGGGAAATGAGGCAAGGAGGATTCCGGAGCAGCAGTAGACACAGCAGGCTATGCATCAGATTAGAGGGAAGACGGAAGGTTAGGGGACGCGGTCACAAGAGCGACAGTGCAGACGAGAGCGCTGCAGAAGAGCCAGAGCAGCAGGGCTTAGAATTATCCTGCCCCAGAAGACCTCAAGCGAACGGTGAAATAGGGAATGCAGGGTCCAATCCAGGCTTCTGTTAAGCGCTGGAAGTTCAGCGTTGAGCCTATTAATCCCTTAGGGCTGAGTGACTGAAAGCCCTTTGATTGATACAGAAGAAGAGGAGTTGGCTTTTCTACCCCACTTTTCTCACCCATTTAAGGGGACTCAAAGCGGCTGACAAAGCTTTCTATTCTTCTCCCCAGAACAGACACCTTGTCAGGTAGGTAGGGCTGTGAGGGCTCAGAAGAGAGCTGTGACTAGCCCAAGATCACCCAGCTGGCTTCGTGGAGGAGTGCAGAATCGAACCTGGTATTCCCAGATAGAAGTTCAGCTCCCTAACCACTAAACCAAAATGCCTTCTTAATTTAGGGATTTGGATAACAGTAATAACCTTCCATGGCATCTTTGAGTTTTCAGTTCCTTGTGCAATGTACTGTAAACTGGAAATTCTGGAAATATAATCTATTCTTTGCAATGGTGGTCTAACCTCCTATAACCATTGTTTGTTTAAAATGTGCATTTATCAGAGACTTACAGCATCTCTCCCCTTCCCTAGGAAATTCCTTTTTGTTGATTAACAAGTTAGAGTCTGATTCAGGGAATGCCTGCGCCAGATGTACACAATTCAGTGAATTGTTGAATTTGCTGAGCCAAGATGTAAAGACAGCCATATAGGTGGAATTATTTAAGTGGGTATGATCTTTGAGACATTTTGGATAACTGCTTCCATCTGTCCAGGTACTGCAGCCAGGTACTGTGAAATGGGGACAGGTACTGTCCCCATTTCACAGAATCACAGAATCACAGAATGATAGAGTTGGAAGAGAACTCTAGGGTCATCGAGTCCAGAGACCAGCTCAGTGCAGGATTTCCTAAACCATCCCAGACAGCTGTAGGTCCAGCCTGCATCTTCTTTCTGTCCCCTTGAGAATCAGCCTGCTGGAGGACAGAAGACATGCTCCATCATCCCTATGTAGACATCCTAGATCATGTGATAACAAATTGCATGGAAGGACTATGTCTACAGCCTCCGCTGCATGATGACCATGCAGTGGAAGAGCAAAATCTGATTTCTGTGATTTGGATGGGGCAGGGGTCTAATAATAGAGGTCAAAATGACAGTGTTTCTCTTTTCAGCTTTTTCTCCAATATACAGAGGCCTTCTGTCTCACACCATGTCTCCACTTCATTCTGAACCTCATGTGCTACATGCTTGGATTCCAAAGAGCTATGGGCTAGCTACCTTGCTAAGATCACTCCAGACGTGAGGCTCAAATTCACTCTCCCTCCTACAGGCTTGCTGTGTGATATCCCAGTGTATCATTGCCACTTGAGACAAAGGCTAACTGTAGGTCAGGTGTATAATCAACATTATTTGATGTCCTGCTAGGCTGAGTTCTTGGGGGCAAGTGAGACTGATTAAGGCACTGATTTCTAGGATAATTTATTTTACTAGTACTGAGTGGTGAGAAATCTGCCAGAATGCTAGTATTTCTGCCTTTTAAGCCTGTCAGACTGAACACTGCAACCTTCCTGCTAGCTCACGTGTGTGTGTGCTTGTGTTTGTTACTGAGAAGATCTTCCCTGAGCAAGATGAGATTTCAAGAAAGGTATTTTTTCCTGCTTTCCCACTTAATCAAGCACTTTGCTGCTTGGCTTTAAGCCTGAGAGGCAACAAAAACTTTCTATTCCTGGCTAAAATCCAAGATTACTTTCAGTGCCCAGCTGAAAGGAAAAGATTGTATCTTTGCTGCAACCACAATTATTCTTTCACTCATTACATGCTAAACATTTAAAATGTCTTACCATTAATTATACGTTTTCAAGTATTTCATTCCTATAAATTACCATTTGACCAACTCACCCGATTGTCAGATTTTCTTTTGGTGTAAGGAAAAGCAGTAGAAGTGCATGGAGAAACTTTTAAAGACCTTATTAAGTGCAGTAAGTAATGCAGTAAGACATGCAATCTTTGCGGGAAAAGTTGATGATTTCTATCAGCAACAAACCAGGAAACTGAACCAAAAGAAAAGGATTCTTGAACTGACATTGAATTGGTATCATCATCTTCCATAGCCCAGAAAGATTGAGAGATGTGAATCTTGCCATTGAGATAGCTTTAAGCCTTCATTACATGAGTTCAAGAGCACTTTATATACTAACTACAGAGTCTTTTCAAATTTACCTTGTAAGTGCACACAGGGAATGCTCCGGCATGGAGTGTCTACACTTCACAGAGCCATTTCTTTACCAGAAATGGCTCCCTGTGTCCCAGAGCATCCCCATGCCATATAGCGGTGGAAGAGTTAAAGATAGGGGTGTGCACGAATGCAATTTTCAACATTTGATTTGAATTTAATATTCAAATATACAAATTCGTACGAATAAAACCAATGTCTGAATGTTCAAATCAATACGAATACATTCTTATTTATTCATACGAATATTCAATATGTATCCAATGATATGATGCATACAGATACATATGTAATGCGTACAGATATATACACATACAAATGTCTAAATTATTCATATAAGTCAAAATATTTGTATCCATACGAATACTAGTCAGGACATTTGATTCATATACAAATGCCCAAACACACCCAAATAAAAAATATTTCAAATATTCGTGCACATCCCTAGTTAAAACTGCTCTATGCATATGCTAATGGCAGGGCTAATAAACCCCGCACAGTCCTTCTGCATTTCTTCCCAGTGAAAGATGGGAGTGGGGGGCATGTGATCAGCAGCACAGGGTGATTAAATGCTGCACTGCCAGGTCTCCCTGGCAATGGCGCCACACAGGCACACTGGCAAAGTCACTAGTATTCCACGTTCGCCATCATGACGGCAGCCATTTGCACTTAGCCAACAGTTAAGTGCCAACTAAGTTTTGAATGCTTTGGACATCTGCAAGTGTCCACTTTTTAGTTGCTAGGAAGGAAGGAGGGAAGGAGGGAAGGAAGGAAGGAAGGAAGGAAGGAAGGAAGGAAGGAAGGAAGGAAGGAAGGAAGGAAGGAAGGAAGGAAGGAAGGAAGGAAGGAAGGAAGGAAGGAAGGTGCAGCATTCTTCACTTTTGTTTTTCTCATCATCCAAAATAGAGTGGTGGACTAGTATATGTCCTTCCTTGTGATGCATTTCAGAAAATGCTAGCTGAGTGAACAACTGTGTGCTTTCACAGTTTCACAGCTTAGATAACAATAAGCAACAGTCAACGTGAACTGAGGCAAATTTGGAGCTTTTCTGAAAATAGCCCTGGAGCTTCCAAAGGCACACCAGATTCCAACTGTCAGTCTTAAAAACTGTGATAAAAAAGTGAAACATCTCCAGCAAGGATTTAAGCATATGTTTTACCATATGCTTCAAAACTGTAAATGCTCCACCCAAGGTTCAGCTAAGAACAGAAAGGCATCTACTTTGTGTCCTATGGGTTTAGACTTGGATTTATATATAAAGGTGAATAATTCTAAACATTCTGCTCTACTGCCACTCAAATTGGCTCCAAAATAAACTGAATCTGTCCTAGGATGCCATAAGACACGGGTAAAAACATATTGCAAAATCTTTAGCCATTTTGGTCTTTCGCTTAGCTAACTTAAGAATAACTCCATCCTAGTGAGTCTGTTGCATGTTGCATAAGGCAGATTGTCATCTTTCTTATAAAAGCTTGCACTTCCGGTAGTTTTCAGTTCACATATATTGCATAAGCCTGTCTTGCAGAAACTTGAATATAACCTTGCTAGTATGTGAAACAAGTGCAGTTGATTAGTAGTTTGAGCGTCCTTTGGAATTGCCCTTCTTTGGGAATGACCAGGTTGAATTTTCCAAATTTGCTGGCAGCACTTACAGCATAATCTTTTAGAATTTTAAGTAGTTCAGCTGGAATTAGTTTATATTTAACTAATTATACTTCTTTGCATTCTAGCATATATCATATATTATTGCTATCTCATTTGTTGCTCTAATAGTATCCTAACATACATGTACTCTCTCTTGTGGTATCTGATAATACTTCTCTTGTAAGAGTGTGAGAAAGTTTCTGCAGGTTTTTTGGTTTTTTTTAGAAAAGAGGGGTGATATATGCTAATTTGGAGGTATTATTCAAAGGGATGCCTTTGGATGTTCATTAACATTTTATTTTCAAAGGAGCACATCATCACACCCTCCCACACATAGACAGTTGGGGAACCATGAGAAAAAGAAGATTCTAAGTGTTAAAACGAGTTGTTTGGGGCCAGAGGACTCGATTTTTATGCACATAATGCAATATTGCCTGGATGCTTTGATTCCTTGTATAAGTTCAAAGAAATCTTTTGAAATGGTTGTACAATTCAAACGTCTTAAAAAGAAAAAAAAATCAAAACCATTCCTTAAAGGACCTATTCCCACTGAACCTACCAAACTTCCTCTGACAGTTTGAAGATCATAAGTTTTCAATTGGCACTGCATGCACATTAACACGGAAAGCCTCTTCAGCTCAGCAAAGGAGTCACAGCAATTATATATTGGCTTGCATACTAAAATTGCAAGAATGAATGAAATGGGAATCAGGAGGCACAGTGAGTAAAATATTGCTTTTAGATCACGGAGAACTAGATTAACATATCTCTTAGCCATTAAGCTCAGCCGTGGGCCATTAACCATCTTATCCAAGATTAGCAGTGAGGAGGGATTCAGGAATTGTGGGCCACAGTTCCTGTCAGTTCTGACTGTTCCTGGGTGGAGCTGATGAGAACCGGAGCCCAATAATGGGGGAAACAGATTTGTTAACCCTGATTTGCCTAATGTACATACTTTTGAACTTACTATGAAATAATCTTGAACTTTTGAAAACAAACAGCAAACCATAAATCAAAACAAGATAAATCATCCAAGAAAAGCAAACAACACAAGAGATTTATCAAAAAAAGAAACAACGGGTCCTGAGAAAATAAAATAATTATGGAAACAGCCTGAGAGCAAAAGGATGAAAATATAACAAAGTATTAAATTGTATATATGTCTGCAAATTTACTAGCATAAAAACCAAACACAATAATGATCTTCTTCAGTGAATCCCCACAGCAAGCTTATTTCGCTTTCCCTAAACCGAAATAGAACCCGATGCAAATGCGAATTTGCCTGTTCCCATTACTTTTAACTTCTCTGGAACCGCCTTCCCCCTCGATTATGTGCTATTACCTCACTCTCTTCTTTCAAATCGGAGCTGAAGACAACCTTGTTCAGGGAAGCATTCCCAGGCCTTATGTGACTTTACTCTCCCTACCCAGGAGAGTCTGCCTGTTGATGCTCTGCTGTCCATTTTAATCATTGTCTCTGTTATTGTATGTTATTCCTGTTTTTAGATTGTACGCCAATGGCAGGTTTTACTCTTTTTTACTTTTT
>MTQE01002502.1:977535-992066 GCA_014337955.1 Aspidoscelis marmoratus | reverse complement strand
AGTGTGTTAAGCCAAACTGCCGTGTGGACTCCAAGGACTGAAAACATTTTAAATCCGAAATAATGTTGCTGTGAAGACACAGCCCTTCAGTGCCTTGAACAGGTAGTTTCAAGTGTGGCCACTGAAGACCATCCAAGTCGAAACGCATCCTGCTTTTTGGTTCCCCTTATTATTATGCATTTCGTTTGTCAGGATATAGTTATGAGATACATCTGGTATATGCATCTAGAGTATCTCATCCATTGTTAGGTATCTTTACAATATATGTTTTTGATATCCTCCTCATAGTGTTACTGCACACCTGTTTCTTTTTTATATATTCATTTTTAATATTTATTATATAAGATATTTGTTTTTATGCTAGTAAATTTGCATCCTTTCATCCTTCGGCACTCAAGCTGTCCCCATAATTGTTTTATTTTCTGAGGACCCTCTGTTTCTTTCTTTATATATATATATATATATAAATCTCTTGTGTTGTTTGCTTTTGGAAACAAAAGGGAAAAAAACCCAGTTGTATTAAAAAGTTAGGAATATAATAAAATGGATGAAGTAGCTCTAGGAGGGCCTGTTTGCACTCACTCTTTGGGAGCGGTTCTGAACACTCGGGGCGACCCGCATCTGCTCTCTGCAGTGACACCACCATCTGCAGCATCTGGGCATGTCCACCAGCAGCCCCAGTCTTCTGAAGCTGTGATGAGCTGCTGGTGAGCTCCTGGATGCAATGTTCAAACTCTTTTCCAAGTGCGAACACTGGGTGGACGTGTGAGGGATACAGCTGCAGCTGTGCAATCACCATGGTCCCCTCCAGATTTGTAGAATAAATCTGCAGTTAAGGGGGAAATCATAGCTTATCTGCTATGAAGTGATGACATGCCATCGCAGTAGTGATGGGATAATGCATCGCAACTACAATCTATCAGTCATGGTGGGTGACATCTCCACCACAACTGTGCATTACTCTGTGTAGTATTAACAAGGCTGGGCACACCCTATATTGTGATCACCATGGCAGCATTTGGTTCACAGCAGGTGTTGCTGTGGCTTTTACCATGGCAATCGGACCGGGCTGGGACTTCACATCTTAACTTCAGTGGGGTGATAGTGTTATAAAATCCTGTGAAGTTAAATTTGGACAAGCCTAGAATCTAAGTTGATTTTCTGACATCATGCTTGTGGTGTCACTTGTAAGTTTTGATAGATTGCTAAACGTTTAAAAAAGAGAGAGCACTTTTGAAAAGGTACCAGAAACTAAGAGAAAGGTTTATGGACTCTTCTCAGGGTGGTACCCACATGTTTCTCTATGCAATTCGCAATTGTCCTGGGCTTCAGGCACGATTATATGTTATCGTGTCAGCCACTGTTCATTTGAATTCAAGGCAATGAGTAGACAAAGTTTGGATAGAACTTTTAGTTCTGCCAAGATATAGCTTCCCAGATTGCTAGGAAGAGCAATAAAACAAGCTGTAGCTGATAAGAAGAAAGGAACAGCTTCAGTTAACTAAAAACAACAGCTTAGTGCTAGCTGTAGACGTAACATCAGACACATGGTCTGAGCTGGGCGAACTCAGGATCCCATTTTATAGATGGCCTGGGTCATTAATCACACTGTTTACACACACAGGTGCCTTTGGTCTATCTAGTGCTTAATTGGTGTTTGCTTTAACCTCTCCCACTTATCTTTGTTCATTTCTTTGCCATGTCTGAAGATGTGCTTTTCCCAAGGTCAAAAGGTAGGCTAGATCCACATGCCAGCCACTAATAAGAAAACCACGCCATGAAATAAGTTATACTATGTGCCAAAAGCACTTAGGCAGCTACAGTTTCCTAAGGTCAGATGGGAGTAGATCATCCTGCCCATCCCTGATGCCCCAACCAGATACAGAAAAATTCTCCTGAGGCCTAATATATCTCATGCCACTGTTTGCTCATAGCAAGGTCTGATCTGCATTGGCAGTCTTCCAGTAGGCCCCAACTACAGAGGAATGCAGCTGAAATAGACATTTTGAGCATCCAGAAATATGCTCATTTTGGGCATGTTTCCAGTGGTCTGCGTTGGAGCAGCGTGTGGACTGTTACCTGCATACTTTTCACATCTTTGAGGGAGGTGGGATGATAGCACACCTCTCAAGGTACACTCACAATAGAGAGAAGAAAACACTTTATCCCACTCATGATTCAGCTAGCAAGAGCAACCAGGAAGTATTACTTTTCTCTCCTTCCCCCAACCCTTAAACAACAAACAAACAAACAAACCTTCTTGTGAGGAATGTTTCTCTCAAATGCGGAACTTGAAACAATCAGAGGCCCTGTTCACATTTACCTCATGGGGATGCTCCATCCACACACTGTAGCATTTACTTCTGTTCTGGAGTGTCTGCAGGTGTCTCCAATCCTCTGAAATTGATCACCACCTGTTACTGCTCCACAACTTCACCAGGAGCTGGTAATGAGCACCTGGTGATCTTCTGGACACAGCATTCATGCTTGCTTCTGGTGCAAACTATGTGAGCAGGGTAGGGCAGTGGCAATTGTGCAAGTGCACACTGCATCGTGATTGCCATGGCAACAGCCCAGTGTGCAATGCTATACTATCTCACCAAGTTAAGTGTGAATCATTCCAGAGTTCCCCAAGCCTTCCCTGTCCTCTTTCTTTATCTCACAGAGCAACTGAAGATTTAAGAATCCAAATGCCTATAGTACTCAAAGATTTCAATATCTGCATCTTCTGAACACTTCAAAAAGAAATTAAAGCCCCCTGCATGAATTGGGGAAGGACCAACATCTCAGTTGGGAATGGATATCATAGTGCCAGAGGAAGAGCAAATACAGTATAGCAGGAACTGAGACTCAAGTGGCATTGTTCCAGTACTCATTGTTACTCATTTCTTTGGTTACAATTACATACATGAAAAACTGGTTTTAAAGGACCTTAGAGGAAGTGGTGTCTGCACTTTCCTTAGATCCAGTATAAGGAGACCCAAACTGCGTTCACACCTAAGTTTTAATTCAGCTTTGGTCTACTTTCAGAGAGGAGAATTGGTGCGCTGTTTGGCTCAGGGCCGGAGAAAGGCTTGGCCAATACTGAGGTTTATAATAAATGGGCATTTGATTTATTTCAAATGATTGCCAATCCCAGAGAGAGGAAAGAGATCCACCTTGGCTGGGTGTGTGTGCGCGCGCCACAGTTACCTTGCTCATTGGATGTTTCTCTCTGAAAGTAGACTGAAAGTGGATTAAAACATAGGTGTGAATGCAGCCTCACAGTCTGTGATGCCTCATGGTTGTTTGATGTATTGTGTAATTTATTGTAAAATGCTATGGTGATGTGGACAGTCTGGGATGGTCCGTACAGGCTGCAAAAGCCCGTAGGTGAGTTGGGAATGGTGCCAGCACTGGCAGGTGAGTATCGACCACTGTCCCTGGACTGTCCCATTGAAATTGAGTGGGAAAAGGCCTTTGGACAAAATCCAGCTACTTTATTTCCTTCCTTCCACTTCCACTACCAATCTTTTTGAAACTGTGACCCAATTTTAAAAACTCCTTCTGTTCCCAAAATGATTTATCATGTGGTCAAAGGGTGATTCTGCTGGCAAAAAGGCACAAGAGCCCAACTCTTAAGCCTCCTTGGGCAAGTAGTCCAGGCTGTACAGCTCTTTGCCTCTCAGCTTCTGTTTAAGGTGTTTTGTTTCTGTTGTGTTCACTGAATGCTGGAGACACAACTCACCAGGTGCTTTGTTTGCTCAGGTTTTAGAAGTGCCTAATGTTACAAGACGTTCGCAAAAGGTATGCCAAGAGGGATCAAGTTAGTCTTAGGCATTAACCTGAAAATCTGAGCCCTTTATTTTGTCCTTGGAAAACCACCCTAGAACAAACCTGCTTAGTTTTTACCAAGCCAACTTTGGTGTCTAAGAGATTAACGCTGCTTCAGTGGAAAACCAATTTTCTGCTAGCATTACATTGGCTTAAAGGCAGCACAGACCTATTGTAGGCTTTGGATGGGTGGTTTTCCAAAAGAGAAAAGTTCAAAATTTTGTCTGACTTCCCAGATGTTTTAACCTTAGCATCAGCCTGAGCTCAGAGGCATCATTCAGAGTTCACTACATCTTTTTATGCGCTGCATCTCTTTATGCAATGGGTGTCTCTTTTGCTTGATTTTTATGAGATTCCTTTCTCCTTCCTATACTGCCATCTCATTTCTCAGTCCTTCCTCATCTTTAGGATTTTTTTTTATCTTTCTTGCAGCATTTAGTCCTAATGCTGAAATACTGTACTATATTTTAAAATTTGAAATAAAGACAACTTACTGAAAGTCTGAGGATTGTTATGGAGTTATGATTTTATGTTCTGATGTTTCTCAAGTTAGTAAGGATATGTTTATTTAATTATTTATTTGTTTGTTTATGAATTTTATTTATTTAAGAATTTATATCCTGCCCTTTACCTGATGATCTAAGGGCCATAATAGTGCAGCATTTGTAGTTTTATTTAATAATACTTACATGCAGCCTTCATTTTAAAATGACAAACAACACAATTTAAGCCTCAGTTCATACATGCTTTTTAGTCAAAATGTTTAAAGTGTACAAACTCTGAAACAAATACCTAGGTGAATAAAAAAGATTTAAAATTCCACATTGCAAATTGCTTGATTAAAATGGTTTAGCGTTGTAGATAAAACAGAAAAGGCCTTTATCCTCTCCACTACATCAACATTTGAATGTGTCTGTCCACATCGGTATGCATCCATGCTCATCCCGTTTTTATCCCATACGCATTCATATGGATACTTATGTAATGCATACATACCAGAACACACACGAATATCTGAATAATTTGTACGAATGATTCAAAAGATTCAAAAATTCATTTAAATGTTAAATTCAAATGTATAGACATTTGATTCAAATTCGAATGTCTGAATTCCATTGAATTCAATTTTGAAAGTTTTGAATATTCATGGAGATCCCTAGCTCCCACCACAAATGAAAATACACTCTCAGCAATTCCCTTCTTAGGTGGAGATGGGTGCCTCTAACAGTGAGACACCACCTTTGTCCCCATATGATACAATCTTAGACCATTGGAAAGTTTCTGGGTAATGACAGAAAATGGAGCTAAATCCTATACAGGCCCAGGACCTAAAGACAACCCATTTACACCGAGAAACCTGTATTTTATTTGTTCTCCTTTTAGGCTGTGTCTTCACGGCAACCTTACCTCGGATTCAAAACATTTTCAGTCCTTGGAGTCCACACGGCAGTTTGGCTTAACACGCTTTTCCCGTGTTAAACTACTCCAAAGCGTGGTGAATCTCAATCCTGATTTCAACAGGTCTCACTCCAGATCATGCGCTTGAAACGTTTTACTTTTTTTACTGTGTGGACAGTACCATTTTAAGAGATGAGAATCATTGTTTAGGGTTTCCCTCTCCCAATAGCTTGTTTCCAAAGACAGTGATTTCAGTGTAAAAATCCACTTAACAGGGATCGCTACACGGTAGGGATGGAACCACTTCACACCTTGATGGTTGGAATAACAATGTTGCAATTTTGCACAATTCTAGCTCTTTGGAGTTCTTACTTTAGAAAGTGAAAGGGATGAAAGCAGCTGAATGTGAATGTTTAAAGCAAAGGAGCTTTAGTTGAAACTGCTGCTGTGTGCCCTGTTTTCCTCCATCCATGGAAGCGGCAGCCACCCAGCCAGGCTCCGTGAAGGGGTCCCTTATGGGTGGCTCGTCCATGCCAGGAGGAAGAGGGCAGGGCAGCCCCGAAAAGCAGCTTTTAAAAAGTAGCCACTTGAGTCCCCCCTTGAGTCACATACCCCACGTACGGTCCTCAGAATCCGGATCGAACGCGATTAAGTTAAAAGTAATGGGAACAGGCAAATTCACATTTGCATCCGGTTCTATTATTTCGGTTTAGGGAAAGTGAAATAAGCTTGCTGTGGGGATTCGCCCTTAAACTAGCAAGCTAGTTTATGTAAATCTACTGAATTAGGGTGTATTTCCACTGTCACTAGAAGTACCCATTAAGTACCCATTAATGGGTACATAATGGGTACTTCTAGTGACAGTGGAAAAACGCCCTTAGATTGCTGAATTGACAAAAAGAACAGAAAAAGTAAGAACTTTCTCCTCACCATACCCCACACTTCACTGCTTTTGCAATGGTTTTATTTTTCCCCAAGTTCCCCAAGCTTTTTAAAGTTACTTTTGGATTAAAACAAAAACAGAAACAGAAGACCAGTCATGGATTTGCTAACATAATACGTGTTTTGGTCCAAGTGTTGTTTTTGACATGAATTATAAGTCTTGTAAGAGAAGATAAAGAATCTTTCTTGACTGGTAATGGGAATTAAAGTACATACATTTATTTTCAAATTTAAAAGTCCTCAATAAAGAAAAATTAAAGAAAGGCACATGAGGAAGCTTAATTTGTGCTCCAAATATAGTAAAACCTCTCTTCTTCTGAAGCTTTTAGTAAATACTTTGGCAGCTCAGATATAGATTTAAAATGGAAAATAAAAAATAACACTAGAATATGAACTGTGGAAGGTGGGAATCTTTCAATAAAAACAAATGCTGCCTTTCAACCTACCCTGGTTCACAGACTTGTTTTTAAGAGAAAATGAAAAGAGGAAAATAATTTGCAGCCCCTTAAGCTCTTCGTACCTGTGGTGATGCTCCTTCAGCCATGGCGGATCTCTGTCCTTCACTAACTGTGTGCCTTCCTTGGCTTCTCAATCAGTCAGTCAGTCAGTCAGTCAGTCAATCAATCAAAAGTGGCTTCCAAGAATTCACACAGCAATTAGCATCCTACTCTAATCTAGGCTGCCTAAGGGTCTCTCCCTGGCTCTTCCCAAGCCCTAGACCCTGCTGGAACTATGTCAGTTTCCCTCCGTCAGGTGAAGAACGGTCACTTCAGAACCTTTCCACCCTAAAACCCCAAAGCATAGAACAGTTGTACTTCTGAGTTTGTGCCTTTTTTATGGCTGCAGCCTGGCATGGGCTGCCTCTGATTGGCTGCACCTGTGGGCATTCTCTCCACCCTCTCTTATGCTAATTTGGGTGCTCTGCCCACTACTTACCTGCTGTCCCTTAACTACAATAAATACATTACCTTAAATATCTTAATTGCTATACATTGAAATATCTTAAATAATTACATTGCCAACATTTACAGTAATTATACAACATGACCCACAATAAATTCATTCAACAAACGTAGGTATCACAGTATCAAAGTCAGGATGTAAATGCCATAAATGTGTTGGTCAGATTTCTATCCTGCCTTATTACCTAAGGGTAATCAGGATGGCTTACAGATTTTTTTTTTTTTTAAAAAAATAAAATTGTACTTAAAATGCAATTAAAATACATGAATTAAAAATTTAAAACAGAAACAATACATGTGCCGCTGGGCTCTCTTATGTTCTTAAGTTCTTAACTACCCTGTAGTCAGTGTAGAGTTCAGTTAGAGTTCAGGAAATGTCACAGTAGATACTAGGTCTTTAACTGAAGAGAATGGGAGCTTTACTCAGATCAAATAATTTCAGATTATGGTATGTTTTCTACTTGTTGAGGCAATCTTTCAGACATGCATCTGGAGCCATTAGAGATGTGTGCAAATAGGGGCTTAGTTTGTGTTAAATCAAAACCCACACCCACAAGTAGGTGGATCCGGTCTCACTGGAGCAGTCCATGCTGGGAAAATACAAAAACACCCAGATTTAGGTAGTCCAAAGAGTGGTAACCAGAGGTCTCTTTGCACTACAGCATAAACGCAGTAGAACGCTTCGGCCCAAACGCATATAAGACACTTTCCCATCCGCACTGGCAGGTAAAGGATGTGTTCCAAATGCGTCCTTTACCTGCCTATGTGTGGATGGGAAAGTGCCTTATACACGTTCAGGCCGAATGGCCATCCTGGGACTCAGAATTCCCTCCCCTGGCCTCCTTCGATTGGCTCCTGTGGAGCCAGGCATGGGGAGGCCTGTCTGGTGCCTTTCCTGGGGTTGTGCGATCTCCAGGGGCCCAGCTCGGACCCCTGCAGGTAGTATGACCCCTACCCACCTCACCCCATCCACCCCAGGGGCACGCATGCGATCACTGCTTACCTGCTCACCACCGGGCCACAACTGGCGCAAGGAGGCTGGTGACGCTCTGCGTGTGCTTGCAGGGCAGGCCCTGATTTGCCAGGCATTCACACCTGCGCAGATGGCCAGGCACAGGTGCAGAGCACCTCCAGCCTCCTCCTACCAGTTGTGATCCAGCAGCAAGCAGATAAGCAGGGATCTCACACGTGCGCCCCCGGAGTGGGTTGGTGGGTGTAGGATGTGGGTCTTGCTGGCCCTAGGAGCCTGATTTGGGCTCCTTGAGCCAGTGGGAACTGAGGAAAAGGAGGCGCCTGGGCTGCCCACCCCTGGCTCCATAGGAGCCAAGGGGAGCAGCCCAGGGGAGGGGCCCAGCAGTCACAGAGGGAGAGCATGTGAATGCTTTCCCTCCGGTACGGCTGGGAACGTGCCCAGACGTGCCAAACATGCCTGGACGCTTTCAGAGCACTTCTTTGTGCTCTGAAACTCGAACGCATGTAGATGTGTTGGGATGGGACAGGGCAGTTCCGCCAGCCCACAGGAGTGAATGCTCGATCCCAACGTGTTCTACACACGTTCGAAAACCCCTCATGCAAAAAGGCCTCAGATCTGAGATTCAAAGATTGGAGTCAAGAGATAGGTTCCAAATGAGGTTTGGCAAGGCAGGAATTCAAAGGTTCAGGACACAAGGGATTCAGAAGTACCAGATGAACAAAAGATCTAGAAGTATCAAAAGCAGTTTTCAGGCACTGTTGGTTATTGTTTGAGTCAACTTATTTTTAATATTGTTTTAATATTGCTTTTATTGTAACGTGTCCTGAGATGTCTGGGTTTATAGCAAGATAAAAACATAAGCAAACTGAATCCGGTGCTACGCTCACTGTAGTGCAATGGTTAAAGATGCTAGGATGGCATTTAGGTGAATATGATCTGGGTAATTCTGCATTTGACAGTATACCAAACTAGCAAAGGTACTAGGAGCCTCCCTTCTGCATACTTCTAGGGAAGCTCCAAGTAACTTTTGCTGGTCCAGTGTACTGGACAATGTAGAATTGCCCATTGACTCAGGATAAATTTGCTTCATAGGCCACTGTGAGCATCAAAAGGAACTGGAGAGAGAACTGGGTGTCTTGCACTAAATCACTTGAAGGGGAAAGGGGATACAAATGTAAGATTGGTCCTTTCTACACTGGGTCCTATTCTGGATTATATCTCAGAATAAGGACCCGTCATCCACATGCTAACAAAAACTACGAGAGATGTCTGCACCATATTGCACCTTCCTGGAACATCTGCAGATGCATTAGACTTCTACTCAGCCATGCTAGCATAAACACTGCCATAGTGCTTGAAAGGCCATATCAGAGAAATAGCTCTCAGAACTTTTTCTCCACCCCCTGCTGCCACTGTTTTCACCAGGATATATCCTTAGTGGTACCTCACCAGTTGTCAAAGGCAGAATCACTAGTGGTGATTTTGGCAGCAGGAGAATCAGCTCGTTCCCACTGCCCACCTAGATCAAAGCCAAGGATTCACTTGATGCATTCTCAAAGGATTGGGGTGGTCTCCATCTTGGAAGCAGAGTGAGGGAGCACCCTACTCAACATTAGGAATGTGCACAAATATTCATTACATTCAAAATTCGGACAAATTCAGACATTTGAACTCACTCAAATCCGATGTTCATATGCTAATACTCAAACTAATACGAATCTTTCTGGACATTCATATGAATAGTTCATTGGTTAAACTGTGGAAACTTATCAGATACTTGTCTATTTGTATCAGATACAGATCTATTTGTATCAGATGCGTACTTGTTTGTATCAGATATGTACTTGTTTGTATCAGATACATATCTGTTCATATCAGATACATATCTATTCATATCAGATACATAGTCATTCATATCTGATAAGTATTGAATGTTCATACGAATATTTACAAATAGATTCATATCAAATAGAATTTTACCACATTCAAATGATATCTATTTGTATGGATATTCTTGAACATTCAATTAAAAAAAAACATTCATGCACATTGCTGCTCATCACAGTCTCTTGAGACTCCCTAGCTCATAATTGGACATAATCTTACAAACGTAGTTTTATTCTTAATGAACACTCCTCCAACCTGCCTTGTGGATATTGCTTCTGTATGAAGTAAAATGTAGTATTTTAGAATTTAAATTCAATGAACAGTTAGTGGAGCTATACAAAGATTGATTCTTCTGTATTCTGTATTGTTTTGTGGTCAAAGTGCGTACTTAAGCCCTGCTTATGGGCTTAACTAAGCACCTGGTTGCCACAGTGCAGTTAGACAGCTGGACTAGATGGGCCAGTGGTCTTACCCAGCAGGACATCCATTATGTTCTTATATTCTCAATAGAAGAAGAATAGGGCTTATTTTGGCCTACAGATCTGTAAAATGTACAGAATGCATAATATGCAACTGCAGCTTGAAGTGTCTTTTATTTTTGGAACATACACCAAAATCATATTCATTTTATGATTTATTTGAAATTATACCAAAAATGTGTATGCATAATCAAAGTGATCTGTTCCTGACTTCCCAGTATTTCTGTTGTCTGTTGCATCTGTTGATTGGCCCTGCTTGAGTATAAGCAAAACTTCTTCAGCTACACATTGACCTGTCGTGTCTCCACCAGTGAGGTGCAGAGAACAAACACACAGGTTCGCACAGAGGAGCTGCAGCAGCAACAGTCAGCAATAATAGTCAGCAAAGTCTGAGTCAGAGTACCTGGGACCTTGAGAGTTAAATGCATAGCCAAAAGAGTTCCAGAGTCAACATTATCAGAGGGTTGGAAGGTCGGTAAAGATTTACCACAGCTGATTTACGCAGCTGTTCACACTCATATCTCAAACCAGTTGGCAAAGGGTGCTGCCCAGTTTCTTCTGATCCTGAGCTGCTGTCATCTTGAGCTATTGACCCAGCATTGTGTCAGGCATTCCTCATTTTGTCAACCTGAGTAGCCTGGCTGAGCTGGGTTGGGCGTTGTGACTGCCCCTTCATCTTTGGAGGAAGAGGGGCTGACAACCGGGCTTTATGAAACTCTCTCCTAATGCCAAAGTGCTTACCAATTAGCAAGGTCCAATAAACTTCAGACAACCATGGATTCTGAGAGAAGGAGAGGTTGCCTCAGAAAAAAGGTAAAGATGTATCCATTTGCCCTAATAATGCCTGGATTCTGATTTTAGCTACACAGATCAAGCCTGTCCTAAAAGAACTGCACTGGCTGCCTATTTGCTACGAAGCCCAGTTCAAGGTACTATTGTTAATTATAAGTCCTTAAATGGCTTGGGCTCCAAATATCTAAAGGAGTGCCTCCTCCCATATAGACCTAAGATCTAGGAATGTGCCTAGGAATCACCCAGTCCTAGGCACATGAGAAGGGTTTGATTTGTAATAACAATTATCAAAACCAGCATAAATATCTTGTTTGCTGTATTAGGGTTGTGCATGAATATATTTTAAGCATTTGAATTGAAGTTGATTCAAATATTTGAATACTTGATTCAATTCAAAATTCAAAAATCCAAATTTTTGAAAATCTGGCTTGAATCTGGTTTATCTAGATCCATATTTTCAAAAATCCAATTTGAATTGAATGAAGCGAATGTTTGGAACATCGTATCTGATTTTTTAAATTGTGAGCATCCCATTTGCATCCCAGTGTCATCCTGTGTTATAAGCGCAAATAGAACCGATATTCGGATGTGATATACGACGTTCTATTCAGTCGAATTAGTCAACCGAATTCGGAATAATTCAACCGAAGTATTCAATCCAAAATTCAACCGAATTCAGAAATTCAGATTTTTTAAAATCTGATTCAAATCCGGATATTGATATTTGTCGAATTTGAATCGGATTTTCAAATTTTCGAATATCAGTGCACCTCTCTAGCCTGTACTCAGGGTAAAGGGCCAGACGGTTGATCGCTGCTTATACAATTAGGCAGTGGTCTGCTTCATTTGTTGAGTCCCTCCAAATTATAAGACACAAGTATGAATTCTTTGGCAACATGACACAGGTAATATTCAAATATAATCTTCCTACATGGACCCCAGCAAAGCTTTGCAACTTTACACAGTTTCTTTACAAGTTTCCCATTTATATTCACTGTTTTATACTTTGTTTTTCACTTTTCTTCTTCAAAGCAGCTTCTGTTGCTAAAAGAAAATCCACCTTTTTCCTTGTCACCACTTAGGTTTCATGTCATGACGCATAAAAATCACACTACCTTTAGAACAGAACGGGTGTTTTGAAGCACTTCAGTGGTGTAGAGAGTACCAAAAAAAAGTCAGCGTTAAAGTAGTTCATTCTCTCCCCTTCAACAATCTCTCAGTCTAATTCATTCTATGTAGACATGTGTAATAGGATGGGACCACAGATTTAAACTGCTGCAATCTTTCTGACCCCCCAGCTGCATGCTCTGCTTGGAAGCAGGAATTGGCATAAAATGAACTTCTGCACTTGAAAGTTTAGAATCCAAGTGTAACAAAAGCCAATTCGACATTAGTATCTGTTATACGTATCTGTACACATTCCGTACGCGTCCTGTTTTATCCCGTATGGATCCCGTGTTCATTCCGTATTATAAGCGCAATATGTATCTGTACATTTGAATGAGTCGAATCATTCCGATGAATGTTTTGGAACATTCTAAAGTTATTTGAATGTTTAATTTCAAATGTGAAGACATTCAATTTGAATTTGAATTTCCACATTCGATTTAATTTGATTCAATTTCGAATGTTTAGAACATGTGTGCCCATCTCTATAACCAAGCATGTCTAGAAATTCCTAAAACATAACTGAGATTGTTTTATATGATAGCTAATACAGTGGCTGTAGATCAGTGGTAGATAAAACTGCTCATAAAGTAGAATGTTGCTGTTTTGGTCCCCAGCCTTTCCCCAGAAGGAGACAATGGGAAATAGCTTGTGCCAAGAAAACTGCATAGAGATCGATATACATAATGATTAGGTGTGTCCAATGACATTTATGTGGCTAGATATTTACGGGTTTATTTTTCTGTAAGCTCTTGCTGCAGTGCACAACAACAACACCCTTATTTACATTCATACTTAACCATGAGACTCAAATATTTGCTTATTTCTAATTGCCTTGCAGGCCTTAATAGCTCTCTACAGATTGTGGATTACATCACTATTCACGTTTTTGATCTGCATAGTTCCACGTGTACACCACAGGGAACATTTAATAGAGGGAATTAGACTCCACGCTAGGCCAATGTATGTTTCTTCTTAATCCTGCCCCAGCCCCTAATTAGCAGTAAAAGACTGTATTTTCATAAAACTGCTACTATTTTCCTCAAATACAGTAATCCTTTTCCAAAGTATTTAAGTGCATTTTGCCAGACATCCCTCTTTTGGTTTTTATGTTCATGGGCAGATCCAGCATATCATTATACTGCTAAGCAATTTCCGTAGTGTGAAGGTCAACCAATTCTGGCCAACGCTAGGGGATGTCCTCTCTGGCATACCTTAATCTGGCTCAACTTCAGAGGCCAGGAATAGAAGTCCTTGGACTCCAAATTTACTAACTGAGGGTGCTTTAGCCGGCCCATTTCCAGCTCAGTAAAATGGCACCAGGCTCCAGGGACCAAGTGGATCAACCTGGCAGTATGCATGCTGGTGGATGGTTAGTCTAATCTGCTGCAGGGAGCCTAAGAAAGTAAGATTTAAAATGGCCTCCCGTTGGTCCATGTTCTGGAGCCTTTTTTGTGCCAAAGAATGGGCCAACAGCTGCTATCATGAGGACAAAATGATTCCCAGAATACGTGGGGATCTTACTTTAGAGTCCAGAGGCCCAATGGTGTTTGAAACCTTTCCATTGTCTGTATCTTCCCTTTTTCAATTCACAGCTTTACCTTTTTTTTCTGGTGCCTTTGCTGTAAAATGACACAAAAAGTGATGCAGCTATTTCTAGACACAGGACTTACACCGAATGTGAACTGGTATCTTTCATGGTTTAGTCCACAGATCAACTAAATATTATTATTATGCCTGGTACACCCTTGGTCAGTCTTTCATGGACCACATGCCAGATGAGGACAGACTTATCATTGTTTCCTAATCATTCAGTGATATACATTGGTGATGAACTAAGTGGAAATTGGCATCCGCATCACTTAGTTTTCCTCTTTAGTGCTGGTGCCAAATGTGGGTCTAGAACAGTGATGGTGAACCTTTTGAGCTCGGTGTGTCAAAATTCACAAGAAAACCTAGCTTAACTCGGGTGCTGTGTCACATGTAGAAATATCCATAATTTTGTGACATTTGTAGCTCTATAAAAAAAGTTATATTTTTCATATATGTATTTATTAAAAGCAAAACCAATTCTTTACATTAGTGACTTTTGTTGAATTTCATTTACTAAATCTTCAA
>MTQE01002502.1:958745-976067 GCA_014337955.1 Aspidoscelis marmoratus | reverse complement strand
CTTGAATACTTTGATTATGTATATGGTCACTGCTGCAAGAATGATATATGTAAAAAAATGGAAAACACCAGAAATACCCTCAGTAGACAATTGGCTAATTAAGCTGGCTGAATATGCTGAAATGGATAAACTGACAAATCTCTTAAAAGAAAGAACAACAGAAAAATATTTAAAAGACTGGAGACCCTACATCGAATTTTTACAAGAAGAAGGAATAACAGCAGCGGGTTTTGATTAACTCTTCTTTTTTCAAGGAACGGCCGAATTAGACGACACTAGAACAACAGGATAAGATCCTGGAAAAACGGAGGAAGTCACCAGTTGCAAAGAATGGACATTTATATGTTAATTGGGAAAAAGGGGTGATAATGAACCCTGAAGTTTTAATATATTGTAGAATCAAAAAGTTAATAAAAATGATCTAAAAAAAAAAAGAAAGTTGGTATTTCGTACACCTCAAGAACAAGCAAGCACTACACGCCCAGGTGCCAGGGTGACCATGTGTGTTGCCCAAAAGGGTTTGGCGTATCACCTGTGACATGCGTGTCATAGGTTCGTCATCACTGGTCTAGAAAGAAGACCTCAGCAGTCCATACACACAAACAAGCAAAGAGAGAAAAAAAGTTGAATGGAAAAGAAGTGCAAAATGCAGGACTTGACCTTAAGGGCAAAGTGAATATTCACTTTATCTTTCAACTGTGCACCCAGTCCCAGCCTTCTCTAAAACTTACTCATAACTGTGTTGTACTGCACAATGACATCATCACATGACTCTATGCCAGGGTTTCCCAAACTGTGGGTCGGGACCCACCTCTAGGAAATTTAACCGTATTTTAAATAACTTTTTTGATGTAATTATTTAATTAAGTAATAAAAAAATTGTAATAAAACTTTGTTTGTTATTTGAAAAGTCCTTTATTCATATTGGTAACGGTTAAATTTCCTAGAGGTGGGTCCCAAGTTGGTAAACTTATATTAGATGGGTCGTAGCCCAGACAACTTTGGGAGCCACTGCTCTATGCTATTTGGGGCCTGATAGGGACTGAGGGAAGCATAACATAATGGGCTTTAAGGAGGCCAGGACAGTCAGTGAAGGAGCAAGACAAATGTTCATCTTCCTTTTACATCTGCGTTTGTTAGACTTTCTTATAGCAAACACGGTCTTAATATAGAGGGGAAAGGCCATCTCGAACATATCAAAGAACATCTGGGACAATCATTTTGCATGTCTCTAATGAACTGTCCACTCCCTTTCCCTTCTGATGATTTCACTGATACTTTTAAATGCTCCTTGTTATACGAGAAGCAACATTAATGCCAATTGCTTGAAATGCTAAATTCAAGGGGAAGAACTATGAACACATTTGCTCAGGTTCATAACCTTTAGAGCAGTGGTTCTCAATCTGTGGGTCACACCCCCTTAGGGGGTCAAACTACCCTTTCAGAGGGTTCGCGACGAGTCTCCCTCCACCCCTCCCTCCCCCCATCCCAGCTGCCCCACCCCCATGGCTGGGGGTCTCCATGACATGAGGAACTGCATTAAGGGGTCGTGGCATTAGGAAGGCTGAGAACCGCTGCTTTAGAGGCTTAATTTGCCTTGCAGCTTCTATACACAGCATAAATTCTTGGGAATAAGTTTATAATTAAATATGTCTCTGCAAACCATCAAAGTATTCCCATAGGTATTTCATAGGCGATGAAGTAAGTTATCCTGTCTGAAGACCTATGATTCAGAAGGGAAAAAAATGTGTGTCAGCTTTTTATTTTTTGGCATCATATTCTTATTTATGGAAAGGAATAGGGCTACACATATTTTCTGATTGCTGCTCAGTAATGGATAGTAAATAAGAACAGTTGAATACTTAACATTCAAATGTTTTCTTTTTCCTAAAGTTAAACATTAATACAGAGCAGCATTTTGGTTTTTTTCTACTTTGTCGATTGGGAGATAGAAACTAAGATAGAGTCATATGTCTAGGAATAGCTGCACCAATGCTGAATTATTTTTCAGTGATAGAACAGGATTACTCTTTCAATCAGTATGAAATCACCCCATATCTTCAACTGAACTATACCAAACAATAGTGCCAAAGATTGTGTCAGCAGCATGTAAGGAGATCTGCACCTTTATGAATGTTATCATTTTGTAATGTGGGAAGCCTAATGAAAAGTTTTGTGTGTTATGGGGGAAGGAGCCTCCTACCATCAGTTCTAGATAGCATCATCTTTCAATTACCTTAGGACAAACCCAGCAAACTTCACAGCCTCCCACTGCAGGATTCAATCACTTGAGAAGCTGCACCTGCTGTTTTTTTCTTTAATGCGCATATATCAAAAGGCACAAATTACATTTAGCATCCATGCCCCGTGACTACTCCTTCTAGCATCTCTGTTTTCTCCCACGTGTCATTGCTATTACCTCTCTCTTCTCCCACTTTCTCAGGGATTGCTATTTCGTTAAATGTTGAAGCTACTATTTATCTGACCAGTTCCTAATACACTATTTACACCTCTGTAAATTATAGCTATAGCTCAATCGGAGTTATCCAGTGAACATTTTATGCAAAGCTAGATAGAAACTTAAGAGAAGCCGAAGAGAAAAAGAAAGCTGCATCCAGACAGGGGCGCGAACTCATAAATATTTTGGAACAGTATTTGATTTGCCAGACATGGCTATGGTGCTCTCAACACAGCCCTGAAGTATAGACCTCATATCCCAGTTTTAAGATATTGTTTCACAGTATCAACTCAAAACATCAGCCTAACAGCTGGGCAAACTGAAATAATCCCAGAGGTAGTTCAGAAATATCCAAGAATAGTGTAATAGATACATGACATGTGGAGGCAGCCAAAGAGGTGGCAAGAATAAACAGAGGAACTATACAAGGAAGTTCTCAACACCACTGGTAACTATGATGGTTTGGTCACTCACCTAGAGCCAGAGATACTAGGCCCTTCCTCCATGGAACCTTGAACTTGATTAGGAACCACCATGATCATCTTCTGGGCCAAATATATCTGCATCTAGCTGTTTCTCTGACCCATTCTATATTCTGAGGGGTAACATATTCCAAAGAGCACTGGAAGATTTTTTTTTAAAAAAGATGTTGGCACCTGAAGTAAAACCACTCTAAATAGATGACTCACAATGTGAGGGTGAGAGTGAGCTAAAGTCATGACAAGAATGATGTAGGTGAAGCAAATGGCATTGAAGCAGGGTCGCTGCTTATTACTGAAATCTTAGCTTGTCACAATGACATAGCAGGCAGAAGGACTGCAAATGAAAGGAAGCCAGATATTCTCTGCTAATAAAAGCTAATTCACAGAATAACATTGTGAATTGTAAATGTTGCATGCAGATTATTCACTCAAATCTTTAGGGGCCTTAGAAACCTGATGTACTCCCGGGGGGGGGGGAGTAATATGGCAAACATGGCCTATATTGGCACCACTGAGCTAAAGTAATATTTTGTGACTTCATTGTTCTAATTTATTAAGATTTAGGCTGAATCCCCAAAAGACTTATTAGCCCCTCTCGGCTTCCTCTGCCGTCACTCTGTTATAGCTGACTTTAAAAGTCCCCTCCACTTCCAGAATAAGCGTCCCCCTGGCAACCGCGATCTAAACGGACTTTCCGTCCCCGTGGTAGCAGTTTTCTCTTTCCAGGCATTTTCCCCCCCCCGCCCCCTCTCTTGTTAAAAGGAAACATAGCCAGATCTCCGTCTCTTGAAACTGCTCCCCCCCCCAGCAAAGCAGATGAGCGCTCATTCTGTCAATTTCATTCACTTTCAGCAATTACTTTCACTTTGTTCTCTATTAGAAAAGGATTTTCTGCCCCGGTAAAGTCAGCGGCTGGAGGATCGGGAGCGCGATCCTTCGCTCATTCTCTTTTAAGGCTTCACTTGAAAACAATGTTGCCATTCTGAGCAATTCTGGCTCTTTTTACAAAGGAAAGGAAGCGAACCTGCTGCATTTCTCAGATGTGTGAATGCTTTTTGGCTGTGTGTGCAAGCAAGCAATCCCCGCCCCTTTTGCCACGGAGCGTCCTCAAGGCAGATATAGCGAGCAAAACCCGCAAATCACCAAAAGAGCGCTGAAACTCTTCTTTAAAGTGCACGTATTTTATCGCGGGTGTCTCACTTTGCTAAGCTCCCTAAGCGCCTTGTAAAGCCCGGAATGTGGATGCTCAGAGGCAAAAGGAGTGTCCTGGCACACTTTAAATTCCATGGGGACAGGGCTTTAGCATTATCCTAAATTATTTCCATTTTGAGAGGAAGTAATTAAGCATACATGTTTTTTATACTAGTCACTCATTATCTTCATATGTTCCTCTTTTACTCAATTATATACCTGTTACCTGCTTCTCAACCTCTGTATGATTATGAGCTAGATGCCCATAAAGCTTTACATACTCTTTGTGCCAAAGATCTCCATAACAGCTCAGCCAAACCATTGGCACAAGAGCTAACAGAATCCCAGACACCGCCTTTGGATGTACCCCTGGCTTCCTCAAAGGTATCTGGACCAGTTGCTTAGAACAATTCATCTATATACCATAAATCAATGTACACATCTCAATACCTCTGGATTACCTGGTTTTATCACCCTGGATAAATGACCTTCTTTGCCATCAGCATTCCTACCGGACAGCATCTAACATCCTGTTAAGATCATCTGCAAGATTTCTAACATCTACCCAGATTTTGACACTTGAAAGATGTGGATTGGAATATCATTGCCCTTGGCACTGACTTCCCAGAGTTTTTCCTATTATCGGTGCCTTCCCCTAAGTTCTGTATTGAAATTCATGTTTATTCATACTTGTGTTTAATTGGCTTTTACTTTATATTTGGTTTTAAATAGCCTGTGTATGTTTGTTTTGATACGGTCAATTTTGACTAATCAATAAATCATTGCTTATGTAATTATGTATATGCATTTCAGATATACAGGAATGATGCACCTCTTGATACTAAGTAAATAAGTAAATAAACAAATAAACAAATAAACAAACCTGTTTCTTGGAAACTGACAGCAGGGCAATGTAAACGGACTCTGTGCTCTTGTCATAGTAAAGTAGCCTATATGACAACATTGGAAAGATGATATGTAGCCTCAGTAAATCAAGTGATTAAAATGTGACTTAGCAATATTGATTTTACATGTATCTAAGGATATTTGACTACCTTTTACAAAAAATTTCCATTGGTCCTGCTCTTATCTCTGTGGCCAATCTCAAACAACGGTAGTGGGAGATTCTGATTCGCCACCCTGGGAACTCACTTGTGGAGTTCCTCGGGGGTCAATCTTATTGCTTTAATATCTATATGAAGCCAAGGGAGAGGTCATCAGGAGATTTGGAGTGAGGTGTCATCAACATCCAGATACCCAGCTCTATCTCTCTATGCCATCTGAATCAGGAGAGGCAGTTGAAGTGCTTGGCAGGTGCCTGGAGGAGGTAATGGGCTGGAAAGGAACACGTTGAAGCTGAATCCCCAAATATCTGAAGGAATGTTTACTCCCATATCAACCTTCCCATGCCTTAAGATCCAGAGAGAAGGCCCTCCTGGTTGTACCACCACCCTCTGCAGCAGCAGGAGTGGGCACCTGGGAAAGGGCCTTCTCAGTGATGGCCCCTGTGCTGTGGAATAGTCTCCCCCTTGAGGTGTGTCTATCACCTTCACTGTACGTGTTTAGGAAATGTGAAGACACACCTCTTTGCCCTGGCCTCACGGGCATCTCAAGCAGAGACAAGGACAAACCTATTCCTGCTCTAGAATCCCAGCAAATGGCCTTAGAAGCGCCTTGCTCCCCCCACCCAGCCCGAAAGATGCACCCAGGCATTCATTCTACCAGCCATTGATACATCAGCCATTGATACCCTACCTTAAAGCCATCTAGGCTGGTAGCTGTCACCACCTCTTCCGGCAGCACCTTCCATAAGCTGATGACCCTCTGGGTGAAGAAATACTTCCTCTTGTTGGATCCGGCTCTCCTGCCCATCAGCTTCATAGATGCCCCCTGGTTCTAGTGTTGTGCGATAGAGAAAAGAAATTTTCTCTATCTACCTTTTCTATACCAGGCATAATTTTATATACTTCTGTTCAACTCCCAGAGCAGACGTGGAGGGGCATCTAAAGATAACAGTTGTTGTCAACACCATACTTGATATGCTTATTAGCAGATATGGGGTGTTTTTCCACTTAGCACTAAAGGAGCCATTATGGGTCCTTAATGGGTACTCTAGTGCTAGTGGAAAAAAACCCTAGCACTAGATTACCCATTAAGGAACCATTAAGGACCCTTAATGGTCTTTAATGGGTACTCTAGTGTCCTTAATGGGTACTCTAGTGCTAAGTGGAAAAACACCCTAAATCTAAATTTATTTAATGGTTCCTCATCTCAAGATAAAGAAGGAAAGAATACATTTTTATCCTCTTGTGGTGCCAGCCTTGTGAACTATTGACTAGCCTCAATGAATATTCATCTCTCACCCCACTTCTTCTGTGTCAGTAAATGAACGGATAGAGATAATCAGTTCTTCTTGCTATAAATCTTAACTAAAGCAAAAGCTCATCTGACAACACTACTTTCAGATATTATATCCTCTTAAGATCACTGACAAAACCTGAGTTGTACGGTCAAATTTGTTAAATCATTATATGAAGAGTGTTTTCAAAAAGAATGCATACTGAAATTCATTATGTTCTTCCCTGCTTTGGCTACATATTCATTTGCATTATTTTTTTTCTGCCTTTTTTCTGCTTTGTGTACTCTTTTGTGCTAAAGCATCACAGAAGAAAAGTTCCTAACTATAATCATAGCACAGGCTATAAAACTGCTTCAGTCAATCACAATTCTATCAGATATTGTATGCATACGTGTATGGTACTTGCTGTCATGAAAAAAGCATTTACAAAAGGTGATGTGCTGCCACCTGTACTCTGAATACAGTACTGTAATGGCATTTTTCAAAATGTAATGAAAGGATAGGATTTGTGTTGTGGTTTATAGACCAATAATCTTTCAGGTTTGTGTTTCTGCATCCTTTAATTGTCCTAAGAGGCTCTTAAATGTACACAGGTCCGCATGCTCTCTATCACTCACTCTCCCACACACACATACACTAGTGCACACAAACCTCAGCTTGGAACCAAAAGTGGTTTTCAAATCAAAAGTACCTTTGCTCGGATCTGTCAGCCCCACTGGTTCCTCCAAGATCACCTGCCCACCTGAAGAACATCGTACATGGTTTCAGAGGGCTCATTAATTCACAAGTCAAGGAGGGAGCTGTGGGGAACAACCCAATGAATTCAACTCTTTCTTTCATTACTACTCTGTTTCCGGTCCTTTAGCCAGTTACCAGTCAAGGACAGGACCTGTCCGCTTATTCCATGTCAAAAGCCTTCTGAAAGTCCAGATAATGTATACTGGTTCACTTTTTTCCACATGCTTATTAAAGCTCTCAAAGAATTTTAACAAGTTGATAAGGCACGATTTACCTTTGCAGAAGCCATGCTGATTTTCCTTCAGCAATGCTTCTTCCCCTATATGCTCGATAATTTTATCCTTAATGGTGGTTTACATCAGTTTTGTTAGGCATTGAAGCCAGTATAAGAAAATGTAAAGATGTGAACAGGAGGCAAAAGGGTTAAGGAACAGGAGACAAAGTGTTCAAGGACAGCTATGTGTTTGGATTACGTAAGGATTGTGCAACACAGGCTTGTGCAACACAGATTGTGCAACGCAGATTGTGCAACACAGTATTGTGCAACACAGGCTTGTGCAACACACAGGAAGTGAGTCACCACCGCTTGATAAGAAAAGGTATAAAAGTGCCCACACACTGCTGTGTGTATTGATTGCTGGTCGGGAGTTTGGATGGAGAGATGTATACTTGTACATGCAGCAACCTTTAAGAATAAAACCTCTGCGGAGAGAGATTTCGGCTTCAGTCTGTTTCTTACACAGCGGGCAGGAGGGATTTCCTGATAAAGCTGGACAGCTCCAAGGACGTCAGAAGTTTCCGAGGCAACAGAAGATTGCCTTGCTGGACGCGTCTGGTGATTTACACCAACAAGTTTACCTAGAACTGATGTTAAACTGACTGGTATATAATTTCCTGGATCACTCCTGGGTCCTTTTTTGAAGATTCCTGTTAGATTTGCTACCCACCAGTCTTGAGGCACAGAGCCTGATCTTAGAGGGAAATTATATAGTCATTTTTAATGGATCCATTTTTAACTTTTATATTGGTTTTATTGTATTTCACTCTGAAGCTTTAGTCCTTGGTATATGGTGGGAGATAAATACAAATAAAACAAGTAAATGTTCCACTAGGGCTCATGGCACTAGGAAATTCTTAATTTTACCTCATGGGTCTGCATGAAAGCTGCCCAATCATGGCACCTTAGAATTAAGTGGCCAGTGCTCAGAGCGGAAAGAGGTGAGAAGTAGGGTCCCCCAAGGTTCAGTGTTGGGAACTATGCCTTTTAACTTATTCATAAATGCTCTAGAAGTTGGGGTACATAGTGAAGTAGCAAAGTTTGCTAATGACACTAAATTGCTCAGGGTAGCAAAAACTGAAAGTGACTGCAAAGAGTTCCGTCTCTTGACATTGGGTAAGTGGGTAATGGAGTGGCAAACGCAGTTCAGTCTAGAGATGTGCACAATTTTTTCCCCATTCACTTTGCATCAAAGTGAATGGGATAGAACTTTGCATTTGTGTGAATGAAGCGACTTGAAACATGCTACGCTTCAGATTCACTTCAAATTTGCTTCAAATCCCTGCACATCACGCCTCAGAATCCCCTCCAAATCTGCTCTGAAGCTTCAAATGAAGTGGTCATTTCACATGTAAAGGTCAGACTTCAATATAACCAATATTCAATTTGAATATAAAGTTTTAAACCTTTGCAATTTGTACAATTAGGGAGAGAGAAAATAAATCAGCAGATGTCATTTTGCCTCTTTATCAATCTATCGTGAGGCCACATTTGGAATATTGTGTACAATTCTGGTCATCATACCTCAGAAAGGGTACTGTAGAACTGGAAAATGTGCAGAAAAGGGCAACCAGAGAGATCAAGGGGCTGGAACACCTTTGTTACAAAACCACATTGCAACATTTAGACCTTTTCTGTTGGAACTGGCAACTCAACATGCTTGGACATTAGGCAAATGTTGTATCTCTTTAAGTTATATCCCTCCTGTTCCTGAGTTCGGTTGATGAACGGTATGCCCTGGTCAGTTAAGTTCTTTTACCTTCTTCCAATGGAAGAAGTCTCTTTCACACACAGCTGATGGCACATTGGGTGCCCACTTGTCTAGGGAAGTTTGCTCATTAGGGTAGTTATGTCTTACTTCTTTCAACTGCAACAAAGGAATGTTAAGTTTGCTTGAATAAACCTGTTTTTTGCATTACTTACTGAGAAAGCGGTTTCTTTTCATTGTATTGATCCAACAACCAACTTCTAACATGTTCAGCCTTGAAAGGCAGTGTTTAAGAAGTCACCTGATTGGAATATATAAAATCATGCATGGTGTGGAAAAGGTAGATAAATTCTTTTCTCTATTGCACAACACTGGATCTAGGGGGCACTCTTATGAAACTGATGGACAGGACAGTTAGGACCAACAAGAGGAAGCATTTTTTCACCCAGAGGGCTATCCATCTATGGAATTTACTGCTAGAAGATGGTGATAGCAACCGGCCTAGATGGCTTTAAGAAAAGATTAGATAAATCCATGGAAGAAGGGTTTATCAATGGCTACTAGAACGGATGCCTACCTCCAGGTTGGAGAAACAGGCATGATGCCTCACAAGGCCATTTGCAGGCAACTGTTTTCCCTTTGTCTTCTGCTTGAGATGCCCAGAAGCAATTGGTGGGGTGCAAAAGAAGAAAAAAGGTTGTGTAGACAGCCATAAATCATAAACAGAAAGCTACGTATCAAGGAGTTAATTTCCAATCTGAAACCAAGGCAGAGTAATTTAAGGTGCCAAAAGATCAAGAAGTTAGTCCAGTCATCGATTCTAACAATAAGGGGAAGCATAGAAATGCACCATGATAATAAGGCAAACACAAAACTATAACTGAGCAACAGGGACAAATGCCCAAAGTGACCCCCTCAAAGGGCCATCTGCCACAACACCTTTGGGGCAGACATAAATAGAAGGAAATGAGGTGCCCAAACAGAGAATAAAAAGTGAAATGTTCACTTTCATCCATCATGAAGCTCACACAGTCAACAAAATCTGAGATATTCTTTTCGTGTACAGAATGTTAGCATTGCTGAGAAAAAAATTAAAAAGTGTTCATGCTCACTTAAGTAGCAAGGATGATGCTGATTCAGAAAGTGGTAAAAGTTAGCATGAAAAAAAATATTTGGGGCATGCGAATGGACCACACTCCATTTTAATACTTCTGTGATGGATAGCAGGGTGGATGGATCCCTGGGCCTCTGTCCTTGCTACGGCCCCTACTGAGGGATGGTGCTTAGAAGAAAAAAGTTCTTAAATACCTGAATCAGGTAGAGTCCATAGAATTACAGAAAGCTCTAAAGGCCTACAGCCTAGCAAGTGCCCACTAGAGGAAGCGAGGAAACTTTTCATTCATTCATTCATCACAATCAATGGTACCTCAACATGTTCGTTTTGGCCACTTAAAATTCAGGTAGTTTTTGGGTGACAATTTTAGAAGCAGAATATGCTTTTATTCTTATTTGTGCTGCACACATGTAAAACAACCACAAATGTGGAGTTATTACCAAAACAAAAAAAGTTTCCCTGCAAAATAATGTGGTCACCAACTCCTGATTCACTGGCTAAGAAATGGGTGGCACTTCCCCAATGAAGTTTCTCCAAGGCAGAGCAGCCAACAGTGGAGGGTAAGAAAATAGAAATGTGAAGAAATCCCTTTTTTCTTTCTTTTTGCTGTTCTATTTGAACTGAATTGAGCTGCCCCTTGGATGCATATTTCTTAAGTTATGTAAGAAGCAAAAAAAAAAAAAACCAGATCTGAATAATGCAACTAATTAATTTATTATAAAAGAATAACAACAAGGACTACACAACAAGGGACATAGGGAACTAAGGCACTTATTTAAATGATTCAGTGTCCTTGATTGCTACTACACAAAACATGAACTGTATTATCATCAGAAATTGTGTCAAGGCATTTGTCACAACGTTAATGTTCTCAAAATATGGTCATGAGAACTCATGCAAACGTTGCCTCAATATTTTACAAAAGCAAACAATGGGAAGAAAATAATTTTTAAGGGGAGGATGAACTGTGTTTGTCTCTTCTGCAGTTACCCAAAAAGTGCTTAGAAAGTTTAAATGCTGAACTACACATAGGTAGAACTATCCGGCCCTTAGTTCTGGGAGATAAAAACTGGTGTGTAGCTGAAATAAAACATCAACTCTGCTTGCTACTGCTCTAAATACATTTTGCACAGTACCAAGGGACTTGAACATGCTAGCTCTATGGTTCTTAAAATGTCTTTATCAGTAATCCAGAAAATACACATTTGTTTGTCACTCTATGGTATAAACCAGGAGAATATTCTATACTTGCACTAATGTTGTGAAGATTTTGGCACTTGATCACTATGTACCAAGACATTTGCATGTGGCCGATGTGATCGCTTGGCTGACTGCAGACTAATATTTTTATTGAGATCATTTTATTTCATTGTGATTTTAGTTCTCATTAACTGGCCTTTTTAAAATTAAGCGTTACAAAATGTCTTAAATGACTCTTAAAATACATATCTGAATTTTAAATACCTGCAAATTTAATAAACAAACAAAAAAAATACATTCAAGTACATTTACCTGAAATAACTTCCAGTTGCTTTATTTCCAAATAAAGTACATTTATCCAAAGAAGCATGTGTATTCAAACATAGAATATTTCCAGCAATAGTTATAGTCTATTTCCATTCACAGTTTTTTTTAGTGCAAAGCACTAAAGGGCCAAACACCTATCCATATAAGAATATTTTCATTTATGATCAACATTTTTAGATATATTTTATTATATAAAAGGTATATACTGAAACAAGTTATTTTTCCAAAGGAAAGGAATCAATATTTAAAGCCAAGGTTTCTCTAATTGTAGATCAGAGGTAATTTTTCCAATTGCTTTACTCTATGTCAGCTCCCATGTTCTCTGAAGGACTCCCAACTGTCCTAGAGAAGCTTCTAAATTACAAACGGATGAAAACTTGCAAGTGGAACAAAGTGGGATTTTGTTCAAAGGAATTCTGGATCCAACCCGTCATTTTTTAAATTGTGGCAAATTGATAACAAATACTAAGAACTTCCTAAAAATTAGAGAAATGCACAGAAACCTGCCCATTTTTTATAAAAAATGGTAGGCATACTACTGTCTTGATAATGAACTGATTACAAAATAGACAAGAATAACCAAGAATCTCATAAACTTTACAGTGAAAATCAAGTGCTACCTATAGTGGTCGTTCAACATCTTGTGGGCAGAATCAAAAAAGCCCTTACGCTATATTCCTTTAAAACAACATTTAAGCAACTACAAACAAATGAACTGTCTACAAAAAACAGCTACTAACTTCACAGGAACATTAGTGTACTGTCTTTTAAAAATAATCACTAGAAAGAATATAAACTGCTTCTATTAAAGTGCTTGTGTATATATTTATATATATATATTTATTTAAAAAATTAAAATAGGGGAATGTGTATCACTTGTAAACTTTCATACGAAAGACTGTCCAATATGCTAACCATGCAAAATTACTATGGATCTCTGCAGCAGGTTCAGTACAGTCAAATGTAATACTCCAAAATTTATTCAGGCATGAACTGAAATTAGAGCAAATGCTAAATTACAATTCAATTACAATTCATTCAAAGAATACTAAGAAAGTTCCCATATACATTCATTTATAAAAATATTTTTAAAGTACATCATACAGCAAGGGGTCACTTAGTAGTATATCACAGCACACATAAAATCCGTTCAGCAAAGTCAGGATTATATAGGAAACAAGTAAACGTAATACCTCTTTCAGGTGACAATTTCCTAAAATAAAGATTTTCAAAAAAAGTATTTGAAAAAATTCCTTTTTAAAAAATGTTCATTTCCTATCCAACCCTACTCAAACATAGAAATCAAGAGTTTAAAGTATTGTTTTTAATGTAATTTATAATTGGAAAAGTTGGACGTTTAAACATTTATGAATATCAAAACATTTAATAAGAAAATAGCTTATAAAAATATTTCTTCTCATCTTTTCAGATATTAGTGGTTTTAATTCCAATTTTACCACACATCACTTAATGGAAGAAATACATATAATACAACTTCAAATGGATTCATCTGAAGGAAGCATGAGAAGACACATAAAATCATTTCTTCTCCAGTTAGCTGATTATGAATTTGGTAATAATCCATTTCATTATTATTATTTTTTAAAAATCACCAACTGCTGCTCCACGTCCTGAACCTGATGATGGATAACAAATGGGAACATATTTACACACAAATGCGCAACACACACCCACACACATTCACATTTTAGAATAAATTCCACAAGAGGTTTAATTATGGGACATCACCTAAAGGTAATGGCAAATAATGACAATTTGCTATTGGAATCATCAGTGGATCATTAGAGACTGAGGTCCTTTCTGCACACACCTGTCCATTTCATAAAAGGAGGTATGCCCTGTCATGCAACAAGACATTTGATCAATGCTGGGATGAGTTGCTGCTGAAGTGGGGCACAGTTGTCTGCATTCAGACAGCCCATTCTGTTCCATACCCAACTGCTGCCTCTAAAGAGCTTTCCAAAGCAGCACCAAGGCTCTGAAGACTGTAAATTTTCATTCCCAGCCACTGGATTTTCCAGCTGGCCCGTTTTCAGTGTGGACCCACTTCCAGCCGTACATTCTGGAGAGCTTCCAAAAGAATCTCTGTGGTATACTAGACCACAGGGGCATGCCATCTGCATGCCTCCCTGGCCCTGTATACTGGCCTTGGGTTAATTGTATACCTCATCATTGAGATATACTGTTAAACTGGGCTAAGATGCCATTTTGGGGAATCTGGCCCATTTTGCACTTCATCCAACGCAGACGAAATGTGACTGGGAGGACAAAGCCTGCCGTAGTCACGTTTCATCTGCATTGGATGAAATGCAAACCAGTCCCCTGTTCCGGGATTTATCCTTGAACAATGAAAAATGCAGAAAAGTGCTTGGGGAAGTTTGTATGATCTTTTAAAATATATTTTGTTCTTGACTGCTAGTTGCCCAACAACACTGCAGGTCAAAACATATTAAGGGTATTTTACATTAACTTCTCTGATCCCTCACTCCACTGTTATTTTTAATTTGAAAAGCAACAACTTCATATATAAAGGGATACCACCAAAATACCTGATAAGATAAACAATTTGTTTTTAAAAAGAAACTGGTACTTTGCCCTAAGCAAAAACATTTTAATGTGAAGGTATTAACTTTAACTTAAAGAGTTATATACCATAATTTTATATTCTTTAAAACGTATTATCATTTCTGCAAAATTTGTATGCAAAAATCTTTGCTAACATCTAAACCACAGGCAATATACTGCCCACAGGCCATGCTGAGCTTCATCAAGGCTTTCTACTATCTGGCGAGTACCATGAAGTGCAAGTTAGTTTTTTAAAAAATTTGGAACTATGGTACCTACTGCTACACTAAGGCAAAAGAACCTAATATTAAACCTTGACAAACCAACCATGTACAACTCAAAACTGTACTAGGTTAAATGACTTGAATGAAAACCAATTCAGAAATCAAACTCCTAGGCTATAAACAATTTTGGCTGAAGAAATACAATATTCTTTATCTTCTGCCCATCAAATCTATGAAGAAAAGGGTGTCTGAACAAAAAGTACCAACTGAAAAGTTAAGCAAACACTTAAGGCACTAGCTGTTCCTCACCAAACAAGAGCTTTAGATCTTGTGCTTCTGCCTTTGGTTTTATTGTTTTCTTCAGGTGAAAGTGATGCATTTGCTTTATGAGTCTTCTTATGATGTTCTAGGAAAGTCTTTTTGGCAAATGCTTTCCCACATTTATTACATCGATGCAGGGAAAAGTTTTTTGTGACTTTCACTTCAATGCCGACATCAGCTCCTTCATATTTTTTGTTCAGTGAATTAGAAGTGATCTCCTGTTTTGAACCATTTTGTCTGCTTTCATCTCTCTGAGGCCCTCTTTTTGCCACTTTATTCAGAACACAGTCAATTGGCTTTTTTATTGCTCTGATTTCTAAACTTGCAGTTATCTTACCAAGATAACGTGAAGACTTTTTATGTACTACTGATATATGTCTTATCACGTCACGCTTTCGGCGTGTTTCGTAAGCACAGAGGGGACACCTGTAGAACTTAACATATATGTTATTTCCATCTGTGTGCAACTCAATGTGCTTTGTTAAATTTTGTTTAGAAGTAAACTGACGTTTACAAAGTTTGCAGTAAAGCTTTTTAAAATCAAAGCCAGCTGAAAGTCTTGGTTTCCTGGTTTTTTTAGGCCCACCTGCAACAGACTGAGTGCTAGATTTAGGATTTTCAGAACTCTGCTTAACTTTATTTCTCTTGGTAGACAGAGTGCTTTTCCTTTCAGTGGATGATGCATTCTTTCTTTCAGTGGACAATGATGTATTCCTTCTCTCGGTGGATGAAGCTGCAGCCTTTCTTTCAGTGGATGAGGCTGTGTTCTTTTTTTCAGCAGTCAACACTGTGTTCTTTCTTTCAGTGGATGAAGGTGCAGTCTTTCTTTCAGTGACCGATATCACACTCTTTTTCTCAGTGGCTGATGCTGCACTCTTCCTTTCGCCAAGTGCACTCTTTCTTTCAGTGGCCAATGCTGCACTCCTTTTTTCTGTGGCCAATGCTGCACTCCTTTTTTCACTGGCTGATGCTGCACTCCTTTTTTCACTGGCTGATGCTGCACTCCTTTTTTCAGTGACCGAGGCTGCACTCCTTTTTTCAGTGACCGATGCTGCACTCTTTCTTTCAGTGGCTGATACTGCACTCTTTCTTTCAGTGGACGATGCTGCACTCCTTTTTTCAGTGGCTGATGCTGCACTCTTTCTTTCAGTGGCTGACGCTGTGTTCTTTCTTTCAGTGGCCAATGCTGCACTCTTTCTTTCACCAGGTACTGCATTCTTCCTTTCAATAGATGCTGAATTCTTTTTGTCACTAGACAATGTGCTTCTTCTTTCATTTGGATGATTTGTTCCCTTAATTTCATTCAGTAAAGAACAAATAATGGGAGGCACTGATTCTGCAGATTCTGATGATTCGATTTTAACTTTCACTTCTGTATTAACAGTACTATTAGTTTTTTTTTCTCTTTTAGTATTTTTTGCAGAAAGAGTTATCTTGTGAACAATCTGCATGTGCTTTTTAAGCATTACTTGGGAACTGTATTTCCTCTGGCACAAGAGGCATTTACAGGCAGTTAAACTGTACTCGGCCTTTGACGATTTCTGTTTTCGAGTCTTGAGAGATCTCTTAGTGGAAGATGTATCTAAGGACAAAGGCTGCCCGGGCTTTGTAGCTATATCAGGAGTTATGGAATCCCTTCTCAGTCCCCTGTGGACTTCATCAAAATGCCTTCTTACATTGGCTTTTGTAGCAAATGATTTAAAACACACAGGACAACTCCTACCCAAGGCTACAAGAACATTCTTACTGCGTCCTCTTCCATATGTCTGGTTTGGCTTTTTTTTAATTTCAATAAATTTCTTTAATTCTTCCATTTTCTTTTTGTGCACTTTTCTAATATGTCTGCGCACACTGCGTCTGGAATGAAATTCTTTTTTACACAAGCAACAGATTAGCTGATGACCAGAGTCAGTATGATCATATCTCGATTCAGGCTTTGAGGTGGTAAGTGGTTCTTCTGGACTCAAGCCATTTTTATTAGTAACGGCAAGAGGAATTTCTACAGTTTCTGCTTCTGCAGGAGCTGGAACAGCTTTGGAAAGCTCTGTGGAAGATTCTGGAACTTCTACAGGAGGTTGATCAGGAATAACATTCACTTCATTGTTGCCAACTATGCTATCAGCCTTTGAAACATACTGAAACACAGCATTCTGGTTAGTTTCTATAGGCTCCAGACGGACTATATAATCTTGCTTGTCTACTTTTGGATACATAGCTTCCAAAAGATCACTTATGGCTTGACTTTGTTTATCATTTACATCAGGTGAATCTGTAAATATAAATAACAGTATATTAACAATTTTATAATTTCTAGGGACAGCAAGAAACTTGGGGGGG
>MTQE01002502.1:930197-942998 GCA_014337955.1 Aspidoscelis marmoratus | reverse complement strand
AACAACATGGATAAGCGACAGAACTTTTGTCAGGCACTGTAGTTTACTATTTCCATTTGGGATAAAACTGGATTCTCCCCATACCTTAATAAGATCACTTTATTTATAATCAAGTACTTCCCTTCTGTTAACTGGATAAAGCTAAAATTTGGAAAAATGTTTATTATTTGTTCTCTTCAGATGAAATCTGGACCTCTCACAATGTTTATTTTAATCAGCATCTTTTCCACTGACAGGATTTTTTTCCCTATAAAAATATTAGAGCCATAATTTGAGAACTTGCAATGCTCCCCACATCTTGCATAACCATCCAGTTGGTAACCCTTTTCCCTTTCATTTTCCCTTTAGAGAAAACACACACACACACAAAAAAAATTATGCCTTTAAGCCAATGGGAATTTAGCTTTATGTAGTGATCTGAAAGTTCACATTAAAAAGTTAATGTCCGTGGGTGGCATCTGACCTTCTAATTCTTTTTTACTACATTTAAACTGGCATAACTGGGAATAAAGCAAAATAGCTGGATATGAACCCAAGTCATGCAACTGAACACTGACAGGATCTGACATTACACTCTTGATTTCCCTAAATCGTTTTAAATACCATATTTTCCGGCGTATAAGACGACTGGCCGTATAAGACGACCCCCAACTTTCCTGTTAAAATATAGAGTTTGGGATATACTCGCCGTATAAGAAGACAATACCCGGTGTATAAGACGACCCCCGACTTTTGAGAAGATTTTCCTGGGTTAAAAAGTAGTCTTATACGCCAGAAAATACAGTACCATCTTTCTACTTCTGTCTTTCTGAAAAGTACCTGATATGATAAGTGAATTAGGGATGTTCCCGAATACTCATCAGGTTTGCAAGCTGTACCAATTCAAACTTTTGCATTTGAATCAGTATTGTCTACATTCCAAGACAATATTCGTTATATTCGTGAAGGGGGGGGCAGCAAAGCAGGTGTCCAGTCACATCTGTGCCCAGTCACATCTGTAGTGGATTCAAAGTAGATTTAGAGTGGACTAGGAACAGATCCGACGGGGTGACTGGCAGCAGGGATTCAAACTGTATTCAAATAGCATTCACGGTGGATTTGAATCCTAGCCTATTCAAAGAGGCTCTATTCACATGAATGCAAATTTCCTTTGCGTTCGCTTCTATGAGAAGCAAACATGAAAAAAATTATACACATTTCTAATGTGAATGCAACGTTTCCTCCTTCCCTAATCTCCTGCTTGTCAAAAGCAAGCAAAAATTTATTTCCTATCATTTCTAGTTATTCAGTTTGCTATGGAACTGATCTATTACTAATTGCTCTTGCTTTGTGTGTTAAGATTCTTGTTTAAAGATAAATAGTAAATCAAGCTACCCGTATTTTCCGGCGTATAAGACGACTGGGCGTATAAGACGGCCCCTAACTTTCCAGTTAAAATATAGAGTTTGGGATATAGTTGCTGTATAAGAAAACAACACCCGGCGTATAAGACGACCCCCAACTTTTGAGAAGATTTTCCTGGGTTAAAAAGTAGTCTTATACGCCAGAAAATACAGTATTTCCTATTATACTAATCTTGCTTTTTTACTTCTAGCCAAGAAAGACTTTAAAATAAGGATTCTTTAAATTTTTTAGGAAGAATTTATACTTCTTAATACAATTCCCTATGGGAATATGGGGAATCCTAAAGGTACTCCTCTGTCACGCCTCACCTCAAGATAGTAGATTTGGTAGCTTTGGGACATGCAAGTGCTTCCACTAGCACCTTGGTCAAGCTATAGAACAAAGAATGAAGTGGCTAATTGACATAACTGATTCTGAGGACCCACTGCCACTAGTACAGCAGCAAAGGTTTGGTGCTATATCCCAGAGTTCAGGGCAATGAAACAAAAAGCAAGAAACTAGAATGCAAGTAGAGGACGTCTTCCAACGTTCACAGCTACTAACAGTGAAACCAGTTTTATCAGCCAGTTCCACTGCAAGCTTCTTCTAGCATCCAAGAGAACCCTTCCAAGTACTTAGAATTAGGTTTCCCTGCCTGAATTTGCCAAGCCTCCTATAACAGGTTTGCAAAGCACCTCAGAGAGAAAACTAATTGTGTCTGCTGCGATTGGGGGGCGGTGCGGTTAGGCACATGGTGAAGTGGGGTTTTTTAAGGCATGTGGTGAGTTTCATCTGCATATTTCAATGATGTGTAAGCAACCATACACTCTAGATTCATGCCCATTATAGCTTATTAAATCTAGCTGAGACAGATGGGGTGATGATCAATACTTCTGGCATTATGTCAGCATACAGGCAGATATTTCTTCTTAATATCTGCCCACCATCACTTCCTTATATTACTGACCTATGGATCAGCACAGTAGGGAGAGAGTGAATGACAGAAGGCATATATGGTCTTAATATGGAGCTTAGCAGCTACCACACTCAGTAAGGCTCAGAAACTGCCCAAGCTCTTATGCAATACTTCAACCACACCTTTCCTTGCCGTATTTAGTCCACCAGGCTGAGAAATCTCTGCAGTACCCAATCTAAAAACTAACCATCATTTGAATCCTATAATGATACTGCTGGCTAACCTATCTGCCTATCTAAAAGATAATAATAAAGCCAGCATTTACTCAAAACTGCATCCAAGCTTAGAAGAATCAAGACTATGTTCCATCCATCTGCTGTAGGGATGGTTACCAGCAGCAAGTGCATTAAGGGACTTTCTTCTACATATTACTGCAGAATATGGGAGGTCCTACCTTATGGTCTGCCCACACAGAATGGAGCATAATTCAGATCAGGGGGGTCTGATCTGGATTAGCAGTAGTCCTCAACATTGAGGACTACAAGTGAACCAGTTCAGCTTAGTCCAAAAGGCAGAGCTATGTAGATAAATGTGGCATAATATAAATACCTCCTGCATACAGTTTACTAGGTCATAGGTGGCAACAATTCATGAAAAAGACAAAAACACAACAAAACCAGAACACTATACAGCCCAAGACATTATACAAATCACTGAAACTCTTCACAAAACACAAAAATTAGTACCAGACAGGATACTAGATGGTTTTACAAATGGTATGTGAAAATTATCAATTATCCAGGTATATAACTTGCTAAAACAATTTATAAAATCTGAAATCTTAGTTCCAATAAAAAAGTATACAACACTATCAAGGAATGTAACATAACAATGACATTAGCTTGTCATCCTAAAATGTATATACTAGGTTCAAATGCAGTATTCCTGCAAGTGTCCAGTGACAAGGAGTACTACAATCACTTGGCTGACTGTTATTGGTGCCAAGAGAAAAGCAGTGAAACTGATGTTTATATGGAAGTACTTGAACTTTAAAAGCACATTAACACCGTAAGTAAAGCTATGCATACCTGATCGAAAACATTCAATAATTTGTTGAATGCCAGATTTTGATGTCTGAAGAGGTTGCTGTAGTAAAGGAGGATCTCCAAGCTCCAAAGTATGCACTACAGAACATTAACAATAAACAGCAAAAGAAAAGAAAAGACTAAAGAACATATTCACATAAGATAGAGAAGTGCATTAACAAAAATTATGCGTTTGGTTTGCTGTCTAACCAAAAACCCACTTATTCAGTTCAACAGTGAACCATTATTTGAACAAAAAGTTGTTCACATGAAATTATGTGCTCATTTATGCTTTCCAAGCCATCAGTGACAAATGAGTATTTTTAATCTCTGTCTCCAGCATTTAGGATGCTTAGTTTGACTCTTTTTAAAAAAATTATGACAACTGCTTTCTAAATCTAAATTACTAATGTTCAGTCTAAATGACCTATTTTTAGATTGTCTTTAGATATTAATATAATTTTTTACAAGCAGGTTAATACTAACTATGAAAAACTATACAAATACCTAAACATATTTTTTACAACAGAACATTTAGATCATTGAAAATATCCATTATACAAGTATCAATTAAATCTTAACTATTCTGTTTTTCTGTGTACAATTGCAGATAACTGTTGTTTCAACTGCTGGTACACTGAATAATAATAATAATGGGTGTGTTAGACAGATGAGTTTTTAAAAACTTTATTATTTTGTAGTTTACTGTTTTATATGGGAATTGCAGGCTGCTCTGAGCGGCATGGTGGCTTTAGCTGCCCTCCTATCAGAAACCACCCTGACGGTTTTGTGTTACAAAGAAGACTGATGTCTCTGTGCTTTCTCTAATTTTTTAATTGCCAGCTACTCGACTATAAAGGAGGGCTGGTGTCTTACAATGAAGGCATGAGCTGGATCAGCCTACACTGCAGCTTCAAAGCTCACATGAGATTCCCAGCCACATCTCTACACCTCTGAGGGTTAGGGGCATGTTGCCATAGATATTCATTAACATGCAGATCTAGGAAGCTTAGAAGTGTTCTGCACAGACCCTTAATCCTAAAACAGATATTAATACCCCTTAACCACAAATCACCCTTGAATGAGCAAAAAATGTGGATGGGAAGGATACTGTTTGACATCTGACAACAGTTTATAGCCTCAATCAGCAAACAACACTGGTTCTCTTCATTTAATTTAAAAATATACTGCAATAATAATCTAACTCTAACCACTGATACCTCCAACTAATCAATGAAAAAGTTTTATTTAGCTACTGGTCTGTACACTGCTGGTGAGGCATATGACAGCCCCAAATATAACAGAGCAATGGGTAGGTTCAACAGCAACAAGCATCACTGAAAGGTTCATCAGTCAATACTTTGCAGCAGTTATGAAGACAACTCAAAACCCAACTCAAGGTCTCATATAGCTCAGAATAACAAGGCTTTTAGCTTGACAACTACTCAAGCACAAATAACACCTTAAGCTACCTCTCCACATTCTTACTTGGATCAACTGCTTTCTAAGCCACTTTCTGATCAAGAGAAGAGAGTGATGGATGCCTTTATGCCACTGATTAAGTCAAGGCTTAGTGGTTCTTCAGCATCACAGATGGGCCATGGTCAGCAAGAGGGGATGTGGTCAGCTGCAAACCCACACTTAAAGTAGTCGGTTGCTTTCAAGGTTTGCTAAAAATTTATTTTTCATAAATATTATTTTTTTCAATTTTTTCAATTTAATTATAAATAACAACGAAGGACCATAGAATATCAGCTGTTGTGAGAGTGCTTTGAAGGATGGAAACTCTCCATTTTAGCACCCATTAAGGACCCATTTCGCTGAGAGGTGGATGACCCCATTTCCACTACGGACCCAATTAGGGACATATCTGTTTCCACCGCAGCTAGGGAAATCTGGATCATATGGGTCTTTCAGGACCTATATTCCGGATTTCGTGTAGACCACATTAAAGGGGTCTACAATGGGGTCTTCAGCCATCAAATCCGGATTATAGGGAGCCTGTTTCCACTGCAATTGGGCAATGGGGTCTAGTGGGGGCTCAGGGGAGGGAGCACCCATGGGGGGTGCCCCATAAGCTAAACTCCAGTCCCTCCGAAGTCATTCTGAAGTTGCCTTTGGAGATTAGCAAAGGCTCCGAAGGGTTTTTTCTGCAGAGCCTGTGGTAATCTCCAAAGGTAACTTCGGAATGATTTCAGAATGACTTAGAAGGGACTTCATAGCCTTTGCTAATCTCCGAAGGCAACTTCGGAGACTGCACACCCTGTCCCCCCAAACACCTGGGCTGACAGGTAGATCCCTTGTATGTAGATTCGGATTTGCAAATGGGTGCTCCAGTGTTTCCACAGCAGGCAAGCTAGCACCTATTGCTAGACCACCCATGGAAACAAATTGGGTACTTCCCTTAATCCAGATCTAGGGTGATCTACTAGATCCGGATTAAAGGAAGTACCCATTCCTTAGATCCGGATCTCCTTATATCCAGATTAAAGGAGAGTGGTGGAAAAGCACCACTGGATTAAGGGAGGTACCCAATGTATCCCCACGGGCGGTGCAGCACCCAATAGCAATGGGTGCTAGCCTGCCTGGAGTGGAAATGCCAGAACACCTATGTGGAGAATCCAGATCAACTCATGTGTGGCCTACCTATGAGCCCAGGTTTTGGAGGGGACAGGGAGTTCTATCTCTGTAGACGCTCCAGAGATTCTTCGAAGACTCTCCGGAGGTTTGTCATAAACTCCGGCAATTCTCTGGAGCAATCTGCTACAAACTTCAAAGATTCTCTGGAGCCTTTGACAAGGATCCGTAGGACTGGCATTGCACTTGCATGGGGTCCACTTTGGAGCCTGTGCTATTCTTCAGAGCCAGCTTTGGAGCTGGCTTCGGAGATTGTGCAAAGGTTTCAGAGTTTTGGGTTTCTGGGCACTCCCCCATGGGTGCACCCTCCTGGAGCCCCCCCCCCCGCCCCCAGACCCCACTGCTTGATCGCAGTGGAAATACACCCCATATAATCCAGATTTGATGCCTGAAGACCCTACAGGAAATCTGGATTATAAATCCTGAAAGACCCATTCAATCTGGATTTCCCTGGAGCTGGTGGAAACAAATGTGGCTCTAATGGGGTCTACAGTGGAAATGGGGTCTTCCTGCTCTGAGCCTAATGGGTCCTTAATGGGTCCCTAATGGGTACTTAGTTAGTGCTAGTGGAAAAAAACCATTATGGAAGTTGTGCATCACTTTTTGTCCCAACTAGCCTATCTCCTGAAAAGTAAACATTACAAACAAAAGGAAGAACCATAGGACAGAAAGAATCTGTGCCATCCAAACTTCATCCTGATGCCCAAAATAATTTAGATCCTTCACAAGTAATATGTTTTTCCAACACTGTGCTCTCTCACGCAAAATGTGTTTGAACTCTGTAGTATTCTTACAATTTTACTCAAGAAAAAATGCCCACCACAAACAAAAATAAGATTCTCAATATTCCAAATATTTTTTCTAAAAGATTTTTAAAAACACTTCCACCTTTTCAATTCTCAGTTCAATCTAGATACAATGACTTTTAATTTAAGATAATAAAAAGGTGTCTACCAACCATGACACAAGCATGTTATTAACATAATGTGCTATATATGGTTTATGAAAATGAAATCGTGTTAGGACAACACCTTCACAGTCTTAGAAATATAATTATAGAAAGATTTCATTCTATAACTATGCTGGCCAAGAAAGTAAAAAAGTAAACAAGAGAACTTCTTGAAATCAATTTTAGCCATGTGGAAATAATTTCTTTCCAAAGAATGTTCTGTCTGTTAAAACTCAAAGTCTATTGAATGACGAGCTTTTAAATTAATATTTCACTATAAGTGTCTTCAAAACAGAGGCATTGTTACTATCACTAAAACTGGACCATGGATTAATTTGTGCATGAGTGTCCTATCTCCACCTTGCTTCATTCATTTTACATTTTACAGGCTCCCTTTAATCCAGATTTTCTGGCTGAATACCCCATTGTAGACCCCATTAATGGGGTATACAGAAAATCCAGATTAAAAGCCAAAAGGTACCCATATGATCCGGATTTCCTGAGGTGCAGTGGAAACAAATGTGTCTCTATTGGGTGCCGTGGTGGAAATGGGGTCATTCGGATCCCACTCAAATGGGTCCTTAATGGGTGCTAAAATGGGTACTAAGTGACTGTGGAAAAACACCCATTCATTCTATTCATACCCGGGGTCCAGACTTAATGCCCTCGTATTTATTAAGTATTCCAGTAATACAGAAAATTCCCATGTGGTCTTTTATTCTAGATCATTATAAGAACTTTATAAGAACCACATGGTACAGTTTTGCTCAGTGACCACAAAACTTAGGAACTCATGTGTTAGTAAGATTTGTTACCTTCCTTTTATTAAAAAGAGTGTCCAGATACGTAATTGTTGTTTTATTCTGACCAAGTGTTAATTTTTATATATGCAAAATGTGACAGGTTCTCATAATAAACATTATAATCATCATTATTATTTTGCATTGCTGTTTCTAACAGTACTACATAACTTTGTTCTTGAAAGTTTCTTACCGCAGTTAAAAACATATAAAAAAAACACCATCTAATATCATTACCAGGTTCACAGCATCCATGATGATGGTGGTCAGTTTGGCAGCACTTGTCCCTGACAGGCATTTTCTGCATCAACTTAATTTTCTTTTACATCCAGTAGCTCATTTCTGCTAAAATAAGAAAATAATAATTTGCCAAGGAGTTACAGTAGCACTTCTTGATACCTGTATCTCACCAGTGAACTGAAAATCAACAGTGGGTCAACAGCAGAACTGAGACTGATACACATAAAAGTGTGATTTTTAGAAACAGCTGTTACAATCAAATGCAAGTGACACTCTCCCTTCTGTGCATGCCCCTGTACAAATATTTTCCCTCAAACTAGAAATTTAGGGCTCAGCCTCACCCAAGTTTTAATCCAGTTTTGATCCCTCTTCAGATGTGAGAACGCTTGTCAATTTCCTTCCAAACTACGTACCCCAAAAATGGTTTTGGGGGGTTAAATGATGCAAAATGAAAACTTCTTGTCACTTTGCTGATGTGTTCTTTCAAAGTCAACTGAAGGTGGATTAAAACACAGGTGTATCTGGGCCTTCCTTAGTTCCATCATTTCTGAACCAATACATATTGGCCTAGTATGTGCCTTTCAAAGTTCCCAACCAGCTTTATCCCTAAATCTGTCATCTTTTCCCAAAGCACCAAAAAGAATTCCAAAGCAGTCAGCAAAGAAAGCAACTTTCAGTACAAAATATTCAGACAACTAGCTTTTAAAAACCTTGTGTATCTCAAGCAGCATGCGATTTTCATAAAAATGTTAACTTCTTTCCTTTCCATTCCATTTTACCATGCAAATAAAATACACTTCAAAATTAGAACCTAACTCCTTTTATTATAATTTAACATAGTTTAATTTGTGCCTTCAAAATAAAAATTACAACCATGAAAATATTTAACAACATCCCACCAGGACGTCAATGCAGTGTGACAAATTGCTGAAGTACCTTTGCTACACAAGCCATCCTTCCTCTATATGAAATGCTACCCGAACAACTAAACATCAGGACCCAGTTTCCAATCCATCTATTTTGCCAGTTCAAAAATCTCTTATATCAGCTAGAGTGACTGAATATGTGTGGGTCTTAGGATTGGTCTTAGAACTCTGTTTATTCTTTTTGGGAAAGTAACCAAAAAGGTCTTCCTGGAAGAGTGGAATACCACCTGTAATTGGCATCTTCTTGCTCTTAGTTCACCATAACTGACACAAGAGTATATCCAAAATATACTCACCTAGGCTACATCCCCATGGCCACTGTAATTAATCCAAATCAAATCTGAATTCGGCACCCAGCTTCCCATGCAATTCCTTATTCCTGGATTTTATGAGGACTATCCTGCCTAAAAAGCTGCATGGGGATGGCTATATTCAGATTAACTGATGGGCACTTAATCCAGATTAAAAACAGTCCAAAAATATAGTCCAAAAGGGACTATTTCAGGACTAAAATTCCTGTGTGGGGACGCAGCCCTAACACAACGCCACCATGGCTTCCAAAGGTCAATCAACCCAAGCAAAAACAATTGTGTATAATTTTACGCCATGCAAACAACAACAGGCCAGCACAGGAAACTCAAAGTGGGGAAGGGCTGAGGGGTTTCCTGGGTGGCGGTTCACCAACTCAAGAGAGAGAAAAAAAACCCGAGGAAAACACTGGCTTACTACTCACAGGGTGCCCAGTCAGCGGTCACTTGTGACCAGTCTCTGATAAGGCACCCCTGCACCAAACCTCATATCCCGATTATACAAAGAATCCAAATGGTAACACTTAACAAAAGTAGAAGGAGTGGACCAAGTTGCTGCCCTACAAATCTCTTCCAGCGGTCCATAGGCCGCAGAAGTAGAAGCCAACCTTGCACTGTGCACCGTAATATCCTCTTTAATGTAATAACTCAAAAGTCTCATCCCGTCTTACTCCTGGCTCCGGGACATATGTCAGAAGAACAACATCCTGTCCCCTGTAGGAAATGGAGTCTACCTTTGTTGGCATTGCGGATCCAACCTGAGGATCACACAATAGTCCCTCAATTGGCACAAACCCGGAGCCACAAAGAAAGTGGCAATATCAGATACACCTCATGCCGAAGTGATCGCTCCTAGATACAATACCTTGTATGTCAGTTAGCCAGTTAAATCTAGCAGTTAGGGAGCTGGGCTCTTATCTGGGAATACTGGGTTTGATTCTACCCTCCTGCACGAAGCCAGCTGGATGACCTTGGGCTAGTCTAATGATGGCCAACCTATGACACGTGTGTCACAGGTGACACGCCAAGCCTTTTTGGGTGGCACACATGGTCACCCTGGCACCTGGGTGTGTAGTGCTTGCTTGTTCTTGAAGAGTACGAAATAGCAACTTTCAACTGAAGATTTAGCAACAAAAGTCAACAAAGTAAAGAATTATTTGTTTTTGCATTTAGTAAAATACATATATCAAAAATATAACTTTTTTACTACAGCTACAAATATCACAAAATTATGGATATTCCTAGATGTGACATAGCACCCGAGTTAAGCTAGGTTTTCTTGTGAATTTTGACACACCGAGCTCAAAAGGCTCGCCATCACTGGGCTAGTCACAACTCTCTTCTGAGCTCTCACAGCCCCACCCACCTCACAGGGTGTTCTGTTGTGGGGAGAAGAATAGAAGCTTTGTCAGCTGCTTTGAGCCCCCTTAAATGGGTGAGAAAAGTGGGGTAGAAAAGCCAACTCTTCTTCTTCCTCCATGAAGCCAGCTGGGTGACCTTGGGCTAGTCACAGCTCTCTTCTGCGCTCTCGCAACCCCACCTACCCCACAGGGTGTTCCGTTGTGGGGAGAAGAATAGAAGCTTTGTCAGCCGCTTTGAGCCCCCTTAAATGGGTGAGAAAAATGGGGTAGAAAAGCCAACTCTTCTTCTTCTCCTCCTTCAAGCTAACGGATGATAAAGCTCAAAAGTGGGGCTGACTAATCCCCCCGAGGACCACGTCTACCTCCCAGGGCAAGGAAAGATGGACAGTCCCTGGGGACTTAGCCTTCGCTCCCATCAAAAAAGCCTTTACTGACCGATCGCTGGTTGCTGTAACCTGCCCCGGCCTTCCCCTCCTGCGGCCTGTCCTGCCCCGGTCCCCAGGCTCCCCCGCCGCCGCCGGTCCCACAGCCGCATCCCCAGTCGGCCACGTCGCTCAACAATACAGAAAACCCAACGGCGGCCGCTCGCCCTTCTCCTTCGGGCGCGGTCCAGGCCATCGCGGGACGGACGGACGGACGCCTCTCCCCACACGCATCCCCTTCCCGAAGGCACCTGTCACGCCCCGCGGCCTCCCCACACCGACGGCCCTGACACACCCCCACCTGCCGCCCCGGCGTGAGGCGGGCGGGCAGGGAGGGCGGGAGCCGCCGCCGCCGCCGCTGCTGACTGAGGCGGCGGGTTGAAGAGGCTCCCGCGGCGGCGAGGCGAGGCGAGGCCACTTACAGGAGCTGCCGGCAAGCGGCGCCGACGGAGGAAGACGAAGAAGAGGAAGGCGGCGGCAGCCCCGTGTCACCCGCCGCGGTGGGAGCCTTCCCTGCGGATGCTCGGCCAGTGGAGGGCGAAGGGCGGCCGCCCTCAGGCTTTCCCCTCAGGCGGCGGCGGCGGCGGGGGAGGCAGCAGGTGACAGCGGGCGCCCCCCGAAGCGGCGGCGCCCGCGGCGCCCCGACCTCCGCCGAGGGGAGGGAGTCGTGGGAACGGCGAGCGTCCCCTCGCGGCCCCGCGTGTGCGTCCCGAGCGGAAAACTTGTCTCGCCCGCCGCCGCCCGTCCCGCCCAAGCCGAAGCGGCCGCGCGACGCGACCCCGGAGCCGGATGGGCGCGAGGGCAGGAAGTGACTACGGCCGCGGCGGCAGGCAGGCAGGCAAGCAGGCAGGCAGGCCCGGGGCAGAGCACGGCGCATGCGCCGCACCCGGCTTTTTCCCTCCTTCTTCCCTCTCTTGCCCTCCCCGCCCTCCCCCTCCCCTCCCTTCCCCGCCCCGGTCGGCGCTCCTTCTTCTTCCCCTCCCAACAGAACTCAAGCGTACAGGTGCCTTTTGCAGCCGCCGCCGCCGCCGCCGCCTCTTCCCTTCGCGCCCGAGCAGGCAGGCTGGAGAGTCGCGCTCCGCGGGAGGAAAGGGCCAAGAGGAGAACCCCGGCTAAGCGGCAAGCGCGCGCGCGCGCGCGCGCGCCCCTCTGGTTCTCTTCCACGTGCGTCTTAGCCAATCAGAGCGGGGCGCCGTGCGGGCCCCGGCAGTCACACACCGGCGCGCGCGGCTTGGAAGGCGCGCGCCTGGCTGCGTGCGCTGCGCCCCGGGAAAGGCGGGGGAGCAGCCGGAGGGGCGCTGGGCAAGAGCCCGGGAGTCTCAGCGGTGCCACGGGGCGTGTGGATGCGGTCATTCGCGCGTGCTCGCCTCGCCCCTTGCCCGGCGTCTCCTTCTCGCCTCGCTCTCGCTCTCTCTCCTCCGGACACTCAGGAACTCGACCCAGAGGAGCCGACTTTGGAAAGGGCGGCGTGTGCATGGCGAAGGAAGGAGAACGAGCGAGCGAGCGCAAGTTGCAAGCTCTGTGGGCGAAGGAAGGAGCCAGCCGTACGTTGCAAGTTGCAAGCTCTGTGGGCAGCAGCGTTGCTAAAGGAGCGTCGCTCTGCCGCCCGCCCTTGCGTGCTGCAAAGTTTTGCGTGGTTGGAGCGGAGGGAAGCCGGTGGAGAGTAAGGAAGGGAAAGCATGGTCAGCTTCTCCTCTGGCAGAAAAGGAAAAAAGCCTGGCGCGATCTGACAAGAAGAAGAGTTGGCCTTTCTACCCCGCTTCTCTCACCCATT
>MTQE01002502.1:915816-930187 GCA_014337955.1 Aspidoscelis marmoratus | reverse complement strand
CTGGCTTCATGGAGGAGGGCGGAATCCAGCCCGGTATTCCCAGATTAGAGTCCGGCTCCCTAACCACTAGACCAAAGTAGCTCACTAAGTGGTGACAGGAACATAGTTGTCGTCTAGACTTTTCCATTGATGGGTTTGTACTTAACACTGATGGTCAGCCTTTAGGCTCTCGAGTACAGATCCGGATGGATCCTTTGCACCCAACCGGGTTTCTTTCCTAGTTTGCCTGCTGTGCTAAAACTCCCTGCAATTTGTGTAGCAATACTCCGAGCTTGCAAGAGCTTGCAACGGAAAACGTGAGAAGTTCAAAGCTTTTGATTTGCAAAAGCAACCGGTCGCTTTTATTTATTTGTTTGTTTTTTGTTCTCTTAATTGCGAAGATAAAAGCTGTGAGGTCTCTGACATGCGAAGCTGACGGGGCGATCCGGGAATTTGACTTAAGATAGCGAGGAGGGTTCATTTTTACCTAAACAAGGAATGGGCTCTTCAAATATGTGCATTTTTGATATAACACGTGAAATCTTGTTATAAACAAATCTTTATTTGTTTCCTTTGATGGATTTATTTTACATTAAACCAGCTACCAAAATGTATTCTTGTTATCTGGGTCCTTTCAGGTGCGAGCCCCTCGGCTGGAGGTTAATCTGAGAAACGAACTGGACCATCTGCTGGGGATAATTTTTTTTCATTGTTTATAAATGTGATATTTTTATTAGCACACCCTGGATTTTATTAGAAAGTGTGATCTCATATTAAAATATATAACTTCTCAGCTCAAAGCAGCATAGGCTGCTTTTTTCCTTTGTAAACATGGTAACTATGGGATGATGGAGGATGGAAATTTTGCTTTTCCACTGGTTAATGGAGACTTAATATTTCCGCCAAGTGATGACAGAAAAGTGACATTAACACTTTTTTACATAAGTTTGGGAAAATATGAGCTTGATATTTTTTTGTCCTGTCATTCATGTGTGATTCATCCTCATGTAGAACTGAGCATTACTGGGTTTGGTGGGATTTTGATTTAGAGGAGGATTCATAGACTGGTGTTCCGGGTGCTGCACACTCTGGGCACACACTGTGCATCTGACAGTTGCACAGTTGTGATAGTTGTGAGGGCTTTTCTTATCACCGTGCAAGGTCAGTTTGCTGTTCAGTGTCCGTTTCTTCCATGGCGCTTTACCTAATCCATCTCATTCTCTGCCGTCACCACCTCATTTTGCCTTCCCGGTCATTCCCGGCATCAGGGTCTTTTCAAATTAGCCCTATCTTATTACGTGGCAAAGTATTTAAGCTTCAGCTGAACAGTCAGGGTTTCGGCTCTTCTAACCTCCTTGCGGTCCAAGGGACACTCTATAAAGTCTTCCCCACACTTTGAGCACTGAAGGATTGATATAAGAACATAAGAGAAGCCCTGCTGGATCAGGCCACAGCCCATCTACTCCAGAATCCTGTCGCACGCAGCGGCCCACCAAATGCTCATGGGCACTCAAGCAGAGACAAGGACAAACCTTTGCCTGCTCTTGAATCCCAGCAAATGGCCTTGGAAGCGCCCCGCTCCCCCCCCCTCCAGCTTGAAAGATGCACCTAGGCATTCATTCTAGTAGCCATTGATGCATCTGTCATCTGTAAATTTGTCTAACCCTACCTTAAAGCCACCTAGACTGGTAGCTGTCATCACCTCTTCTGGCAAAACATTCCATAAACCAATGACCTCTGGGTGAAGAAATACTTCCCCTTGTCAGATCCGACTCTCCTACCCATCAGATTCATAGAGTGCCCCCTGGTTCTAGTGTAGTGAGATAGAGAAAATAAGTTTTCTCTATCCAATGTTTCTATACCGTGCATAATTTTATATACTTTAACTGAAGGGGCCTAGACGTTGCAGCCTGGTTTCGTAAGGGAAGTCTTCCAGCCCTTTAATCATTCTGGTTATTCAAGCTTCCTTATAATCCAACTGTTACAGCCATACATTACTACTGGGAAAACTAGATCTTTTTAAAGTGCTGGCTAGGTTTGCTTTAGCTTTCCTCACAAGAAGCAAACATCTTTTAATTTCATGGCTGCAGTTACTGTCTACAGTGATCTTTGAACCCAAGAAAATAAAATCTGACACTGCTTCTGTTTCTTCCCCTTCTATTTGCCAGGAAGTGATGGGACCAGTTGCCACAGTCGCTGTAGTTTTGAGCTTCAAGCTAGCTTTTGAACTCTCCTTTTTCACCCTTATCAAGCAGCTTTGTAATTCTTCTTAACTTTCTGCTGTCAGAGAGCTTTTGATTCATCCAACTTGGCATTTCACATGATGGCAGTTTGGTGACTACTTAATACACACAATGGTAAAAAAGCAATGAGTCCTCCTCTGTCTTTTTATTTTTCTGGGTATGGCTGTTAAAGTGAAGTCCATAGGGCTTCAGGATACTGGGTCTTTACGGCTGAAGACAAAGAGTGGGGTGGGCAAGGGGCCCTGCTTCTCAGTAAACTTTGGTAGGAGGCTTCTGTAATAAGCTGTTGGAGTAAAGTAGAAGAAAGGTGGTGGGCCTTCTCAGAAGGGAGCCATTTTGTTACACGCTACCAAATAAAGGGAACCCAGGGAGTGGTTGTTTACATTCACTCACAATAACATACGGCATGGCTCCTTCCTGAGTAGAGGGCACCACGCCTAGAAAGAAGTAAGCCTAGGTACTGTTTTCCATAGCATACCTCAGACTTTCAGATGCATTTACAGTTGTAAATAGTTGGCAGTACCTGGTGTTGGATACATTGATATTTTCAGTTAAGGGAAGAGGTAGCAGTCCTGTGATACAAGATATTTTGCAATAGACCTTGGAAAAGACAGTGATTTGCCTGAGTGAATAATGAGCATAAAGCAGGTTTTGATTTCTTTTTCTTTTTTTATATCCATGCTTATCATAAGGACATAAGAGGAGACCTGCTGGATAAGACCCTAGCCCATCTAGTCCAGCACCCTGACCTACCAAGTGGCCCACCAACTGCTTATGGGTATCTCAAGCAGAAGACAAAGGCAAAACTTTCACCTTCTGTCCAATCCCAGAAAATGGTCATTGGAGCCAACCTGCCTGTCTCTCCAGACTGGAGGATATACCTAAATCCAATCTAGTAGCCATTGATACACCTGTCATCCATGAATTTGTCTCTTTCTTGAAGCCATCTAGGCTGATTGCTGTTACACCTTTTCTGGCTGCAAATTCCTTAGACCAATGACCCTCTGGGCTGAAAAGCCTACAATGCATTCCCAGCATGAATAGTTTTCTCTGCACCACCCATCTGCTTTTAGTCATAGTTTCACGTATGTTGTTTTATCTGTTTTCATTGTAAGCTGATTTAAAATTTAAAGGATAATCTGAATAACTAAAGAAAAGTCTTCCTACCCTGTTGCATTATTGTCTAGTGCTCTTTTTCTCCCAGTCACATTCATAGATTGCCCAATGCAAAGCGGTATCAGAGTGGGACTTTATGAGTATAGTAATATTATTAAGGGCCAAAATGCTCTCCAGAAGCAGATCGAAGGTTTCTTAGCACTGAGCCCTTTCTTGTGATGATTAATCAGTGTTATCTTTCATGCTTGAACCTAATTGTTTGTGGAATTTTCCCTTAGTGTTAATATTTCTGTTGTACCTAAATGGTCCTTACTGCCACCACCCAGAGACAAAGCAGTCGGACATGAAAAAGATAGATTCAGTACTGTGTTAGCGAATCTTTCATAATAGTTCTCTGACATGATCACACTGGGGCCCAGTTTCCATTACAAGCTTATTCTGATTTCCGTAACCCAAAATAATAGAACCGGATGCTAACGCGAATATGCCTGTTCTCATTATTTTCAACTTTAATCGCATTCGATCCGGATTCTGAGGATCGTACGTGGCGTACGTGACTCAAGGGGGGACTCAAGTGGCTACTTTGTAAAAGCCGCTTTTTGGGGCTGCCCTGCCCTCTTCCTCCTGGTGTGAACATGCCACCCATAAGGGACTTCTCCCAGAGCCTAGCTGGGTGGCTGCTGCTTACCTGGATGGAGGAAAAACGGCAGCAGGCAGCCAGTGATTCTTTCCCCTCCTCTCCCCATTGCCCAGGGCACACAGCAGCAGCGGCAACTAAAGCCTTAAACATTCACACATCTCCAAGAACCTGCAGCTGCTTTACTTTCCCTTTCTAAAGGTCAGAAGTTTCAAAGAGGCAGAATTGCACAAAATTGCAACATTGTTATCAGGTGTGAAGTGTGTGGATCACTACAGTGTAGCTGCTGCTGTAAGGGGTGGATTTTTACAGGATTTTTCACTATCTTTGGAAGCAAGCTGTTGAGGGAGGGAAACCCTAAACATGCATTCTCATCCTACTAACACAGATCGTTCCCACAGTAAGAAATGCAAACCGTTTCAAGCTCACGAACCGGAGTGAGACCTGTTGAAATGAGGATTAACATTTACGACGCTTTGGGGCGATTTAACGCGTGGAAAGCGTGTTAAGCCAACCTGACGTGGGAACTGCGAGGATTGAAAAAGGTTTGAAACTGAAATAAGCTTATAATGGGAACGAGGCCTGGGAATGTGCACAAACTGGAATTTAGTGACTTGGTATGAATCAAGCCAACTACCCTTCATTCAAGTTCTCTTCAGATAAGGTTTTTTTGAACTACAGGGTGATTTGGTTCTCATGAAAACCAAGAAAACTACTTATGGTTCACTTGGTTTGTTAAAACTCTTCTTGGTTTGGGTTCAAATAACAGGGTGTTTCAGTTGCATGTAAACCACTCAGTTCACTGCAAACTAAGCCAGCCAGCCAAACAAGTTTGGCACATCTCTACAGTAGTCCATACACTCTGATAATAATAAACCTGAATTCACTGTTTTTAAGTAAAGTGCTTAAGCATATATTTGGGTAGGTTCTATGTGTATTGGTTGCACAAGCCTACCACTGTACAAGGGCCCAGCTATACATGATATTCTTTAGGCTGTTCAAAAATAAAAATGGATTGTTGCACATTCATACCTGTTAGCTTGCCTTTCTCCTATTTTTTTTTTTAAGCATACACTAGGTATATTTTTCTGCAAATGTTTCCAAATAGGCCAGTTGATTTCTTCCCCCTCATTCAGAAGAAGCTAAGCATTAAAGGCCTGGCTAAAAGATGTTTGAACCGGACACCAAAACCAGATAAAGATGGTGCCTGGGGATCACCACAGAGAAGGCCCTCTTTTGCCATCACCGCAGGTGCGCAGAAGTAGAAGGACCTCTGTTTCTAGTCTTAATGACTGGGCAGGTCCATATGGAAGGAGGCACAGGCACTCTTTCAAATACTTGTTCTGAGGCTTTCTGTTAATTTAATGTGAACCAGGTTTTAAAAAGGGAAGAAGGAAAGAGCAAGGAAAACTATGATGTCACTTCCTGTCTCCCCTTTTGCCCATGTCCCATGCCTTTCCACAGCTCAAAATGGAAAACAGCCTACTAGCAAATTTGTTACTGGTCACTGAAGGTGCCTCACTGCCTAAATTTAGCTACAGCCTAATTTGGATGTTGCAATTGCTTATGGATTAGGTTTTTTACCTAGCAAAATATTTGGCAAGGGAGTTTGTCAGGTCAGCATAATCTGGAATATACCAGGCAGAAGGTTATATGTGAGGAAACGGAATGCACTGGAAAATGTTTACTGGCTTCATATAATGTTAATAATCCAATGAAAATTTAATTAGAAGTCACTTATGCAACGGAACATGTAGGACAGAAAGCTTTGAATGTTCCCCTGCACAGAGTGCTGCTGGGTTTGATTTTTTACCTTCCCAGAATTCTGTAGGGTCAGACAAATTCTTAATTCCAGCATGGATGAAGCGACAAAGATTGTAATTGCCATAAAAAGAAGAAACATTTTTCTTTTGCAACTTTAGCCCACCAAAAATCTTTCACCAAGATGCTATAAGAAAGCTATTATTTTTGTCAGCATCATCCTTACTTCTACTTAAAATGGTGGTAAAATATTTTTAAACGAATAATCAGGGAGGGCCACAGATTTTCTATTCCTATTGTGAATAAACTCCCATTGGCTATATCAGATGACCAGCACTGGGTCTTCCAGCAATAAATTTTCAGGATGGGTGGGGCAGAGATATCGTGGGGCTGTCTCAGTAATATGAGATACCCCCACCATAGGGGTGCCATAATTGCACTATATTTCCCCATCTCGTCAGGGCCTGGGATGCTGTCATGAGGCTGGAATGGGAAGACAATGCATAGATGACTCTGGCTCCGTCCAGACTTGTGGAATAAATCCACAAGAAAACGTAAAACCACAGAATACTTAGTGCGCAGCGGTGACTGGTTGTCCCAACTCTAAAGGCAATTCCATAGCTTTCCCTAATGGAGCTGTGAGAGTTAAGGAGGCGTGCACCGTCACACGGATTGAGGCAGTCAACCAGATTTGAGCTGCCCTTCCTGCTCTTGTCTTGAACTTATCGCTGTTCTCCCTTCACTGAGGGAAACTTCAGATTTTGTTTATATTGTGCAGCTAGTGTCCTCTTACCCACATTAAGTCCCGATTGGATAATGCAACACCACGATGATCCATCAGTCGTCAGGTGTGGCACCTCAATTGCGACTGTACATTCTGCTGCACAGTATAAACATGTCAGGATGCAGCCTCCATGTCAGTCTCTCCCACAGGTGTTCCCTACTGTAAAAAAGGTACAGTATTGTACTGTATGGTATTTTGTGCTAGAATATGGGGCTGATGTATTATCACCATTTGTATAAATCCCTTAGGATATATGATCATACCTTTTTAATATGCTGTCATAGAATTGGTGCTGGCCAGCACAAATTGGCATCATACCAGGTGTGGCTACAGATTTAAGCTTTTGATCTTGCTTTACTAAGGAGTGCTTGTGCTTTTAAAGGCAAGCAAAGACATATAGTGCAGTTTTTCTATTCAACGTTTCAGAGTTCATCTGATTACCGTAGACTTGAATCTGCAAAGGCATCCATTTCTTCTTCCAGAAGAAGTATGGTCACCAGTCAGGAGAACAGAAAAGATATTCTTCTTAAACACATTTTTTTTCATAGATTCTGCTGTGTTACGGATATTTTATTATTCATTTCCATTTATTTATTGGAATATTATGCTCACTGGATATGTTCTGTTTATTCTACTTGAAAGAAAAATAAACTGTGGTTTTTTGAAATCTTCTTAATGACAGATGGTAAATGTTTTCTATTTTGTGATTACACCTCTCTTTTGGCATTCAATTTTTATAAATGTTCTGTCTTTCGTGAAAGCAGATCATGTCTCCAAACATTCCAGAAGGAGATACATCCAAGAGTAAAGCAATGAATCTGATAAAATATTTCATTCTGATATACCATCTTCCTATCGGTTCACTGTTGTTATTTTTATCAAAGCGCTACAACATAAGAGAACATAAGAGAGGCCCTGCTGGATCAGGCCACAGCCTATCCAGTCCAGCATCCTGTTGCACACAGTGGCCTGCCAAATGCTCATGGGCATCTCAAACAGAGACAAGGACAAACCTTTTCCTGCTCTTGAATCCCAGCAAATAGCATTAGAAGCGTCCTGCTTCTGCCCCCCCCCCCAGCCTGAAAGATGCACCTAGGCAATCATTCTAGTAGCCATTGATACATCTGTCATCCATAAATTTGTCTAACCCTACCTTGAAGCGATCTAGACTGGTAGCTGTCACCACCTCTTCCGGCAGCACATTCCATAAACCGATGACCCTTTGCGTGTAAAAGGCTCAGTGTAAAGTAGGAACCTGGGGGTCCTTGAGCACTTGTTCAGTTGGCCAGAGGTAAACGTCAGAGGTAACGTATGGTCACTGGTTAGACCCTGGTTGTATTAGAGGAAAATCTAAGCAGAAAGGCTGTGTGCCAGAGTTGAAAATAAAGCCCCTGATACAGGTCAAAAAGGATTAGCCTTCCAGGTGGGGAATGGCTGTAGTTACGGGATCACTGCTCCCAAGGTAAACATCTGGGGTAGTAGGGAACCGTGATTGGGGCACTAAAGTCTCTGTTAAGTCGATTAAGGCTGGCAATAGCCACTAGTTCTAAAGAAATGCGGAATAGCATTGAACTGAATGAGGAAAAAGTATAAAACTAAAGCAAATCCTTGTTGCCTTGAAGGAGCTGTTGGTATGCAGACAGCTAGCAAGGGTGTTAAGGGAAGGCCTAAAAGAGCCAACATGGAAGCTAGGAGCATGCAGAAGGACACAGCCCGGTGGAAAATGTCAGTGCCGGACAGGTAATAGCTGAAGCAACGCCACTTGAGACCCAAGATAGAGAATTAGCTATCTCGAAGTTGAAGCTGGAATATGAACAGGAAATCGAGAGAAAGGAACTGGAGCTAGTTAAAGAAAAGGCTGCCAGTGAGGGAAGCGAAAAAGAAAGGGCCCATGAATTAGCTGTCTTGCATCTTAAAGCCAAGGAAAGGCAGGATGCTCAAGGAGCAGAAATGGGTAGAGGTGTGGCTAGAGTCCCTAGCCTAGGACAAATAGATTTAAAGAGATTCCCCCAGTTTTCAAAAGGAGATAACATAGAATCTTTTCTCCGAGCATTTGAGAAAGTCTGCACGGAATATAAGATAACCCAGGAGCAGAGGTTGGTGTACCTCAGGCCCTGAATTAGTGGCGAACTACTTGACCTTTATGTTTCCCTTTCTGATGAAGAAGCCAAGTCTTATTTGGTGTTTAAGGAGCGGGTAAAACAGAGGTTTAACCTGACAGTGGAGCACTACAGGAGAACCTTTAGAGGGATAGTCAAGGCTGAGGTTGTGACCTATGCCCAAGTAGCTTCACACATGAGTGGGCATTTATAGGATTGGGTGAAGGAGTCCAAGGTGCAGACAGTGGACCAGTTTGCAGAATTAATTTTGAGAGAACATTTCTCTGAACTGCTACCCAATCATATCAGGTGGGTCGTGGCAGTCAAGAAATGTGCAACGGTAAATGAGGCCGCCCAATGTGCAGACGAATTAACTCTGGCAAGAGAGGAACTTGCTAGGAAACAGCCAGGGGTGGTCAGTAAACATTCCTACAACAAGGGTCCGAACACAGGCAGGAACTTGCCTGCAGGGGACAAAAGGGAAATGGGCAAAGTCCCAGAGAAAACCGCTGGTCCTGGGTGGCAAACAAAGGGGCCAATGCGAGTGGCAAAGAGAGGGTCTGCTTTTTATGTTTGAAACCAGGCCACTATAAAGCCCAGTGCCCAAAGGCTTTGGCAGCTGTAAATGAGAAGAAGTGTGAGACACATACGAGTTTCTTTATTCAGAAACAGCAGGTGCCTGTGGAACCTATGCAGAGCAACTCCATGTTGGGGAGTTCAAACCAAAATGAACAGGCGGGGGATACTGCATGGCCAGAACCCAGTCAGAAGGGAAAGACCGAAGGAATGGCTAAGGGGCTAGCCCCAGTTTAGGTGGAATCACCCTTAGAGGGGGAATATCTATGGGAAGTGGGCATTAGAAGCTGAAGCCTGAGAGCACTACGTGATACGGGACCCTTAATTAGCATAGTACTGCCAGATTTTGTGTGACAGAGGTCTATGGCTCTTTCTGCACTTAAATCCAGATTAAAGGTCCATTTAGGCTACACTCTGGGCCTCCCATTTACCTGAGCAAAGAATCTCCCCCCCCTTTGCTGGTTGAGCTCCATCTGCACTAGATGGTGATTCTTTTAATGGGTCCCACCGGATGTACCAGGGCCTTGTTCTGGAGATGGCGTGCCTCCATGTTCCACGACTTCTTGAGAGTGCTTTTTGGCAGAGTGCCATAGCACACAACCAAAAAGCACCCACACACAGGCCCAGAAGATAGGAACTTTCATTCCTAGCCTTTGGAGGTGTGGGGGTGCAGCTGTGAAGCTTGCACAAATGCTTCACAGCTGCAGCGCGAATTAATATGGATTGGCACTGATCTTGCCCATGCTGTCCCAGTTATCCGAGATCCTCTGATCCAGATTTAACTGAGGTAAGTGCAGAAAGGGCCTATAAATACTTAAATTTTAGCTTAAAGAAAACTGCCAAAAAGTGCTTGCCAAAAATTTGCAAGCTTGATCCCTGGCATCTCCTCAGAAGAAGGTAATAGCAAATCACTCCTATATCTGCCAAGAAAACTTGACTGGATACAGCTATCTAATTACCAGTATTTGGCCCTGACCTGACAGCACCTAATAACAACAGTAACAACAAATGCACAAGTGCAAGAGAGGTAATTGTTGACTCTGCAACAGTGAAAGGTGCACTGGAATTTTAGTTCACCACAACCTGAGTATAAATCAGTGGTGTGATATGGAAGCAAAAAACTCCCAAGTAAAATTCCAGGCTGCATCAGTGTAAGTACAGCTCCCAAACCACAACCATCATTATACTTTTGGTACTGGTTAGGCTGTACCAGAGCTATATCCAGTTCTAGGCACCCATCCTAAGAATTAAACAAATTGGTATACGTTGGCAGAAAAGCAATAAGGGTGATTAAGGATATGGGAATGAAAGTTCTGCAAGAAGAGAGAACTAGGCTGTTTTTGCACTTACCTGAGTTGTCTCACCCAGGATAGAGCCATCTACATTTTTGGATAGCTCAAGTGGACCCAGATGCAGCTGCTGGCATTGAAGGCCAGGCTCAGCTTCAAAGGCATTTCCAGCCAGGCCACTTGTTTTCGCTGTAAAGGAAAAGTTACAAAATTGTTGCTCTCAGGTATCAAGCAGCTGATTACATATTCATTGATAAAGATTGAGGCAAAAGAAATAACCCCATCACCTCAATCTGATCACTGTCTAGAGAAATTCTAACCAAAACAAAGTAGAAAATAGAAGCCTTGTTGCCACAGGGACCAACATTTTATTTACAGTAAATATATGGAGATCTCTCAGGAATACTCAACAAGATTAAGCAAGTTCTGATCAAATCTTTTGTCCTACTTGATTCAATTGTTGTTCACAGTGAAGCCAGATCATTACTTCAGATATGATGAAATCAGAAACCTCCCTAGCCACGTATCTCCTTTGTTCCCTTCCTGCTGCTCACCTAGCCCTTCCTTCCTCCATTCACCTGAGTGGAACCTTAAGCCCTGCCTCTGGGTGACACCTTTCTTTGTTTAATTTTACCACTCAGATTTCTCATTGGTTCCTGGGCCTTGTCCCTCGGACTGAACTTTAGAACAGGGCCTATGACCCTCAGCTTAGTAATGTATAAAAATAGTAACCAGGAGTAGTATGTTACAACTCCCTGTCATCTCAGCGGTTTCCATCATCTCCACTGCTTGACCTTCAGTTCCTGCTCTTCATGTGCTCATTGCTGCTTTGACACTATATCTTTTTGATACCAAAGAAGCATCTGTAATTCAGTTGCTGCTGTGCACTGCATTAGTGTGTGAAGCCATGTGTTGTCTCTCGCTAGCCAGCTGTCTTTGCCTATAGACAGCTCAGTGTACTGATCTTTAACCACAATCCTGCATAAGAACAAAGTTTGGCTCGCATGTAAAATCCTTTCCCTGCAGCTTCAGAAAAGAGATTCTTCGTGGTTCCAGCTTCATGATGGCTCTACTGAAACATTTTATTATTGTCACATCGGCAAAGGCAACAACCTACTGCTCCTTGCTGGTTATTAGTGTAGCATGTTGATAAGATAAAAGAACCTTTTACATACTTTCTATTCTTTCACTCTGACTGCCTTCATAATTGATAATTTCCAGTGCTGAGCCACACACCTTACTTGGTCAGCTTTATCCCTACTTCACTGTTGGGATTTCCTTTCTCAACATAAATTACTATTTATCTCTTTGTGCCTGCTTTTCTTAATAAAAAATGTTCCTTATTGAAGGAACTGCCTCTGAGGTATATCTTGCTCACTCCTTACTTGATCTTAACTGAACCATATGCTGATTTATGGTTATTTAAAGGCAAGAAATGCTGAAGTTTCCTTTTCGGTTTGTGGCTGGACGTGGCTAATTTCCCCATACAATATACATGTCCAGACCATGTGCTGTAACAGTGTCACTCCTGGTGACACTTCCTCTCTGCCAAAAAGCCCACTTCCTCTCTACCTTGCTGTATTCCATATGCCCCTATGGCGGTGATGCCCAACCTATGACACATGTGTCACAAGTGACACGCCAAGCCCTTTTGGGTGACACACATGGTCCCCCTGGCACCTGGGCGTGTAGTGCTTGCTTGTTCTTGAAGTGGACGAAATACCAACTTTCAATTGAAGATTTAGCAACAAAAGTCACTAATGTAAAGAATTATTTGTTTTTGCTTTTAATAAAGTACATATATCAAAAATATAACTTTTTTACTAGAGCCACAAATATTACAAAATTATGGATATTTCTAGATGTGACACAGCACCCGAGTTAAGCTCGGTTTTCTTGCGAATTTTGGCACACCGAGCTCAAAAGTTTCGCCATCACTGCCCTATGGTTTCGGGTAGTCACAGCAGTCTGGTGGTGGGGCATTTTTTGAGGACAGGGATCACTATGGTCCATAGTTTCATCCTGTGTGGGTGAAGAATACCAGCAGTGAGTAGGACAGCTGGTGGTTTAAAGCAGGCTACTGGACTGTTACTTGAAGAAGAATGTATCTAAGTTCAAAGATGGCCTTAGAATAATCCATATTCTCACTCTCTGCATTTTCAAGTATTTGGTTTAGCATGGCAAAGAGAAGGTAGGGGAATAGAATTAGCTTATTAATATACCCAAAGGGACATCAAAAAGAAAAGGGTCATGGCTTGGCTACTTGTCATCATAGAAAATAAGTCATGTATTAACAATCTTAACCAAAATCTGCCTTTTTGCAACTTAAGTTTTAAAAAAACTTCATTATACTACAGTACTGAAAGCAGGGAGACGGAATTGGATAGAACAGATTTGTTCCATTTGTGTGCACCATTGCACCAGGCAAGATGGTAAAGGTGGGGGAGTTGCTGTGGTTTAGAAGAAAAAGAGTTGCCTTTTATACCCCAGTTTTCTCACCCATTTAAGGGACTCAAAGCAGCTGACAAAGCTTTCTATTCTCCCCACAACAGAACACCCTGTAAAGTAGGTGGGACTGTAAGAGTTCAGCAGAGATGTGACTAGCTCAAGGTCATCTGGCAGGCTTCATGGAGGAGAATGGATTCAAACCTGAGGCCTTTTCGCCCGAGGGAGTTTTGAACATATGTAGAACACATTGGGACGGAGCATTCGCTCTTCAGGGGCGGCAGCTCTATTCCCAGCCACCCCATCCTGTCCCAACACATCCACACGCATTCAAGTTTTGGAGGACAAAAAAGTGCTCTGAAACCGTCCCGGTGCGTTTGACCCGTCCCGGCGTGTTCCCAGCTGTACCAAAGGGAAAGCATTCGCATGCTCTCCCTCCATGACAGCTGCCCCTATTGGCTCCCTTCGAGCCAGGGGTGGGCAGCCAGGTGCCTCCCCTCAGCTCCTGCTCAGCCAATCAGGGAACACATGGCGTGCAGGCACAAAACACAGCCAGCCTCCTCACCCTAGTTACAGCCCAGTGCTGAACAGGTAAGACCCATTAATGTGCGTGTGTCCCGGGGATGGGGTAGAGGTGGGGGTCCTAGAAGCCCAATCTGGGCTCCAGGAGTGAGCAGGAGCCTAGGGAAGGCACCCAACAGGCCTCCCACCCTGGGTCTTGCCTGACCCAATGGCAGGAGGCCAGGGGGGAAGCATCCCGCCCACAACCCAACCTTTCCAGGTGAGGACACCTGGGAATGCTCTCTCCATTCACATGGAGGGAGGCAAGGAACGTGTGTAGACACATTACTGCCTCCATGTGAATGGAGAAAGCGTTCATGCGTGTCTTAGCTTTCTTCGCTACAGCCATTCTGATTGTAGTGTGAAGAGGCCCTTGGTATTCCCAGATAAGAGTCTGACTCCCTAACCACTTGACCGAACTAGGGGTGTGCACAAATGCAATTTTCAGATTTGAATAGAATATTCAAATGTTCAAATTAGAACAAATAGAGAAAAAATCAATGTATTCAACTTTGGATAAGTTGTATAGAAGACAAGACATAATTATCAAGCCAGCAGACAAAGGAGGAGCGGTGGTTATATGGGGTCGTGAAGACTATGAAAAAGAGGCACTCAGGCAACTATCCAATGATAAACACTACAAGAAATGTATGAAAGATCCTACTGATGACATCTTAAAATCCATTAAAATTGCCTTGGAAGAAGCTATGAATATGGGGTATATAAAACAATATTTATGAATATCTGTTGGATTTTCCGGGGAGAATTCCTCTTTTCTACCTTTTACCTAAAATACACAAAGATATAACTCCAACTCCGAGTAGACCTATTGTCTCAGGTTGTGGCTCTATTTTGGAACCACTGGCCACATATATTTCGTC
>MTQE01002502.1:900569-912580 GCA_014337955.1 Aspidoscelis marmoratus | reverse complement strand
GGCGCCAGGAGGAGGCGGTGGTGGCCGCGGCTGTGGGGGATGGCGACAGGTAGGGGGGCGCGGGGGGGCAAAGGGAGATGCCGCAACCCCGCCAAAAATGTTAATCGACCCCACGCGGGGTCCCGACCCACAGGTTGAGAACTGCTGTTCTAGATTATATCCCAGAATGGGCCTTCATAACTCCCAGGGACATCAATTTGACAGTGCCCTGATGGGCCACCAAAAAAGGTATCCCATGATATTCTGGACCATGAAGCATACCGTTTGCACACCTCTGTGGTCTGATATACGACCTCTAGCATACTAGTAGACTTTGATGTCAAGGCCTATCAATAAACCAAGCTAGGGTATTCTGTCACTGTCTATGCTCTGTCCTGTGTGGAAAAACCATGATACGAGGAGAAACTGATAGAAACTTTTATTCAACTCTGTCTGGAAGTCCAGGCATTAACCATGGTCAGATGCAGATCTTCATGTTTAATTTGTTTGTAAATGTTTTTGTTGGTTTTTTTCTTAAAATAACTCTGAAATGAGAAGAGGTTTCCTGCATATTAAATGACAATCCACAGCAGCTCATAGAAAATATGATCTTGTTTTTCTCAAACAGATCTAGCTATGAAGCTCTACAGAATATATGCAGGATTCTGTCAGATTGTCTTATCAGCAGCCCACAGCAGAGCTCCAATTTTCTTTCATGGATCGAACAGAATCCTAAATGGTTTTATATTTTCTCAGTACTTTCCTGTGCATCAGGAATGTCATTTAAATAAGCCACAGACTGTTATTCTGGCAAATGTGAAGTCTTTCAATGTAAATGCAGTGTGAGGAGTGTAGCACATTACTTGTCAAACATGGTGTTAATTGATTTATTTTTTTTCTTTAAAGTCCCGTTTTCCTCTTTTGATTGCCTCGTAGAAATGATGATTATTTGAAACACTTTGTTGATGCAAAATTTCTTCCTATTTGCTAGTGTTACCTTCTACATCAGATTAAAACATTAAATTGCTCAAGTGAAACAGTAAGAAAAATAAATATCCTGGAACCCAAAATGAAATAGTAACAAAATGCTAAGGAATAAATGAATGCCTGTTGCATAAAATTACATGGTGCATAATCACTATCTCTAGAAAAATTATATATTTTACCCCCTAAGTGGCTACGTTTATATTAAATAAATAAGAAAAAATTATATGTTTGTATTTGTCAAGTCAATAGATTATGTTACCAGAACCACTTGTCACAGTTTTTGGATTGTTTTGCTGCTTTCCTTGGTTCTGCTTTTGAGTATGGCTATGATATCCATCTTCAGAGAATAAGACTGCTAGAAGAGTCAAATATAACTGCTAGAAAAGTCAAGAACAACCGATCCGTTTCATTTGACTCTTCCAGCAGTCTTATCCTCTGAAGATGGATATCATAGGTATACTGGAAGACTTAGGTTCAAAGCAGAATTTCTGGAACATTGCATAACAGCCCAAATACTGCGACAAATGAGATGAAAACTGGCTGTGGAAGCTCCCATTCTTCCATATGTTGGTGCCATTAGACAATATTCCTACAAGTAAGCGACATTTCTATAGAAATGCAACTATTCCTTTGATAATGTTTCTTACAAACTGCAAATATTCTATAAAAAATTAGAAGTGGTAACAACCAAGCATGGGATGTAAAGTACATAGATATTGTAGATATAATGGAATGGGGAGACTCAGTAAAATGTGGTTGCTCTATAGAGGGGGCAGAGAAAGGCTTTAGTAGATTATTATCTCTCTGTACCTTAAGGGGGCACAGAAGGGATTAATCTATAAATCCCCAAGGGGTCATATTCTTCCACAGAATTGTTCTAGATGGCATTTTGACAGGTCAGCTGGAATTGGTAGTATATTAGTGTCCCTCTCAGGAAGATATAATGAGACAAAAAATGAAATGGAAGCATCTAAAGTACAAGTTCTGTAATGATAGTCACTCAATAACTACTCCTAAATCAGTTTGAACCAACCATCACATCCAATGGGGAAAGATGTTACATGGACCAAGCCTTAAATTACCTTCCTGTAGACCTAACTTAGTAATTGCTTATAGCAAAGTAATAAATTTCTAGAAACTGAACATTAATATGTCCTGGAACTGAATGACATGGAATAAACCATGCAAGAGTCCTCTGTGGTGCCCAGAATCTGTAATAAAAAAAAGGATTGTTGTAAACTAGTGTAAAACTATGTAACTATTATGTTCAATGCATGTGAAAGTGAAAAACTGAGGAATTACAGCACAATCATGAGTAAAGTAAAATGGTAATTTTTTTGAAGAAAGTTTGGTATTAAATCTACAAAAAACTAAAATTAAACTAAGGCGCATAGAACTTTGAAGACAGTCTAAGGCAGTCCCAGCTTCCAAGGGAAGCATACAAAGCATCTTCACTATATGCATTTAGAAGATTACAGAAGAGTCACCAATTTATCTGATCTTTGGCTAAGGAGGCAGCTTCCGCTTGCTACCTTCTGGTATCATTATTGATCTTACTGGGATCATTTTATATTGCGGGTTTTTTGCTGTAACCTACCCTGAGACTTTCAGGTACAAAGCAGGTTAAAAATGCAAAAATAAGCACATAAATCAGTGGTGATGAACCTTTTGAGCTCGGTGTGTCAAAATTTGCAAGAAAACCTAGCTTAACTCGGGTGCCATGCCACGTCTAGAAATATCCATATTTTTGTGATATTTGTAGCTCTAGTAAAAAAGTTATATTTTTGATATATGTATTTTATTAAAAGCAAAAACAAATAATTCTTTACATTAGTGACTTTTGTTGCTAAATCTTCAACTGAAAGTTGGTATTTCATACACTTCAAGAACAAGCAAGCACTACACGCCCAGGTGCCAGAGTGACCATGTGTGTCACCCAAAAGGTCTTGGCGTGTCAACTGTGACACAGATGTCATAGGTTGGCCATCACCGACATAAATGCATACATAAATGTGTTTTTATGACTGACTGTTGCACACTGTTGAATAAATGAAAATGAGAGCAGTTCAGAGCTTGATGTGCTCATCCACACCACTTCTTCCTGAACGCTGAACTTCCAATATCATGACTTTGTACAAATCTGTGGTGTTCCTACACTTAGAATTCCACATGACAGGTATTTCAGGAGATATTCAGGGGTGCAAAAAGGAGGGAATCTAAAATAATCACATAATTTAAGCAAGTAAAAAAAAGACAAAGGATGAGCACAATAAAAATTAATATAAATATAAATATGCATGAGGCAGGAAGAATAAACAGGGAGACATTTTTCACATCTCACAGTATTAGAACATGCAATTACTGTATTATTAACAATGATAAAATTAAAGTATTTATCAGTGTATAGTTAAAATCCAGAACTTTCTGTAATTGGATGATGATTACAAAATTAGCTTGGTCTAGTGGTTAAGGAGCCGGACTCTTATCTGGGAATACCGGGTTTGATTTCATCATCCTCCACGAAGCGAGCTGGGTGACCTTGGGATAGTCACAGCTCTCTTCTAAGCTCTCACAGCCCCACCTACCTCACAGGGTGTTCTGTTGTGGGGAAAAGAATATATACTTTGTCAGCTGCTTTGAGTCCCCTTAAATGGGTGAGAAAAGCAGTGTATAAAAGCCAACTCTTCTTCTAATGCAGGGCTAGAGAAACCCATGGCCGATATGACTGCAGGTTATTAATAATGAAATGGGTACTTCTTTCTTCTGAATGGCTATCATTGGGAGACAGTAGCAGAAAAGATTATTTTCCTTGTATCCTGTTCGAGGATTTCCCGTAGCTGTCTGGTCCCAGGAAGTGTTTTGAAGGCATAAGAGGCAGTGCTGGTTTTCACAGTGGAAGAAATGTGAGATACTAGAATGATGAAATATTTGATTTTTTTTTTAAAGTCTACATATTCATATATAGTGAATTATAGTTTTTATACTGTAAAGCATGCACTTTTCTGTCTGAAACCAACAACCAAATTTGAGGCTTCTGCAAGATACATTGTATACCCCACTGCAACAACAGCAAGGGAGTGACATAGTCAAACTAGTGACTCTGTGTTCTCCATATGCTCCAATAATCCAATGCCTCACACTCACCTCCTCATTGGGCCACCCGAGCAATGAGAGTAAAGGAGGATGTACTACTCCTACCTGAACTTCAAAGGAAGTGTACAAACCAGTTTTCATTAAAGAGAAGTTTCCAGCTGTGTTCACCAGCACCAGATACCACTAGATCCAAGGTGAAATCAAGTCCTGACATGCCAAGGAAAGACCAAAGCTGTGTGAACATTTTCACAATCAGACTTTGCTTAAAGGTGGCATTTGTTTGGACATAGGCACCTACCCCACGGCCCTTATGGATATTGTAGGCTGCTGCTGAAGAATGAGAAAAGTGAGACCCAGGGGACACATGTTCTTCATGATGCTGAATGTGTCAGCCTCTAACCCACCTTTTCTGGTCTAGAATGTTCATGGGGGAGGGCAAACTAATGGGGCAAATAATTCCACCTATGAACCATCCCTGACTTCTTCAAAGGGTTAAAAAAAAGATACGCCTGTGTTGCTACTGCTGTATACCATTCCTGGACTCTTGGTCTGCTTTCTGACTAGGAACCGTGTTTGGATACTGTTTTCCTGTGCTTCAGTGGCCTTGTCTCCTGGGTTAAACAGGCAACTTGGGAACAAGAAATTATTTAGATGGCCAACAGTCTGAGGCAGAAGGCAATGTACTTAACGGCTGTCACAGGGTCATCCCTAACTCTAAGAACTTGTCTAACCCTTGAGGCTCCTAAAAACTAGTGACATCAGTTTACTTTCACCATTATTAACAGAAGTGAGTGCTGTAAATATAGCTAGTTGTGTTGACATTCCTGTCTTTTTCCAGCCTCATTTTTGCTTCTTTCTGTGCACCTTGTTTACTAAATACTGCCACGATAAAGTTTAGCTTCATGTTTGCAATGTGCAGGGGCAGAGTTTTATCCCTAAAGTAATTATTTCAATTTGTTTCACCTCTAGACTTGTCAAGAAAATAACCTTCCAGACAGTTTTCCTGCAGTGAAATTTGCTCTTCTGTCTTTATCTGTGTATCCCATAATATTCAGTATATCAGAACAAAAAAGATTACTGCATATATGGATAGAAACAAGACTAAAAATTTACTGCAAGACTGACATCTGTTGGCCAAAACTGTGTGAAACTGTAATAAGCCTGTTTTGAGATTTTTCCCTCTGAAGAGAATTGTAAATATGAGACCATGCACCACAGAACTGAGGAAAGTTGGTTCCTCACTTAAAATTCTTCATCAAGGTAAGAGCCAGTCTAATATATCATCTGAAGTGGTAACATAAGATCTGCGGCTTCACAGGGTGTGTCCACACACATTAGAAAACAGCAGATCAAAAGTGGCTTATCTGTGTCCCAATACTAAATTTCCCAACAATGGAAACATTTGGAAAACGTTGCAAGGACTGTCTGCTGTGAAATACTTTGGGAAGTCGGGTTTCTTGAAAGTCTGAAACAACAAGAAAATAATGAGAAATAATGAGAGGTGAATGAAAGAAAGAAATGTGGCCCTTTTTGCACTGGACCTTATTCTGGATTGTATCTCGGGAAGGAGCCTTCCATTTGCATGCTGGAGCAGACTATGGCAGATCCCAGGTGGGGCCTTCCATAATCTGCCCCAGCAGATAGGTAGTAGGTCCCTATATTCTGGGATATGATCCAGACTAAGTCCTAGTGCAGAAAGGGCCAAAATGTTCTTAAAACCTGATAACAGTCGTATGATAGAATGTTATGATGGCAGAATCTTTGTTTACAACATAAATCACTCCTACAATTTTACTTATAAATGATATGGAAAGTAATACCAAATATTATTTTTCAATTGGCAATGAGAATACACAAATTTGAAAATTCTGATGCTGAATGCTGAACATTGCCTGGGGAGTTGGGAGGATAAGCTTTGTAATGATTATCTGTCATGAATGAAAAAAATATGACTAAGATTTAGTGGTATGTAGACATTAGTGTTCTCATCCAACTCTAATCCGTGTTAAAGGTCAAAGAAGACATTTCAGAATGCCGTTTTGAGACACTTCTTTTGAAAACTGCATATAGATGCAGCCCCGGGTCATGGAAATTTCCTGAATGATCTTGTCTAACCTCCATTATTAATATAAAAGAACCTTGGTGCTTACAGTTCTTAGGAAGAAAGTAAGGATATAAAAGCAAAAATTAGCCAGAGGAGGAGGAGGAAGAGGAAGAGGAAGAAGAGTTGGTTTTTCTACCCCACTTTTCTCACCCATTTAAGCAGCCTCAAAGCAGCTGACAAAGCTTTCTGCTCTTCTCCCCACAACAGACACCCTGTGAGGTAAGTGGGACTGTGAGAGCATAGAGAGGGGGCTGGGACTAGCCCAAGGTCACCCAGCTGGCCTCAAGGAGCAGTGCAGAATCAAACCCTGTGACTCAGCACTTTAAGTAAGTTATTTGATGCATGGGTGTTTTGTTTTGTTTTGTTTTACTTAGAAGCTTCCCATGTCGAGCCTAAGATATGCAAATAAAATCTCCAGGCTGTATCAATAGATCTTTGGAGTTAAGTTTAAAGTAGGAGTAAGTCTAATGGGGACATAGGAAGGATGGTTGTGGCTTGTATTTATCAGCTTTTCTCCACTAAGGCACTGAACATATTGGACTCATTCGCAGACTTGTAGATCAGTAGAAAACGTATCACTTTAGGGTTCAAAGTGAAACCTATTTCCTGATAAGGGAATAAAGTATTGCAGGACCTTTCAAGTAGCCTGCAGATTCCTGACTCAGTAACAGCCTTCGTCTTTGAAGCCTTATAAAGCCATCAGCAAAACCAAATTGTATCACATCCCAAGTGTCCCTGTGGTGTTCTTTCTGGAGCTTTGTGACGCCGCCTGCTTTAGTTAAATATTCAGATGACACCAATTCCCACTGGGATGTCAAGTAATGATGAATTAATTATGGCCAGGATCCTCACAGATGGCCTCATTTTTTTAGCACTGTGATGTCCAATGGGAATGCTAGGGAGTTTCACTTTTATTTTTAATTCATTGACAGATTAAGTGCAAACCTAGACAGGTCTGTGGTGGAAATACTGAGACTTTCAAAAATTTGCAGGCTCGCTGGAACAAGAAGGAATCTTTCTTTCCAGTTTTGTTTTTCAGACAATAACACTTGAGTAACAGGACTCCTTATGAGGAAGTGTTGAAGGAATAGAATGGCTTAAGATTATGTGGTGACATCGTTCAAGGCCTGTTTTGGAAATCTCTCGGGACAAGAGAAGATTTTGCAAATCCTTAGCTGTCTCATTTACACTTCTGCCCACTGGTGACAGACATAACACAGTGACATCTACATCCACAAAGCTTTCATTGTGCACCCCAGGGAGCCCTGGCTGTGTGTGTTGCTGCCCTGCTGTTGAGTCCCCTTCCCTAAGCATAAAGTAGAAATACAGGATGCACAATGCTCTTCACATCAGCTTTTTAGCAGACTTAGGATTGCAGCCCAGAGGTGACTGCTTTTGCCATTTTACTTAGAAACAACCATGCAGTGTGCGATAGATTCAGACTGACTCAGTAGGCAGCACATCTGCTGATCCTGCCTCAAATTTCCCCCAAGAAACCCTATATACAAAAGACACTTCAGATAGTTTACAAGCGTGACTCTGTGTTTATATACGTGGGCAGATCCATGAGACTGTTTTCTGTCTTATCTTGGATGGCATAGGAATTCATTTCCAGATTTGAAATGTTGGTTGTTGTTTAAAAAAGCCAACCCCCTATCTTTTCTTGTTGGTAGTTTCTCCCAACTGTCCACATTGTTATGCTTGTTATAGCAAGTGCTTAAATTGCAGATGTTTGTGTATAAACTTTTTATTAAAATGAGGATCACAGGAAAAAACAACCTTTATGCAGACACCTCTTAAGCCACGAAAAGGCTTGGCTACATTCATCTCTGCGGCATACGCGTAGCGATCAGTATAATGGCAGGATCAGCAGCTGCAAGGGACTTGAATTGAATTATCTAACAATGGCAAAGTTTTTCCAGGCCCAAAAGACACTTTGGGGGTGGGTGGGTGTAAAACAGCCTGGAAGAAAGAAAATAATATGGTTAGGGGGAGAGGCTAGCCAACTTTGTGGCTGTTAGCATAAGGTTACCATCTGAAATATGTCAGCTTTAAGAGTGGTGCACACCATCCATTCTTTAACACCACCACAGCATTCAGAACTTGTTTCTCCCTGGTCTGTCCATAATCCCAAATGGCATGACACAAAATTTCAATTCATTTTTTTAAGCCTTTTCGGCTGTTATTATGCAATTGAGAGTGCAAAAGCAAGTTGCCATTCTCATGGCATTATTTGCATTGGCTATTATTCCCTAAAATCCCCTTTAAACAGCTACATTGTCAACCCATAGGCCTCATTTAGGACTACAAAAAGGTTCAGATTAATTCGATCAAAGGGACAGCCAAGTACAAAATGCACTTTTCAGCTTGCATCAGGGTATGTCCCCTTTCACAGATCGCTGCATAGTAAGAGTAGTGCAAAGAAAAGGGTGGTGAGTTTTTTTAAAAAAAATGTTTAGGTAAATATAATTCCTTTTTCTTCCATGGTTGTAGCAAATATATTTTAAACGAATTCTGACTGAACTTGGGTATACGGAAAACCCAAACTTTGTATTTGGCTTTTTCCAGTGACACCCCTCCCCCACAAAGAAAGTGACGCAGCCGCATTGCAGCATATATGTGAAGTCCCTGTGGAAAGCCTGCTGAGCTGAAACTTTGCTCTAGAATTGCCAGGGTGCAGGGTACTCGCTGCAGATTTTCAATGTGACCTATTCAAGGCAAATTCCTAGCAGACATTATAAAGTAGAAGGGATATAGATCATTGTTGACAAAGAGAAGAAAACGTAATATAGATCTGTGTTTCTGCCAAAATGGGTTCTTTTCATGCTTTATAGCGTCATGTCTCCCACATGTATCATATTACATGAGAACAGTTTGCCCATTTCAGTACTTACCTGAATTATTCTGGACCAGGGCAGAATCTTCTGGCAACAGTGCCACAGCTGAAAAATGGTGAGAAAGATGGAATTGTGCCAGGGGCATTTTGTGTTTATTTGAATACCTATATGGCAGTGGAGTTCTTTGGGTAGGGTACGAGTCCCTTTAATTGCCTGGAGACAGGGATCTACACCATGGGTTGTGGAACCACTTGTCTTAATTTTTAATTTTTGCTCATGTGTCTAGTATACTTAGATGAAGGTACTTTTATGGGCAAGCTACAGCTGGTTGTCAGGGAAACCAATTAAATGGCTGTAAAACTATCACACCCAGTGGAACAGGCATAAATTACTAAGCAGCTACTACAGTTAAAGCTAACAGTATTTTAGCAGAGTCTCGAACACTGTTTTCAGTGTTAGTAGCATTTAGTGAGAGGCAGATTCATGATAATAAACAGGCAGAAGTCAACATTATATGTAGTCAGCATGACAAGTTAAAGTCGAAGGATCTTTTTTTGTTTTTTTTCCTTTTAGGCAATACAGCAGGCCAAGGAAATACCCGGTTGAAAACTAAAAACGTTTCCAGCAACTGCACAGAAGCAGGCTTGGCTGTCTCTTACCAAGAGCTTTTGCCCACAGGACATCTGTGATTTATCGCTCAGTTTTATGGGGTGTCTCCTCTTCTGTGAATACTCACAACATGCTTCTGAACCACTCATGTTTCTTCCTTAAGTCTATTATCACACTTCTAAGGTACCTTTCATTAGTCTAAGAACATGGCCACTGCCTCCTTGCCCCCATTTTTGGCAACACTAGCTCCTTTTCTAGTATAATTGCCAGCAAAAGATGCCAGTAAACGCATCCTTTTGCAGGATGGTTATCCTAACCTGGACAGAGGATGTGCTGTTCTGCAGCACCTCCTCACTCCAAAAAGAGCAAGACACCTTATTTTGGCAGCTCTAAGCCACCTCCACCCAGAAGCGAAAACACAGCCTACATCTCTCTTGGGATCTGGGAGGCCAAACTTCCAGATTGGAACTTCTAGATTTACACCAGGGAGCTCCTGATTTTGCTGAACCCCATGAAGCAAGTCTGGAGCCAATGATATCACAGATGCTGCATACTGTAGACATTCACAAATCTTCTGCCAGCACAGATACAGAAAACTGCAGAATACAAACCTATAGTAGCTCACCAAATACTGTGCAAGCACAGTTTATGGGGAAAGATTACAGAAGCTAGTTAACAATCTTAGAATCGTATTTTGAATGTAACAATTGTTGATGTCTGTGCAGACACAGAGGTTGCTGCAAATACTCTTCGTTAACAAGTGTATGCTCATATCACATTCCACTGTGTATTCACATCCCACTGAATTACATAGAGGATCTGGGAGCGGAACTGTTGAAGTGAGGAAATTGTCAGGCGCTTGCTGCGTAAGTCAGATTGCATCGTGCTTAGCTGTTAAATCAACACCTTCAGTAATTTTATTCTTTCTATAAATAATCAGCAGTGAATCCAGTGATTCAGAAGTGTAGACGCCTGTGGCATTCTAAACCAGAGGAACCTTTGTGTTTGGTAGAGTGCTTTTCAAATTTAAGGTGGACTTAGATTACATGCATAAATCAGATTATGATGGGACTCCAGATTGCTTTCTTCTTAATTCTTTCACTGATAAACTACAAGATCTGAGGGCTTATGGGGAGAGTTTCAATGAAATTATGGCTTATGTAAAGATTATGACAGGAAAAAAGGCAGTGAAAGAAAAATGATTGTATGCCTTAGAACTTCACAGCCATTATTGAGCAAAAAAAAAAAAAAGGCAGAAGTATGCTTCCAAAATGGTTCCTTCCAGTTTTCAATCACATAATGAGTGAATGTAAACAGCTATTTAAAGACAACTCCCCTGTTTTAAATTGGACTAATGCATTCAGTTTATTCTTCCATTATTCTTTACCCAGGCCATTTGTAACATGTGGCAGTTGGGGATGTGTGCGAATATTCGATATTCATACAAATTATGACTTTCGTATATGAATAGAATCTCACAACATTCATACACTGACATTCATACTCTGAACATTTGTATGAATGCTTCAGAACATTCTTGAAACGGAGGTGGAAAAGCGGCTGCACCAGTCACATCTGGAACAGATCCAGAGTACATTTGACATGGTTTGAGACCAGATTCAAAGTAGATTCAAGGAGAATTTGAAGCTTTGAGTGTTATGGGATACGTAGTGGATATATATTGGCTATTCATACAAAATCATATGAATACATTCATATCAAATAGAATCCTACCACATTCGATGGGGATCTATTCGAACAAATATGAATTTTCTTCGGGTGTTTGCACACTGGCCGCCGAGAAGTGGATCAAAGTAAATCCATTTCCCAGCAATCTGTCCTCCAGAGTATCCATCCAAAATAGGGATGGATCCATGGAGGCTTCCCCATGTCCACACATGTGGGGGGAGGATGGATCCTCAGGGCCAGATTGCTTGGGTGCTGTGCTGAGGCCGCAGCACCCATTGCCAGAGGCAGCCGGCCTTCCGTGCCGCCGACACTGCCCCTGGAGCCGCGGGACTGGAGCAGTCAGCTGCCAGTCACCGCGCGTTTCCACTGGCATGCAGTGCACGGGGGAAGGGCTCCAGAGGCAGGCAGGCCTGCTTCAGCCCTTCCAAAGATGGCAGCCCCTTGCCTCTCTGTGTGCAGAAGCATCCTGCGTCCAAACGGATCGAGGCGAGGGGCCGGATGGAAGACCTAATTTTCGAGGTCTTCCTGGAGACCAGATCTTTCGTCACCGAGACTCCGTTAAGAACAGGTCTTGCGCACCAGAGTGCGGAAGCGGCCACCTCAAAGAGTCCTGGATCCGGCCTCCTGTGGAAGGTAAGTCTTCTATGTGTCCTGTATGTGTCCTTTGTTGGTGTAAATCAAGCAGACGCGTCCGGCAAGGCAATCTTCTGTTG
>MTQE01002502.1:865192-882370 GCA_014337955.1 Aspidoscelis marmoratus | reverse complement strand
TATTCTGTTTTTAATGTGTATCTTGTTTTAATGTTTATCTTGTTTTTAATATGCTTGTTAATCTGCTGTTACCCACCCAGAGACCTTCGGGTATAAAATGTAAATAAATAAATAAATAAAATTGAGGCATTTTCATCAAGCACAAGAAAGTGCACTCTACATGTGAAAGCACTTCCAACAGTGATCACACCCTTCACTAGGGTGATGAGCTTGTTGTGTGGCACCTGCTATCACTACAAGTGGAAATAGAAAGGCCAAAGCAAATGTAGGGTGCCTTACGAGTTAGTTTCTCCAATCTTTTTGGAATTGAAAGATCACTTTGAAGACGCCTCTTTTTGGTTGCTTCCAGAAGCCTCTCTCTTCTCCCCCTGAAATATAGATATAAAGGAAAACACAACACAAAAATAGTATTATATTTGATTTTCCGTTGGGTCTGTGTAAAAGTTGGGTACAGTGAAAACAACATACCCACACCCTGGTCTAGCTGTTGCCTACAGGCTGCAACATCAATTTGGTGCCTAGGATCATCTGCTGCCTTAAAACAGCCTTCACTGACTCCAGAGAAAGCTGAGAGCAAGCCACTGCCCATGGAAGAGTGAACACTGAAAGAAGAGCTGAGCTGAAGCAAGCTTCTGAGGAAGTTTTTATTTGGTCATGATCAGGGCCTCCCTCAGTCTACATCAGCATGCAGAAGGGAGACCCTTCGTATGCTTTCTGGTCTGGTATACTGGCCAGAGCAAAATCACCCTTTGTGTGTCTGGAAATATTGAAAGATAGGTCTGCAATCCTCTGAGCAGTCTGTTCCTCAGGAAAGATTATTTGATTATCAGCCAATAAAAAATTGATTTTTTTGAGCAAGTATTTTTTGTTTCCACAACAGGAACCAAACACACTGTGTTGCTGATGTAACTGTTTTTATATAATATTGATGCTATTACACAGGCTTCTGAGCTTAGAAATACTGATAGTTGCTGTGTCAATAAGAATCACGTGGAGGAGAATATAAATGGAAATAAAATTAAAATCTACTTTAGTGCTCAATATACTAGGGATGCTACAAAATGACAGTGTTTTTCTCCCCCGTTGACATTTCTGCCCAATAGCTGCAGTCTGTAAGTATGGCGTTTAAGAAGGACAAAACATGCTGCAACACTCCTTTACTTTTCTTTCTCAGGCTGTGGTCTCACCTAAGGTTTAATCCAGCTTCAGTCCACTTTCAGAGTGAGAGAATACATCAGCAAAGTGACAAGCTGCTTTCTTTTAGTGTTACATAACTCAGAAAATTTACCTTTGGGATCGATAATGTGGAAAGAAAGTTATTGGTTCTCTCGCCTTGAAGATGGACTGAAGCTGAATTAAACCTTAAGTGTGGCCACAGCCTCACTTTCAGAACTCTGGTGCTCAGCTCTTCCCACTGACCTCAGAGACATCCATCTATCCATCCTTCCTCTTATGCCATCACAGACAAAATAAAACAACATTAAAAGTACCTTAAATCCATGTTCCAATTAAAACAAAGTCATTGAAGAGTCCACGTAAAATCTCAAGGGACTTGAGCATTTACTAACTTCTCTCATGTCTTAGAGGACCACATTATACAGAACTGTGTGTCAGCATTACTTTTTTAAAAAAAATCACATTCACATTTTGAGTTGAACATTTTCCCAGACAAGATCTCCACTTCTGGGAGGGGTGCTTCTGTTTGAGGGAGGCACACCAACTGTATTCCTCTCCTCACCTCCAGTTCAAAGCAAGGAGGTGCCATTCTCTGTTATGTCTCTGTGCAGAGCAGGAAGAAACTACCTTGCTTCAGAGCTGCCCTGCGAGCGATCATGCCGTAAAATAGAATGCACAGTTGCTTCAAAGGTGACTGCAGCTTCCAATAATGAAAACAGGCCTAATTAAAAATGTGACTTACTTTTTCTCTTGAGTAAAGAAGCTTTGAAGGGAAAACGGATCATCCCCACTTCTCTGCCAATGCTCCAAAGCAGCAAAAATCTATTTAGATAACACGGTCATCCCCTCCCTCTCAGAGGAATACCTACTGATCTGGCAACCATGGATTTACTCATCAATGGTAGACCTGACCAGCCTTCCCCTCCCACCAACGCTATTATGCCCTCCTAAGAGGCCTCTTGGAGGTGTCCACACAAGAGAAATGGCTGCCCCCCATTTAGGAAGCATATTTCTTCCCAATAGCTAAGATTTCTCATGAGATTTCCCAGGATCAAAGCAAATCTTGCAAGATTTCCCAGCATTCAAAATATCTGTGGTTTCCTGTATCTGCAGTGGGTTTTGGAACATATCCCAAGCAGATATGGGACAGGCTTGTACTGTTTGTATTCTGGTAAGGGCAAACTCTCATGAGATTTTGTGAGATCTTGCCCAAACACCCAGGGAAAGGGAATACCTGAAGCCAAGGTTACCCACTTGGCTTCATGTGGGAGTATGGAATCAAACTGGGTATTCTCAGATAAGAGTCTGGCTTCTTAACCACTAGGCACCAAAGGCAAGGGATAACAGTTCAAGGCCATCAGTGAAAGTTTCCCTGGCTAATGACGGTAGAAGGACCTCTCCAGGGGAGGTGAATGCTGAACAGGAATGCCCATTATCATCCTTGGAGTCCCATGTGGATCTGAAGTCAGTAGAACAATATCCAGTCCTTCTGTCATTGTTAGGAAAGACTTTGGGCCACTAGTGTGTTTGTGTCACTTTTTTGGTCAGGTGCACAAAGGCCCTGACCCATGACAGTACTAGGTCTATACATCTTACCTGAGGACAGATAAGTTCAGCACATTTTCTTCTAGGGTGCAAACACTTCTGAGTTGTGCTGTCCTGTTCCCCTCAGGTCAGATACAGATGCCAAATGCAAGGATGATTCTTGAGGTACGTGAGGTATTACAGTCAGACCCCCAAATGATACCTTCTAGCTACAACTTATTGAAGGACACCTCTGCTTCTTTTAACTTCTAATGTAGCTTGGAGGTGGGAAGATACTGGAAACTGTGATTGCCCTTGAAGGTGCAAAAGCTGTCCTAGATTGTGTAACTTTGGGCATCTGCCATGGGGCCACGTGGATGAACTTTGCAGCTTGGGACAAAGTCATCATGTGTCTGGCAGGGTAGGTTAGAAGACACAGCTGAATTTTGTGTTATATTTCTCCTAGGAGTCACATATGCTTCTCCAGACATCCAGGTACCCATGTTCATTCCTCTTTGGCCTTTGTGACAATGGTGGCCAGTGTCTCCAGTTCCCTCTGCTCCTACGCTATCATCTTCCATCTTAGGAGAGCTTCTGACGTTCAGCCCATCTCTTAACCCATTGGAGAGACAAGAAGTCCATGGAAATCAAGACAGGTTCATATTACCCTCCCCCTGCCATATATGAAGTCCAGCAATCTTCTTTAGTAGGATGTCCTGACCACACAGTGCCCCATGGTCACTTGGTGCAAAAATGGCAATGGAATGGAGTCAGTGGATGGTGGACTGGAATGTTGTCTGAGGACATACCAATATCAAGGAGGCTGCAGGATGAATGAAATATCAATATCAAGGAGGCTGCAGGCCCAGAACTTTGTTTTTTGCTTATCCCTTAAGAAAAGGAGACATTTGAAAGGTGCAATTCATGTGTCTCCTTGATATCCTGGCTCAGCCCACTGTGCTAGAGATGTGCCAAATGCCCATTTCACAAATGTGTAGAGGGATTTATAGGTCTAGGACTGAGCATAGGGTCATTATACCAATACTACCTTTCCTTGTTGAGGTTCATTTTCAGTTGACTGACCTCATCCAATACACTGACATCTCCAGGGAAGTGTAAGCACAACTGTAGTTACATAAAAGTAGAAATGAGTATTATCTATATATTGATAACCAACATAATGTAGAACTGGAGTACTGTTCAAATGTATTATAGTCTCAAGATTACAGAACAAAACAATCTGATTATCAATATCTAGTATGTGTTGAATAATCTTATTTTTGGCTTTTTAAAGATCTAGTGATAATAAACATGTTCAGAGAGAGAAGAAGAGTTGGCTTTTCTACCCTGATTTTCTCGCCCATTTAAGGGGACTCAAAGCGGCTGACAAAGCTTTCTATTCTTCTCCCCACAACAGAAAACCCTGTTAGGTAGATAAGGCTGTGAGAGCTCAGAAGAGAGTGGTGACTAGCCTAAGGTCACCCAGCTGGTTTCATGGAGGAGTATTCCCAGATAAAGAGTCCAGCTCCCTAGCCATTAGACCAAACTGGCTCGTATAAAATATGCTCTGGTCCTCCTGCCACTGTCCCCAAACACATCTAAAAGTATCGTAAAATAACAAAAAGAAGGGGAAGTCAGGAGGAAAAAACGATTTTTAAGCCAATGATTACAAATTGACATCCGGAATTCAACCACAACTCCATTCATCGCTGCTTCCCTCCTTAAAAAGGCATTGGATACAAGAGAGTGTGTGAGAAAAACCTCTTAGGACCTTTATTGGGCTGTTTCAAGTAGCTTGAAATTGCTTTGGCCATCTTGCTGAGTGACACAGAGTAGTTGTGACAATCATTTAGCCTCAAAACAGTTTGAGTATGGAAGAAATTAACTACAGTTGTTCCACTCCTTTGTGCTATTTGTACCACATATTCAAACTTAAAGGAATATGAAGTACTGTCCCCAAATAATTGCAGTATTTCACCTGCACAGAACTCTGTAATACCTTCCTATTGATAACCAAGGTGTTAGTCTCTTGAACAGAGAACCTGTTGGCTCCATAGTAATGATAAATAGCATTGGGATCAGAATGGAAATGTGCAGTTATATGTAAAGGGAAGGTATAAATGTGGCATGGAGCTCATTTTAAATATCTCTACATGACAGCTTTTTACCATTTGGGGAGTCATTTCTGTGTAACAATTCAACAGTCCACTTGGAATTCTTCTCTGTATTATGAGAATCCTCAAAGGACAAATTCAGAGAAAATTAGCCAATTCAAATGAGTTACTATGTGGTTGCCTGGCATTCAAAACTGATTAAATGGCCACAGTCCAGTAACTTATGGTGGTGTATATTCAGCAAGATACAATTTCCTAAGAAGGTAGCAGACACTATTATTTGAGATGAAGCAAATAATCGTCATTATTTAGAGGTTCAAACACTTCAACTGAATTACATTTAATCTTCACCAAGATGGCTGGGGTTATCTTCTACTCCAGACAAGTGATAGCATAGATTAACTTTTTTGTATACAATTTTTTTTAAAAAAAGATTCTGTAGTACAATTCTGCTTCATTATTTAGAAGGAATGCAAGCACAGCAATTGAATGGTATATAACCTTCACCAGGAGGTACCACAATATGAATTTGTAGTACAATCTGGCTATTTTAGAACTCACTTCTATAGAAAGAAAGAAAGAAAGATTGCTTCAGATACCTGGCCAATGCCATGTAAGATTTGTATGCAGGGAATAAAAATAATGGAAAACAAAACACAATCTACAAATTGTATTATTTTTCACCTGTAGTGGTGAAGGTTGTTCTCATTTCAAATAATGTCTCATAAGTGTATGTTCTGCCAAGGCCTGTCATTTTTTGTAAGTGTAATAGATAAGACTTTTCTGAACATGGTGTACTGAACGAGAAGGAAGAACTCAACCTGAATATCATGTTAAAAGGATCCTGGACAGAATTCACAAATTATACCACAGCTTCTATTCTGTTAGCTGATGATATATTTAGGCACGTTAACTTTTATGAGCAATATTTCTACAGAAAAGGTTCAATATATGATATTTTAATAGCCCACTGGATGGCAATGTAAGAGCAGGAATGAAAATATTGTTTTCATCTGGTCCTTACAACTACTTCTGAAATCCATTTTGGCATTAGGACCATCTGTAACACATTTCAAACAGAAAATTTAAGCAAGTTTATTCAAGCGGTATGATTTTTTTTAAAAAAAATTAAAAATTCATGATTAAAAACCTATACATCCATATATATGATGAAGCAAAAGAAATGCAAGGGGAAAAAACCAATTTGTTATTCTTTGAAGTATTAAAACAGAAGGAAAACAGATAGGAGGTATGTATTTAACAAGATGTTAGTGATAAGCTAAAGAAGAAAAACATCACAGGAAATTGGGATAAATTAGTTTCCATCTCTTTTCATTCATAACAGGTGTTAAGTACTCATGGCTCAATTACATTTTTAGGGAGACAAATGGTAACAACAGGAGATGAAGTTTTACTGACACTTTTTTAAAAACGAAATCAACCAGTTGTGTTGTGCCAAAGTGATACTCATACAAGAGGTTTAGAGTTTTGATATGAAACTGTTCCATATTCCAAAAATAATATGTTACGTGTCCATAACATCTGCCTCTGTACTCATTCCAAAGAGAGATCTGAGTGGTAGGAGCTTTCCAAGGAAAGATCTAGCCAGAATTTATGAGAAGTTATTCCATATTAAAGCCAGGAGAAATGACTTAAGCAAAGCCAAGAGAAAATAGATTTTGAAGTAATCAGATCTGAATTGGAGTTAGAGGAACAGCCCTAAGGAAAGGGAGAGGTCAAATCATGCAGTACTAAATGAATTTGTTCAAGAGGGTACCTTGGACAAATAGAATCTCACCTGAATTTTAGCACTAGCGACATGGGCAAGCTGGCAAAACAGGCTCTAGATGAAGTACAAAATAAGATAAATTCTGCCTATGTTGAAATGCTGCAAAATTCTCACAATTTGAAAATTCAGACTTTCCAAATTATAGATCCATCTTTAAGCACAGTTGCTTTAAATGAATACCACTGCATTTTTTAAAAAATTGATGAAGTGGTTTCAATCAAATAAATAGCTTCTGGCTATCTCAATGTTATGTGAATATTGTTTGTTTCCAACAAATTGTCATATGAATTTACTATGGATTTTCTATGTTTATCTTGGCCAAAGGATTTCAGTTGGATGGAAGGAAATAACCCAGTGAGTAAAGTTTGGTTGGTGGAAAGTATTTGGAAAATGGGTTGGTCTCTAAAGCAATTTCGGGCTCACCTTATGCAGCCAGACACAAATTTGGGGTGTTTTTTTGGTATGTGTGTTTTAAATACTAGATCAGCAACTGAAGAGCCTCCATCTGGTGTACCCTTAATTTCAGTGCTCTAACCTATTTATTATTGTTTGGTTTTTAACTTGTATTTGTACACTTTCCCCTCCCTTTCTTTTCTTTTAACGTTTTTATTTGTTCTGGTTGGCCATCTTGAGTTGTTATGAATTGGCAAAATGCAAACTCGTAAAAAAATAAATCCCATGTATAACACTGATTCCCATGAACCATTGGTTCTAGGATACAAACCATGTGAGGCGACAAGTAACTACATCCTATAGAAAACTGGGAGAGGAGGCCTAGTCTACCAATATCAGTCAGTGGCACTGCAGAGGTGAGATCCTGTCAATCAATATAAGTCAATAACATTGAAACATACTGAAGCCAAGGCAACATGACTCAGGCAACATACTGACAGCCATGTAGTTTAAGTGCCAGACAGGAAGTAGCCCTGGAAGTCAGTCATTTTCTGTCTGGTATTAAATAATTGCAGGTAGGATATCCCTGGTGCTGGCATCTCTCTCCAGACAGACAAGGTACAAGAGGGCTTACAAGATGATTTACCTGTAGGTTGCTTCTGAGCATAGATTTGCCACCTCGGAAGCTGCAGGTTCAGTGGGGGCAGTGGTGTATAGTCTACTGGGTCGTAGAGATTCTTATTTGTTGCCCTATACAGTATTTATAAACTGTGCTCTGACCAGCAGCCCCAAGCTACCAGTGCAAATCACTAGCCCCTAAGAAAAAGAATTGGCTTTTCTACCTCGCTTTTCTCACCCATTTAAGGGGACCCAAAGCAGCTAACAAAGCTTTCTATTCTTCTCCCCACAAGAGAACACCCAGTGAGGCAGGTGGAGCTGTAACTACTCAGAAAGAGAGCTGTGACTAGCTCAAGGTCACCCAGCTGGCTTGAGGAGTGCAGAATCAAATACCTTTATTGACAGTTTCTGGGATTGTACTAAAGAAGGGAAGTCACATCTCACCAACTCTGCAAAAGCAAAATCATTGACTGAGGGGAGACACATTTTACCAACTGGGTTATATAAAGCTATGTTAATCAAGAAGCAAATTAAAATGGCTACTAGAATGAATGCCTAAGTACATCTTTCAGGCTAGGGGGACAAGCAGGATCCCTCTAAAGCCATTTGCCGGGATTCGAGAGCAGGAGAAGGTTTGCCCTTGTCTGCTTGAGATGCCCATGGGCAACTAGTATGGACACAGGATGCTGGACTAGATGGGCTATGGCCTGATCCAGCAGGTCTCCTCTTATGTTCATCACACCATTGCATCCAGTGGCCACGGTGTGCTGTTTGCATTCTACTTTGGGCAAAGGAAACACTAAACTGAGAAACTTGACTGTTTCTTCCTGAGGTCTTCCTGGAGAGCACAAAAAGTGGTCACAGAAGTCAACCAGGTGGACTCAGTAGGTCTGGACTGTGTTGGACAATCAAACCACTGGGGAACACTTTCAGATCTCTTCCCAGCAGTTTATTCCAGCACTGTAATGAGCTCTAAGGGATCGATGACTGCTCCCAGGATGCAGCTTCATGTTTCTGTTGCACCCCAGGAGCACTGTTATAGTGCAACAAGGTCACACAAATGCACATTCACAGCTGTTCCACAATGCTCTTAAGAGACTGTGTATTTTGCTAAAACTTTGACATGTGGATCTTGCCTAAAACTATGACATTGACACTGAATGCAGTGAATGGGAAGGGAGAATCCAAAGTAAATCTCAAATCACCAGAAGTCTACTGCCAGGACAGCATGTATCAATGTTCTGCTGAATCCCTTCTCTGCCCCCTCCCTGATACACTAATGACATATTATATGTTTCAGAAACCTCAGGATAGGAAAGAATATAAATCTTCTAGTCTTATGTTTTCACACACAACATGCTTGTGGGATTTGCTTAAGCAGCACTGAAGTTAATAATACACTTGTTTGATCTTGTGAAGGGTCTTTTCCCTTAAGTCACTCCTAATTTACTCAGATCACAAGGTGCACTTCTACAACACTTACATTTGCTAAGGGTATCATGAGGAAGTCTCCAGATAGGCCATTCTGAGTGACAAGACTGGCATTATGTACTTTGTATCCTCATTAGATCCACACAGCTTTAGGCCTTTGCTAAAAAGATTTGTTCTTCCCTTAAATCATTCATTTCCCTTCAACTGATTTTCCCCTAGCTTTTGGAGTGTAAAGAGAATCACTGGTAAGGAATCTAATAGCTTTGTACCTTTTGTACTATTGTCAGCTTTCTCCATGGAGAATGGGTCTGATTCTTGTTTGATATATATTTTTTAAATTACATTCTATCCTGCTTCTCTTCCAAAAGAGCTGAAGCAGCAACTCTTACCTTATTTACACAAAACTCCTGTGAGGGAAATCAGGTGAGAGGATGTGATTGGCTCAGATAATTAAGGCTGTGACTCTGAGGAAGCCCAGGGCTCTCTGAACATCCAGCATAATGCGGAAACAAAATCACCCTGTCCACCTCCAAATTCTCTGAAGGCAGTATGGATGCTGTGAGATCTCCTACAGCATTCACATTGTCATTTCGGCAGCTGGAAAACCACTGTCAGGAGCCCTCAGAGAATCTGACAATTCAGCATTCTGGCTACTGGTTTGGGCAGCAAAACAGTATATAGTGTTCACACTACTACTGGACAAACACATCATCAGGTTGCCATGAAGCTGGCGTCAACAGATCATGTAGACATAGCCTCAGTGAGCTTCCTTAGCTAAGTGCTAAGTGGGAAACGGAACCCCAGACTCCCAAATCCAGAGGCAACACTTCAATCTGTTCTTATTGTTTTGATCAGTGCTGGTTCAAGTGTCAGTTTATAATGGAGAATGCACCTTAGAAGAATTCAAGACACTGATGACACTGTGCCAGTAGACCAGATCAGTGGGGACCCTGGAATGCCTTGCTGGCACTAACAGACTGGTCTACGGGGGACTACACACCCCAGTAGTCCATTTTGTCTGCACAGAATGAAGTGCTAGTTTTACCTACAGCAGTGATGGCGAACCTTTTGAGCTCGCTGTGTCAAAATTCGCAAGAAAACCTAGCTTAACTCAGGTGCTGTGTCACATCTAGAAATATCCATAATTTTGTGATATCTGTAGCTTTAGTAAAAAAGTTATATTTTTGATATATGTATTTTATTAAAAGCAAACACAAATAATTATTTACGTTAGTGATTTTGTTGCTGAATTTCATTTGCTAATATTCAATTGAAAGTTGGTATTTCGTACACTTCAACAATAAGCAAGCACTACACGCCCAGGTGCCAGGGTGACCATGTGTGGCACCCAAAAGGGCTTGGCGTATCACCTGTGAGACATGTGTCATAGGTTGGCCATCACTGACCTACAGTGCAAAAATGACACCTTAACCTGCTGTATGCACTTGTAAGCACTCCATGGTTAGTACAACAGATCTAGCATTCCAGACTAGTATACCAGATCTATGATTCATATATAGATGGCACATGTGTTTCAGGTCTGCTGTACTACAAACATTTTCTTGTCACCTGGAACTCATGTCACAAGTGCACCTTTTCTGAGCACTCAGCCAACTCATCAAGTTGGCAACTACAGAGGCTGAGAACTTCTGTTAGTTGGGATGGGATGAGCCACCTGCAAAGTGGGCAGCCCTATGCACTGGCCAGCAAGTAGGCCCCGAAATTGCAGGCCAGGTTGCCAGATTCAGGCCCACACTGTGCAGAAATATCGTAAAATAAAGACATGTTACAGGGGTCCATATGGTGTTACTGAAGTTTGGCATTATGCTATGTTATCAGAGAGAAAATTGTAAACAGATCTCTTCCATAGAGCAAAGGCATATTTATATGCGTATGAATATATGTATAGTTCACACTCTCCATCATAAATAGTTATGTCCTCCTCTGTTTTATCCAATCTCATACTGAGAAAGTAAGTTATTTCCCACTCTGTTTTATCAGATCTTGTAGTGAGAAGTGACTCAAGAATTTCAGACCCTTCAAGAGACAATAATCCTTCCATGCATTACAGTCCTTTCCCCTATTTCTTTATAGTCTTTTACCTGTGCTCACCTGTGCTTTGCTTCTTTGAGAAACTACAGTGTTCATATTTGTCAGACTCACCAGATGTTTCAATTTTTTTTTAATGTCAAGTCTAAATGCATCTGTGTCACACAGATGGTGTTTCATACCAAAGCTTTCATTTCTGAGAAGACAAAGACTTCCTCCTCATGCTTTTCTTCTCTTTCCCCTCCACAGCTTGCAATAAAGTAGTTGGCCCGTTTCCTTGGAAGATGAAGAATCTATATTAAAACTACATTCCAGAAGATCAGAACTAACGCAAACTGTTATCTTGAACTATAAATCATTTGGTTTCCTTCTAGTTTTGCTGATCTTAGTTCGATGGTGAAGAATTAAGAGAAGGAAGAAGTAAACAATTTTATATATCCTGGGTGATGAAAAGCCTTTGGACAAAACAACTTTATCTTTCGGCAAAGTAAAAGTGGTGGAAGAGTTTATAGATATCCCCTTTAGTAAGTATGGCTTAAGCTATCTCTCGACACTACAGGAAAATGCTGGCTCTTTAAACAATGCTGGCATTTCCCTTCAACAGAGGTTCCAGATTAATGTGGCCTCCTTTGGTACAGCACCTTGGTGACCTTCCAGGACTTCAGCAAGCCTACTTCTTCTTTCTTTTCTTTTCATGTATGCACTGAACTCTTGTTAATCCACTGTTTTCAAAAGGAATGCACCAACCCCTTGAGAAGAGTTGGCTTTTCTACCCCACTTTTCTCATCCATTCAAGGGAACTCAAAGAGGCTGACAAAGCTTTTCTATCCTTCTCCCCACAACAGAACACCCTGTGAGGTAGGTAGGACTGTGAGAGCTCAGAAGAGAGCTGTGCCCAGCCCAAGGTCACCCAGCTGGCTTCATGGAAGAGGGGGAATAGAACCTAGTATTCCCAGATAAGAGCCCGGCTCCCTAACCACTAGACCAAACTGGCTCATGATCATCTGGCAGAACAGTGGCACATTACAGATACTGTAGAATTTCCCACACTACCTTTAATTTGGATTTTGAGAGTCCTCAGAATCAGCTAACTGCTGATTTTGCTGCAGTGGTGGTAGGTTGCCAGCATTTTTAACATACCTGGAGACTCCTTGCTGTCCAAATTCCAGTACAATCAATGGCAACCCATAAATTCAGAGTGTCAGGGCAGTGGGAAAGGAATAAGAGTGCAATTGGGAGCCTTCCTTTGCTATCCCTGAACATCTAGATCTGGATCTACAGGCCTTTCATCCAGATCCTGAACCTCCTGATCCACACATTAATCCGAATCAAAGAGGCCCTGCCCCACATTAGTTCAGCCCTGTCAGCACAAGACAGAGACAGATTAAGAGGCCCTTAATCTAGCTCTAGTGTAGACCTAATATATCAGGTCTACAAACTAAGCTAAGGGCTGTATTCTGGATCATGGAAGCACACAGATGGAATTACTGAGAACTTCCATTCAAAAATCACCTCCCATATACACTCTGAGGCTAGGAACTTTCACTCCAAGCCAACAGGGAGTTGGGCAAAATTATACCAAAATGGGTATTGAGTGAAGTTCTGGCTCATCCCTAATACCAGCATGACTTGCAGCAATCTCCTTCATAAATTTCATTAATCCCTCTTATTAACATTTATTAAATCCCACAGCTGGGATCAGACCAAAAACAAAAACCAAAAACCAGCACCTCTGAGGCACTTACAGAAGGCTTTGACGTGGGACTGTTCAAATGCCACCCTGCCCCTCCTACATCTCCTAAACAATATGTGCTAGAAAAGGTGGATTAGAGAAGGGTTTGAAACACAGGGGCCACACACTATCTCCCTGAGGCAACTCTGAGGCACTGATTTTGTTATGTCTGAATACATCCCTCATCTGTGATTCAGGTTCCATTTTGCACTAACAAATTGTATAGTTCCATCTTACGTAGTATGTGAATAAATTATTTCTCATTTCCTTCCTGAATCCTGACCTGTGCAGTCAATATCACTAGCTATCAACTCCAGGTTTTTCAAGAGTGGGAAAAATGTTGTGCCCATGTACAGCAGAAAATTCATAAGATATACCACATGTGCCGTATTTTTTTAAATGATTATATGATTCTGATCCACTGATTAGCCATTGTAGTTCATTGCCGAGCCATTTATTTTCCAAACAGAATGTAAATTAATAAAACAGATGCACAAAAATTCTGTTTTGGACTATAGATTTCTGTTGTGAAATATTCCAGACCTACTGGTGGGGTAAGAGGAAATGGAAAATGTATCGGCCAGTTTGGTCAGACTCTTATCTGGGAATCACCGCCCTCCTCCATGAAGCCAGCTGGGTGATCTTGGGCTAGTCATGGCTCTCTTTCTGAGCTCTCACAGCCCTGCCCACCTCACAGGGTGTTCTGTTGTGGGGAGAAAAACAGAAGGTTTGTCAGCTGCTTTGTGTCCCCTTAAATGGGTGAGAAAAGTGGGATAGAAAAGCCAACTCATTGTTATTGTTATTGTTGGAGTGATTCTATCTGTTCCCTTATGAGGTCTGTCCACTTCCAACAACTTAGTACCCCACCCAGAGTGGGCTAACCTGTCCCCAGAGCAACCTAGACTATGGACCATATTTCTTCTGAGAGGTGGTTTGGCACTCTCTTTCTGGTCTGGCATGCCAAGTGGGTGGGGTTGTGCAACTGCCATGCACAATGGCAGGCAGCATCCAGAATGCCATGGCAATGTCAGACCATGTACCAGATGCCAATTCAAACATTCACCATGGCAATCTGACTGGTTCATCCACACTGCGTACCCTGGTGGGCAAGTACAAAGCTAGCCCAACATGGCACCATGCGAACAGCTGCCTGACGTGTATAACAGTATTATACGATACCAGTCAGATAAGTATGAAAGGGCTCTACATCAGAAATAATGTTTTCCAGCAATAGGGAGAGACTGAAAGGCTTTAATAATTTAAATCAGCAGCAGAACTCCCTTCCAGATGCTGTAATGTAGGTGCTCTGTGTTCAATCAATTTCACTACAAATATCCCAACTCATTTGGCTGGCAGCAGATAACTCAGTAAAGCTGATCAATAAGGAAGACCTTTTTTCACAGTGTGAGGCCAGAAGTATCAGTGCAGCAGACAGGTTAGAAACTATGGCTGTGCCAGGGTAACATCTGAGGAAGTAATATTTTATTCAGCAGAAAGGTGGGAAAGCCAGGCCTCACCTTCAGTGCCTCACAGTAATAACTGGCTTTATCTCTCTCTTAGAATACCAGTCAAACATTTAGAGCAGCAGACAATGCTGCATTATTCTCCCTCCATAGTTCCTAGAAACCTCCATGGGGGGGAATGTGATTATGTTACTCCTTTCTCCCCACCTCATACTAAAATTTGGGACATATTTTACACATTATATTCCTAAATGCCTAGGGACTGCTCAGGCATTTTTATGTATTCTTTACTAAAAATCTAAGCAATTGCCTTTTCTGTAAGGCAGCTTATCCACCAGTTCAAGCCCTATCCTGCAATATAGGACTAGTTATATGGGGGCACAAGGTGCTTCAGTGGGACAAAAAGACCCAGGTGAAATGAGCACATGTCCTGGAATGTGCCCACAGTATCCTGTCAGAGGTAGGGGACATGCAGCAAAGAAATTTATGGGATATGGGATTACAGCAAGAGATTTGAAAAGCACCATCTACAACATGTGGTTCTCAAAAACATCTGCTAACAGCATTTCTGAGCCTATGGTTTTTCCACTATGATTTATGAAGTTCAGCCACATTCCCTGGATGTTTTGCACATATGGTAGCATTAAGTGGGCTAATCTTAAGGAGTGATCTGCATGCACATGTAAATCAGGTCTCCAAAGTGAACCAGAGCCAATCTTTGGGAAGATATTTTATTCAACTGTAGATCAGAAAAAATTTATAGGGGAAGATTTATATATAGCCTAGTTGGTAGCTATCCCATGAAGATGAAGCAGAAGGTCTAGTATAAGGCAATATTTATTTTCTGTCCATAGTACTATATAGTGGTGGTCTTAAAGTTTATCATACTTTGGCTTGAGGAATAAAAAGTTTGGCAGCTTGTAATGCTCATCCCTAATCTGATCCTACAGTCGTCAGGTTTCCTCCTCATTTCCTACTGTAATCCAAAGCACAGAATAATAACTTGCAACCTTCTCTGTTCTTCCTCACTCTCTTTGAAAATGTTGAAACAATACAGAAGGAGATTACACCTAAAGTGAAAGTTGAGGGTTAATTCATTCTCAGCATTTTAAAATGGGGTGTTAACTGGCTAAGGGTACAGAAATAATTATATCCAGGCAGGTCCAGATGTACCCTACCATCACAAGACAGATGTTCTCTACCATCAACAAAAGAGATTTTATTCTGGGCTGCATCAATATACCCCAGAAAACATCTGACTCCTGGGGCAGGAGGAGCTCTGGGGTAAATGGTACAGCATACAAATACCACTCATTCCAAGGTGGTAACTAGAATGTGGCTGAAAGGGGACTATCCTCACAATGGCATTGTTTCTGCATTAGGGATGTGCACAAATATTCAAAACTTCGAATATTCCATTTGAATCCATCAAATGTTAACATTCAAACTGGAATTGGATTTTCAAAAATCCAAATTTGAACATTTGAACTGGAATCGGATTTTCAAAAATCTGATATGGATTTTTGAGTAATTCAAATGTGTAGATCATATCTGTCATATCTAGATTTGTATCTGTCGTATACGAGTCTACACAAAAATTATACTATCTTGTGCTTAAAATATGAGATTAAAACAGGTTGCATACAGGATATTACAGGATGCATATGGATTTTTACAGAATGCATACAGATATGTATAACAGATATGAATGTTGTCAACATTCATATCTTTAAATACGAATCTAACATTTGAACGTACGGACTCAAATGTTATGGATTCGAATCGTATTTTATGACATTCAGATCTTACATATCCAAATCAATTCGTATTTTAAGACATTCAGATCTTACATATCCAAACTGAAAAGGATTTTATGACATTCAAATCTACTCGGATTCAAATGTCAAAAATACATTCATGTACATCCCTATTCTGCAATGGAGAGTAGATGAGAAACTGTCCAACTTCCAGCCTGTGATTCCAAGGCTCTTATACAAGATTCAGCAGGAGAGAGCAACTGTAATATTAATAGCGCCTTTTTGGCCCAGGAGGCCATGGTTTCTGACCTTGATGCAGATGTTAGCACAGGGTCTGGTGTTTCTACCCAAGAGGCAGGATCTCCTGGTTCAGAAGGGAATGCATCATCCAGACCCAAGCTGGTTATGCTTAGCAGCATGGAGGCTCAGAAGAGACGCCTCCAGGAAGCAGGCTTAACAGCTAGAGTAACTGAGACAATATTAGAAAGTAAGAGAGGAGCAATCAGAGGATATATAATGCTTCGTGGTGAGTGTTTTGTAGATGGGCCAATGTAAGGCACGTGGATCCTAGAGAGCCAACAGTGAGTAACATACTGGAGTTTTTAGAGCTGGGTCTGGATAAAGGTCTAAAGTTCAATACTCTTAGAAAACAGGTTGCAGCTCTGTCAGCAGTGCTGGAAAGACCTGGACATGTTATGGTTATGGAGGATAAAGCAATTAAAGCTTTCTTACTGGGTGTCAAGGCTAAGTCCCCGATGGTGTTCCATTACTACCCTTCATGGGATCTGGAGGTTGTTCTAAGGGGACTAGTTAGTACAACATTTGAGCCATTAAATAACATCAATTTGAAATTGCTATCTTACAAGGTTCTACTTTTGGTGGCAATTACATCTGCACAAAGAGTATCAAATATTGCGGCCTTGTCAGTAGTGCCAAATTTATGTGAGTTTAGGGAGGACTGTGTGATATTAAGACTGGATCCATAACATCGTCCTAAGGTTGATTCAGCATTCCACAGAAAGCAGGAGTTGCTATTGCCCACGTATGTACCAGATGTAAGAAGTCTGAGGGAAGAACACTATAGAGCTGTCCCCAAGGAATAAAAAGTCTGCCAAGACTCTTCTTTTGCCTC
>MTQE01002502.1:818667-832909 GCA_014337955.1 Aspidoscelis marmoratus | reverse complement strand
GGCAAAAGGAGAGTCTTGGCAGACTTTTTATTCCTTGGGGACAGGCTCTTAGAGATAGGGATGTACACAATTTTTTTTTAAAATATTCTAATTGAATCGAATCCCCAAAAATTCAATTCAAATCAAATCTATCAAATTTGAATTTAACAAGATTTGATTCATTTTTACCAAATTAGAGTCTATTCATTTGAATTTTTGATTCAGATCTACACATACAAATGTCAACAACATTTGTATGTGCCCGTACGCATCTTCCCCACATCCATAGTTATCCAATATGCAACCTGTTTTCGTCCTGTACAGATCCACACAAATGTGTACAGATGTGGGAAAGATGTGGATCTTCAAGTACACTGGATAATTCAAACAGATTCAAAATTCAATTTGAATGTTTACATTTGAATTTTGGGACATTCTAATTAAGTTCAAATGTGGAAACCCGGCACATTCGATCAAATTTCAAATGCCTACAAATATTTCTGCACATCCCTACTTAGTGAAGGTTCTGAGGTGGGATTGTTCACATATCAGTCTGCCCAGCCCACTGACACAAACATTGTATGCTAGAAAAAGTGAATCAAAGGACTGGGAATATGAGGGTCATATGTTGTCTATCTGAAGTGTCCCCTTTAGTTATGTCTGAACACAGTGTGACTGTCTAACTACCCATGATACATTAAAGACTTCCAAGGAACCCATTTGCGCCATTATCTGTGTCATTACACATCTCCCACAACTGCTCAAAAGAACAACCAATATGGGAAACATGAGCTTTCCCAGAAAGAACAGCAAGTTCCAATTAAGCTGTATATTCCCTGTGCTTCTGCTGGCATATACATTGGGTTTAAATGGAGCCCTTTTTAAAGATAAATATTTTATAAAATTAGTATCAAATTAACCTTCTAATATTATGCCTCATGAAGTTTCAAAAGGAAATTTAATTTACAAGAAAAATTGTATTGGCGACATGAACACATTCAGTATTTAATACACTTTTGAGATCAACATTAGGAGGATTAATTTTTTAAAAAACTCATGTTCCTGTTATTTCTCATATTAAGGCAGGAAATTAAGCAATAGGTTATTGGCAGCTCCAACATTTATTGTCTGTTAATAGTGTAAATAAATAAAATAACCTGTATACACTTCCTACTTGTTATACCATGGAATACAGATAAAATATTTTTTGAAATGCAACCAGATTTGTGGTAGGTTTTTAAGAACATGGAATCCTACCTAACTTGGAATGGTATCCAAAAGTTGGAATACTATTTAATTTTATTCCCCTCTTTAATTATGATTCTGCTGAACAGTTTGGGATCTAATAAAAAAAGACCAAATACTGTTTATATAAGTCAGCAAAGCCATTCTTCATAGCAATCAATTATATTTAATTAGGCAAAGTACTCTGTTGGTCCTAGCGCTTGTAAGAAGGAAGTACTTTCCTGTGGAATATCAAATCATACACTTTTTTTAAAAGGTTCTTTTGAGTGTTATGGAAGGGTGACAGATTTGAGACATTTTAAACCTGGCAGCATAATGCATAAGAGAAGAATAGCAGGGCCTTTCTGCACTTACCTACTTTGCTGTGACACAGCCTAGTGGGACAGTGGATCAACAAGGCCCATGGCCAAAAGGGTCCTGTTCAAACTAGTAGTTTAGGATGACCTCAGGTCATCTTCAGGTCGTGTCACCCACACTATTTTTTTTCCAAGCCAGCCTACCCCATTAGATAGTTCTAACGGGAGTCTTCTTTTTAAGAGGACTCAGACCATCCTGGCATTCCAGGCCATCTTTGCTTCCTCAGTGTGAACGGGGGACAGACTAAAGGAGGCTGAACCATTTTGTGGTAGGTGGGATCCTACCTTTCCTTCAGCAAATCAGCATCTGCAGAGTTCATGAGGCACCTCACCTTCTCTCCTCGGTTTATGTGTATGATTCCTCTATCTAGCGTTTTTCTGCAAATTTATTTATTTATTTTTTTAAAAAAATTAATCTCATGGAGAAGAAAAACACATTAAAAAGGACGGGGAAGAAGGCTTTAAAAACAACCGCAAACACACATCCCCGCCTCCCTTGAGTGACACAATGGCATCCAATAAGAAAGGAGATAGATTTGATGCACCAAAGGGGATGGAGAGCATTCTGTGGAGGACGCTAAGGTTGATTTTGGAGAAAGTGTGAGCAATGCGGCCCAAAGCGAGGACAGCTTGAAGACAACCTATAATGATCCAGGCGTGAACAGAGCTGGTACAACCTCAGTTCAAATTAATATATAGGCCATCTTGTCTTGGACTTGTGTGACCAGGGCCAAGACAACAGCAAGGCATGGCCTGGAAGACTACTGCCAGCACCACAGACAGCAATGCATATATGGGTTGGGTGGGGGAGCCTCTCTGATCTGCACTGTGTGGACAGAAAAGGCCCTGAAGCTGACTTCTTGATATTATATTCTGGATTAAGGGTAAATGCAGAAATCCCATTCTGTTCAGGACTTTTATGTCCCTTTATTGCTTTAAAAGTTAAAGTAAAAATAAAAAGCAACTCTTAAAAAAAATCTAAAACAAAGAAATATGTTGCAAAATTAAGCAGCTAATATTTTTAAGCATCCAGTTCCTGACAGAACCATCCTTTAAACAAAACTAGTTTTTACTTCAAAGGTTTTTTAATGCTTCATTAATAGAAATCTAAACACCTTGCATATATTTTATCTGTCACCCTCTTTGTACTCAGAAGCTGCCTACAAAGGACTTTCCTATTGTTAGGTTAAAAGGCGTAGCATTTTTGATGAGGTTTTGAAATTGTGTGTTAAAACTCACAGAGGTTCTTTCTTTTATTATTGTTTTCAAAAATGATTTATGAAACTATTTTTTCCCATTCTCCTATATATTTTTGCAACTTTTCTGCTGAAGTAATACAAATGCAGGTATACCTCCTGGCCTTCTCACAACCCAAAATGAAAAGAAGGGGAGGATCCCACCACTAATGCCCATACTGAGCAAAAAAGGTTGCAATGATATGTTGAGGTCACATATTGTATTTATTTCTATTGATTTACAAACCAGAAAATAGGACAGTTCACTCTCTCTGCTTTGTGTCAACTTTGCAAGACGAGTTATAGTTAAAAATAGTAAATAATTGCTTTTTCCACTAAAGTCAGCAAATCTAGTTCTCTGTGACCCAAATGGATCTTTTGAGGGGTAACCGTGCCATGTTATGTATTCTGGAGTGTGTTTAAAAAAGGAAACAGAGCAGCAAAGCACAGGATTATGTTTGCACCTCAGCTCAGAAAAGTATCCAAAAGAGGAAGCACAAATAATGAGCCCAAAATTGTTTTGATGATAATTGTGGGCATTAATTCACAGCTCTAGATTAAGATATTTCCCCTACAAAGGAGTGGATTATCAGAATTCCTCAACTGTGGATGAGTTAATGCAGTCTGTATGCTATATTTGTATTGCTATAATCTGTGGTAGGGGCTAGATGTGTAGGTCATAAAACAAGGGAGGCTGTGCAGATTGGCGGTATGTAAATTGGTAATTTCTTCTGTCACAAATTTCCCACCTCAGAGAGACAACGTATGTTCAGGAGAGGGGGGGAGCGACCAGTCTGTGAGCAATCCCGGCTCAGAGCCACCTCAGAGATGCTTTTTTTTTTCTGTGTCTGATCATAGACTTGGTCTTTAACAAATATTTTGTCACTGGCTTTGCCTTGTTTTTTTTATGAAGCTGTTTGGTTCTTTGTGAACAGAACACACACATAATATGACCATCTCAAAAGCAGCTCAAGTGATAGTAACATCCACACAATAGTGCCTCTAATCTGCATTAACAACCAGAAAATATACTTCTAAGGGCTTGTCCCCATGCTGAAAATATTCTGAAATTATTCTGAGGTCACCTTGGGAGCATCTCCATGCAAAGCCCTAATACAGGCTACATGCGAGACAAAAGTGTCAAAAAAAACCCCACTTAGCAAGCGTACTCCTTCTGAAATAGGGGGCTAGCACGTATTGTCCTGGGGTCATGCAGACAGTCCCGGGTTATTTGGGGTGGAGCTTGGTGGCCGCTATATTAAGAGGCAGGGTTTCGCCTCTGCTCCCTGTTCCTGCCATGCATGCTGTGATCAGCAGCCGCTTGGGGATTTCTTTAAATAAATGGGCTACAGTTATTACACCCCCTTTCCCTGATAGCAAGTCTGGGACCTGAATTGGGAGAAAATTTTGAGCCAGTTGCGAGTGAGGGGTGCCCACTGTCATACCCGCTGTCATCCGGATGTGCGCACCTCCACTAACCTGTTGGGGCCAAAGAAAAGGAATGATCTGCTTTTAGTTTTGCTTTTAACTAGCTTTTGATTATGCTTTTAACTGTGGCAGCCAAGGAAAGGAATGATCTTTGTGTTCGTGGAGGTACAACTGAGGTCTTTGCCTGTCATCGCTGCAGCAGGTGGGATGGGTTATGGTGGTGTCAACCCGGCTTCCTATCAGGGGAGACAGTGAGAGGAAGAAAAAAATGTGGGTTCCCGCTGCGCCTTGTATGGGGACAGGCATGTACGATTTGAATACGCATTGCCCAAAACCACATGGAGACGCTTTATTGCGAGTTACAATGCAGATTTTTATGACATGTCACAAACGGCTTCCATGGGAACACGCCCTAAATGTATTCTCTAGTCTTTAACATGGAATAGAGGAGGTCAAATGAGAACACTAGCATCTACTTTTGAGCTGCTTTTTAAAAAATGTAAGAGGATGCAATCTAGGCTTTGTTTGCTTTGCCAACTTGTCTGAAATACAGTACATTACAACTTTAAAGCAAAGATTTCTTTTAAGGTGCTATGCACATCCTGGTCTCAGACTGCACAATGAATCAGATCAACCTATGAGTCCTGCAACCTTTGCTAGTTCTCTGTTTCAACTCAGTTTTAACATCTGATCAGGGGCAACAAATTGGCAAATGTTGCTGTATTGACCAGAAGAAAGAAACAGGCACCTATGGATCACATTTGGGTCCCTTAATACCATACTACCTGCCTCTAGGAAATGATCTGGCAACCCAAACACCCAACCTGTACAATTTTATGTTCTTCCCACCACATCCCTCACAGAACAACACATCGCAAGGTAGCGTGTTCTATCAATAGTTTTGAAGAACATTGCTGTTATTGGTTGTCCTGAATATGAATAGTGTTATTCCCAAAGTCCTCTCCTTTTATACCACCCCCTCAGGTCATATTAGCATACAGATGGCCTGTAACAAATGAGGCATGAAAGATGGAGGTTTGAAGAGCCTGTAGCTGAAACCATGTGTTTAAATTAGATAGTTTTCAACAGGCAATTATAAATTTCTTGCAGTGTGGCTATGATGGAGATGGATAAAATTCTCCTCAGCATCACCATTACCAGCAGGAAGATCGGCTAGGCTATTTGGTAATTCATTGCTGGTGAATTTGCATTAATTTGGGAAGTAAGTCAAGATCTTATTTTATTACCCCAGGGAGTTTTTGACTATAATATTCCATTTCTCACATTGGCCTACTTTTTAAAGCATGTACTTTTCATGTTCTTCTTTCGTTATACCAGTGTCACCATTCCTCATAACATTTCTTGAGTTATATTCCTTTGGAGCAAAAAACCCAAATCAAAACAGAACACCTGACTTTGTCAGCAAGTAATAATGCAATTCTAGATTATAACTCTATGTGCGTGGGGTAGGGAACCTTTCAGCCTTAGGCCATGGATGATTTTGCATTTCCCTTCCCATCCGCTGGACAGGAAATGAGTCACCCAATGTTGACTAGCGCTTGCACTTGTGAGCACTAGTCACTTACAGCCTAAACCCCACATGATCGGTCACTCACTTGTGACCGATCCCAGGGCTGGTCCTCTTTGGGGTGCCGCCACCTTGAGTGCAGCGCCCTCTGGGACTGCCTTGCATCAGCACCATCACTATGACAATCCTGATGCTCTGCACAGTCACAGTGGTGTCAAGAGGACAGCAGAGCTGCCAGCATGCTTGCATGGCAGCTCTGTTAACCTCCTGGTCCAGCAGAAGATCAAATGCTCTGCGGCTGGGTGGATCCGGTAAGCTTTGGAGAAGGTTGGTAAGGTTGTGGGGCATGATTTTGTGCTCCAGACTTAATCAACAATTAGGCAACTTATGGGAAGGCAGGGGGCTCCTGAAGGCTGTAACAGCCTCCTCAGGCTGAAGTGCGAATCGGCCCCATGTCTCCACAGCTGCAGTAGGAAGTGTCAGGTTGGGTGCCTCAGCTGAAGTACCCTCCTCACTGCATCATCAGACACGTTCCCATGCCCATGTTCAGCCACACCAGTGCATGAAGTTGTCTGAAGAAGGGGCAGCTGAGGCATTTGCCTCAAGATGGCTATTTCATACCCACAACCCAAAGCATCTTGGGTAAGCAACACTTTGTATAGTCATGTCTCCATGAGCATCATGAGGTTAAAGGATCACCACGAGGTCCTCACCAGAAGATCTTACCCTGACAGGCAGCTATTCCTGCAGATATTTGGGACCCAAGTCTACTTGTGAACACAGCCATAGTGGAGTTTATCCCTGAGATACTATGAAATATTACTGTGCTTCTAGTTCTATTTAGTATCACTGGAAAATCTTGGCTATTCAAAACACTAAAGCTTAAAACGTTCAATTGCAGCTAGACTCTTTCCTGTGTGCACAGGTCCCATAAATAAACTGCTGCATTTCTTTAAAATGGGATGAGAAGATATAATAGTGTGTGTAAATTATTCTCAGCAATCTTGTTCTTGTTTTGTTTTAAAAGAAGGCATTTTTCAACATAGTCTTCTGCTTGTTTAGGAAATATGATATAAATATGGACCAGGAGTTCTCTGGGTGATAATTTAATCCTTTCCTCTTTTACCTTTACCAAATAAGTCATAAGCTTAAATGTGTAACAGTAACCGAAGGTAGATAATTAGTACAGTACAAAAATTTTTGTGCTGTTGCTTTGATGAGGGAGAATTCTGGAAAGATTATTTTCCCTTTTATTCCATCTATGTGAAACCAAAATGCCGTTAGGAGAATCCTGCTGTTTAGGAGATGATGCTGATGCTGATGACAATAATGAGAATTTTTGTGGTGGCAGAGCAGTTCCTTGGTTCACCCAGTTAAATTAAATTCTGCATGTGAACAGCATAGCACCTTTGAAGATGAAAGTGAATATTTATCATTTGAGAATAGCTCATTAGTTTTTAAAGGAAGGGAAGCAACATTTAAAAATCAGGTTTCCTTTTTTAACTTTGCATCCAGAATATTTTAAGTAGAGCTGAAAACTATGGGCTATATCCATACAGCACTGTCTAAGGGTATGGACTCATCCTGTATGAACACACATAGCCACCACCATGCAGCCCTTTGGCCTCTGCTATCTGCCACAGAGGCAACTTACCAGTAAGGCACCATGACCAATTCTGTGACCTTGACTCCTACCTCACTGTTCCACGTGATCACCACATCCAGGGGCATTTTCACACTTCCCTTCTCGTCCATTGGATGGGAAAGGAACGTGATGACCCAACGTTAACTAGCGCCAGCACTTCCAAGTGTTAGGTAATGACAGCCCAAGCCCACTCACCTGGAACCAGTCCTGGGGCCGGTCCTCTTCTGGGTGCCACCATTTTGGCTGCAGTGCCCTCTGCAACTGACAATGGTGCCTTTGACAATGCTGATGCTCTGCACATGCGCAGTTGCATCTATGATTGCCTGAGGTGCCAGTGCACTTGTGCAGAACCTCAAATGACTCTGGAGCCCCCAAAGAAGAGTGAATGGTTGCTGGCCAAGTGCTTAAGATAAGTTAACGTGGTTAACGTGTGGAGCACAATTTTGTGTGCTCCATACCTAATCAACAATTAGTGAACTTCTGATGAGGTGGACACGCTTGGAGGCTGTAACCCTCACCTTTTCTTGAGTCCCTACAGGTGGTCCTGCCTCTCTCTCCAATCCAGAAATAGTATCTAGTCATCTATTCTATTAGTCTTTGATGTATCTGATCTCCATGAACTTTTACTTAAAGACATTCAGGCCATCCCACCTCTTCAGTGAATAAATTCCATAGACCAGTGATTAGTTGCATGAAAAAAATAGTTCCTCTTAAGTCCTAATTGTCTCGCCCAACAGTTTCATGGAGTGTTCCTTGGTTCTAGTGTCCTGCAACCCCCTGCTCATTTTGATTGCCTTTTTTATCCTTTCTGCGGTGTGGTGACCAGAATTATACACAGTATTCAAAGTGTGTCCTCGCTATAGATAAATAAAGAGGCACAACGATGCTTACAGATTTATTTTGTACTCCCTTCTTAACTATTCCTAGCACTGAATTTGCTTTTATTACTGCTGCTACATTGAAACTTTCATTAAGTTGTCCAACAGAACACCATAATCCCTTTTCCTGGTCCATGCTGGAGGGTTCAGACCCCATCAAATTATAAATGTAATTGCAAGGGTGTGTGTGTTCTAATGTGCATTACCTTACCCTTAATAACAGTAAAGCTTATTTGCCCCTTGGTTGCCCACTTGGTCCTCGTGGAGCTCTTCACAATCTCTTTCAGTTATAACTACCTTCAATAACTTGGTGTCAAGTTCAATAATTTGGACTTAATTTCACCTCAGTGGCACCATTACTGTACTTAGCTTGAGCTATAAATTGTCAAGACACTAGTGTCATCCCTACTATACAATTTTAATCTAATTTTTCACAAATGTCTGTGGAATACAGACATCTGAACTGTAGTAACCACAAAAGCTGCACAGCTTTTGCCTTGGCTTCCTTTTCTTCAGCCTTCCATTTCTCAAGCCTCAAGAGTAAAAAGAGCAACTATTTTTCTGTCTCCATAAGCTTGTAGTACACACTCAGCACCACCAGGGTGCTGGACTCTTTCTCCTCCAGGAAGTAGCCTTGGGGCATAATGGTGTCTGCAACCACATGGCCTCAAAGGACAACAACCGTTTCTTTTCCTGTTTGAGGATTCTCCCTGCCTCCTGCCACAGGATGTTACATCAGAAGGACTTCTGACCTGCTCACCTGACACGGCTCCATCTATCACCTCTCTGGATTGTGCTTTTACATAATTTCCTCCACACACCCTCTGAGAGTGGACTATTTAAACCTCTGCCAAAAATAAAACACTCTCTTTTCCAGCTGATCCTGTCTTCGTGTCTCTTCTCTTCCCCATCCCCCATTTTCTAGGCTGCTCAGAGCTGGTCAGATAATTGGAAATAACTATCGTTAACAGCCAGCATTCAGGGGCAGCAGCAATCAACTGTTGCTCCCCATTTCCCGGAGCCTTCGGATTCATCGCATAAGCCAGATATGCACCACACTGAACAGTAGTGAGGGTGGGGCAAGTGAAGAATGTGACTCCAACACTGTAGATATGGCTATGGTGTGTGTGTGTGTCATTCTTGGTTTTATTTATCAAAGTTGCCATTTCCACATCCAATACCACAACCTGTTGTGAGTAAATGAAATTATCATCACAGAAATAGCTGAAATGGCAGAAGCAAGCACAAAACACTTGGCACAGACCCATGTAATTTATAGCATGATGTATTTCCCTCCTTTCAGTTCTTCCATATTTGCACATTATTCATACATAGAGTGGGAGGGCACTATCAAAGAAAGATAACAATGAACAATCAACCTTAAAATAAACAGCATAGATTCTGACAATACCCACACAAAATTTAGGTAATTCTGACATATAAGGCATGTTAACAAGAGAAGGCCAGTCGTGCGAATCGTAGGAGGGTATACAGCCTCTTGTCTTGACTTAAGTAAAAAATCCTCATTTAGATTTAATAGGGGTTCCGCCTGAGTGAAGATTGAAAGGTCATACTCAAAGGTACAATGTGAAGAAATGAAAATCAAATGTGTTCGCAGTTAACAGCAGAACGGTGAAATGAAAAACAGCCTACTCTTTATATTTTTTTTCTGATTACTCTCTCAGGTAGAAAACTCATAAAATTTAGGGATGGAAACATATTACAGAATTTCAGGTTTTATTAGAAGTTTGGAGGTGTTATATTCCTCCCTTACCCCAAGCTTGAGATATAACTCACATTTCTGGAAGCACACTACAAAAACTTTATTTTATTTTTTAGGGACACCCTTCAATGTGCACCATATTTAGTAAGCTCCAAGGTCCAAGAGTTACAAATTCCACCGATTTTTTTCACGCAACAACACCAATAGAGGATGTAAGGTCCATTTCTTCTCCGGTGTAGGCATGCAGAAAATTATTTTCAAGGAAGAAATCGAAGAGCACTTCACTCCTTTACAGATATAAAATATATTTCTATTACAAAATACAAACCATCTGCATAGTATACATTTTAAACTGCTGAATAAGATGAGTTAGGTATTTTAATGTTGTTGTTGTTGTTTCTATACTACCCCATTTTTAAAAAATTCACAAACAAGTAGGAAAAATATAAAATCAACAGTAAAAATAGATCAAAATCTTTATTATAAACAATGAGCCATAATTACCCAATCATATCTGGAAATATAAATATGTTTTAAACCAAGGCCCAGATCCCTACAGTGCTTGACATATTTCATAAGGAAGAGATTCAACAGATAGTGTGCCATGACAAGAAAAAACTGTCCCTTTTGTTTATCCCAGATTAGAGACGTGCATGACCAAAAATCACCTGATCAGTCTGCCATCAAACTGAACATCTGCTTGTTTGGTTCAATGCTGAATCAGTTAATCAAACAAAACAGTTGTTTGCATTTGCTTCTGAACCTGTTGAAAAACAAAACAAAACAAAAATACACCTTTTCCATTGAAAAAGGCCTTTCAGTGCCAAGAACACAGCAAACACAAACTGTTTTATTGGATTGTTTGTGTTCACAAGCGGCAGCGTGGTTCAGTTTGATTGAATTTGCGGATATCTGAACTGCATGTTCAGTTTGATGCAAACATTCATGACCTCAAACTGTTCATTTAAATATTCAAATGCAAAACGACCTTTGTACATCCCTACTGCAGATGGATCTTTGTTAGCGACAATATCAGTGGGCAGATTGGTCTGTATGGGAGAGGGGATTCCTTCACATCATTGGGTGCTTAGAGACAGAGAGAAGTTTTATCATTCATCTCTCAACATTAATATTTCAGTCGTGCATTACAAAAACATAACTACTTCTGGATCCCTCAGGTATTCTTGAGTTTCCGCACTAATTCCATTTTAGCAGAACACATCTTTTGCATAGGACTTTAAGAACTACTAGAGCAACTAAATCTGAAATAATCCCATTAAATATCTTCTTCCAGCTTGTTTCAAGATGTAGGAATACTGATCATTACAACAACTTTGTTCAAATACCTTTGTAGACCTTAATAGCCCAGTACAAAGTCTTTTCAAGATCAAACAGTATTAAGCTGCTTCTCTAGAACTGTCAAACAGTAACCTGTAAAGTTGGCCATTGTGCTGCCATCTTGCACTCTGCCTGTGACTGAAGCCCAAGGTGCCTGCTTACACTACAGATCCAGCTTTCACCTTGCAATGATGATAAGGGAATAGCAATCATTTTTAATTAGGCTGGCTCTGCCTTCCAAAGTCAGGGTGACTGGGAACAATTGGAAGTGGGCTGTTTTTGTACCGATTTGTATGATGGGGTCTGGAAAGGCAACGGCCAAAGTGTATACATGCTTGCTGCTACTCGCTGCTTTATGACATTTTATCAATAAACTCTATGTGCTGCTAGAGCTGAAAGTTCCTCCTTTCCTTCAGCTAGATCTGGGAAAGGTGATGGGGACCTAATACAGTGTCTTATTATTCTATGTAATAATAATAATAATAATAAAATACCACCTATAGGCCACAGCTATTGTTAAGCAACTCCAAATTAAACAAGACATAATTACAGCACTAAACTCCTTTCCCCAAATGTTTTTAATAAAACTAGGTATCATTTAGGAGATAAATTTTGGATACCCAGTGTGCACTCTCATAAACTTTGTAATGTTTTGTAATTACTTTAGCTGCACAAGAACAAGCTATCAGGACTAATGCAATAAAAGCCAGCATATAAAAATTAGCTGTAGACACCAAGTGCTGATTATGCAAAGAAGCTGAAGAAACAATTGACCATGTAGTCAGCTGTTGCAAAAAGATTGTACAGACTGATGACAAACTGCGACACAACACCATTGCCAAAATGGTCCACTGGAATCTATGCCACAAATACCATCTGCCAGCAGCATAGAACTGGTGGAATCATAAGCCATGAAAAAGTGGTCAAAAGTGAACAGGTGAAAATACTGTGGGACTTCAGAATACAAACTGACAAAAGTTTTGGAACATAACACACCTGATATCACCATTATAGGAAAAAAAACAAGGTGTGGCTCATTGATGTTGCGATACCAGGAGTTCAGGTCTGACACATTTAATACATAAATTTCCAATAAGCGCAACAGGAATTATAGAAATCACAGCCTGACCCACAAAGAAGATAATGTGTTCAGATAAACTTAACAGCATGCTTTCTAATACTTCCTCTTTCTAATGTTAAAACAAATGGGGATTTTTGCAGTTCCTAGAACTGCAATTCTAAACTATTTTTTATTTCTCATTTGAACTTCGATAACCTTTTGACAACTAATCAGATTAACTGAACTCTACATCACTTGGTCACCCTGAAGCAAATGCAGTTCAGTCTCAAGGAAAACTTAGATACAGTAGATGCTCACCTTACACCCAACTTGCACATGGTTCACCCAAGTCACCTGACTTCAGATGCCACCCAAATATTGTGCTAACAAGCAATATTCTGGAGAAAAGCCCCTCTGGAGTAATCGCTTGTTGTACTAGACATTAGGGATGTGCACGAATATTCAAAACATTCAAAATTCGACTGAATTTGTTCAAATTTGGCGATTTGATTTCAAATTGAATGTCTATACATTCAAATTTAAACATTCGAATGAATTTTTAATCTTTTGAATCATTTGCATTAATTATTTGGACATTTGTATGTGTACAGATATGTACACATTACCTACGTATCCATACGCATTTGTACGGACATGTACGGGATGCATACAAGATAAAAATGGGATGTGGATTAATGGGTATGGATGCGTATGGATGTGAATAGACACATTCGAATGTCTTCAACATTCATATCTTTAAATATGAATCAAAAATTTATACAAATAGATTTGAATGTATTTGAATCAAATCAAATGTGAATATATTTGAATTTTAAACATTTGGGTCAATTCAAGTCTTTGGATATTTGATTTGAATTGAATGCCAAAAATTGCATTCATGCACACCCCTACTAGACAGCATGGAGACTGATACTGTCTGTGTACAATATAGTGACATACCCATCTGGGTATTTCATGGTGAGAAATACCTGGAAGTTTGTGATTGCCACCACTATTCATAGGTTATCATCTTTTTCAGGACAGCACTTTCAGAAGTAAGATTGCAGCACTATTTCAGGAAAACCTGCAGAGTTGGGTTTTTCCCAAAATAGGTTATAGCGGGTTTTCACAGATTTGTACAGATATGTATGGGATGAAAAACGGGATGCATACGGGATAAAAATGGGTTGTGTATGAATGGGTATAAGTCAGTTTGGTCTAGTGATTAGGGAGCCAGACTCTTATCTGGAAATATCAGCTGGGTGACCTTGGGCTAGTCACAGTTCTCTTCTGAGCTCTCACAGTCCCACCTACCTCACAGGGTGTTCTGTTATGGAGAGAAGAATAGAAAAACTTTGTCAGCCACTCTGAGTCCCCTCAAATGGGTGAGAAACTTCACAGCGCTACAGCAGAACTATGTTGGGGTTGACACTGATATGAGTGGCAACCCCACAAGAGCCCAGACGTTACTGCCCTAGATATCCTCTGTCTGAATTGGGCTTAAAAGGGAGTTATGCACATCTAGCCCTTCAGGAACCTCAGAAAATTTCTCAGATATTGCGTTAACTGGCTGGAATGCACTTGTGTTTTTTTTCAGAGAAGGTACCCTCAGATCAATAAGTGCCTAATGGATAATACTATCCATGCTATAGTTCACCTTCCGGACAAGAAATTCCTAGCCATAGGACATATCTGAATGAACCAGCACCACTCCACCCCCAATGTTCCCCCTAAATTTACAGGAAGTGGAGAAAAGCAGCAACAAAACAAATTCATGAAAAAAAAATAGAGGAACTTAAATGCTGTGACGCCTCCTTTCCTCTGTCT
>MTQE01002502.1:796751-813779 GCA_014337955.1 Aspidoscelis marmoratus | reverse complement strand
CGTCCTAACAGGGCCAAACCACTCCTAGTGAGGGCAGGCACTAACTGGATTGCTGGGCATCGTGACATTGGGCTGCAAGCAAAACTTGTTCATCAAGGTTTTCACTGGTATTTTTATTTAATAAAGATATTTTCCTATAATAACATTTTGAAGCCATTTACCATTCAGTGCAAAGCAAGACAATAAGTGAATCAATTTACTAAAACAAAGAGAATGAACATTTTGGGGAGAGAAAGTCAACTGGAGAATTTTTCTATTTTCCCAAGACAAATAAATTCTTTCTTACACTGTGGCTTAACTGTCTCACAGATTGGATGATCTTACATCCCTTCCCAGAGCTACCTAGAACCAGAAACCAAAAGAAGTAGTTCCATTTTTTTAACCCAATTTTATTTTCATCTGTATGGTCCATGATTTTTTCTACCATAACTATGTCTGTCTGTCTGTAATAGGAATGCTGAGTGACCACCTGTGACCTCAACATATCATGACTATCAAGACAATTGGGCAATCATGGATTACAAGTATGTAGTCCAGAGACGTACTATCCCACTGTCAGAGCAGTATACAAAGATGCTAAATGTTTGTGGATGCCAGTATACCTTATTGCTATTTGTGTGTTTCATTGGTAGTGTGCTGGTGTGAAGAGTTTTTGTCATTTGTAACCAACACTTTGGATAGTGCTCAAGATCTATGCCATATTCACTACATGGAAAACATTAAAATTTCCTTCCCCCCACACTTCATTTGTCAGCCCTCAAGATCATATGTTAAAACATTATAAATACAATCTACTCAAAGTTAAGCAGCACATATTCTAATTAGATCCTAATTAGTCACTCAGTATGGACTCATTTCAACTGAAATAAATGTAATCTCATTGTACATAACTATATGTGTTTAGATACCATCTTGCCATGAAAAGTGAATGTTGATGTTTCTTCATGCCCATTTAAATACAAAGGAAAATAACAAATAACTGGCTAAATTATCCCTCTATATAGTAAGATAGGCATTTTCAAAAATTTGTGCCTGACTTTTGGTCTTTTCCATAAATTGCCAGTACTTTTTCCTCCCAAAAAAGTAGCTCTAAAATTTTCAGCTAGATATACGCTCACCTTTGCAGAAGTGAAAGCTCTGAAGCCAAGGCTGTCAGAGAGACATTGGCTGCCTCCAGACTTGCAGAATAAATCTGCAGTTAGAGGTAAAAGTGTAGCTTACCTGTTGCACAGCGGCAACCATCCATCCTGACCTCAAATGCAGCTCTGTAGTTTCCCATCAGAAGCTGTGAGAGCTGAGTCAGTGTGTGAGGTTGTGGGGGTTGAGGCAGCCAATCAGATTTGAGCTGCCCTTCCTGCTCTCGCTGGCTCTTCTTACCATTATGTCTGGACTGGCAGGAAGATTTTAATTTTGTTTCTACTGTGCAGCGAATGTCCTTAGATCATTAAGGTAAGTGTGCAGTAGCGATCAGATAATGCACCGCCACGACGATGCATCAATCGTCTTGTGTGATGCCCCAATCATGACTGCACATTCTGTTGTGCAGTAGAAACAAGTCTGGACACAGCCAATGTGTGGCCCTTGTTCTCCCAAGTCCCCTCAAATCCACCTTCTGCAGTCCAGGATGTTCATGAGAGAAGGAAGAGACAGACTTGAGTGTCAACCAGCACACTCCAGAGATCCTTGTTCTTTGCTGTGTCTGATCACAGCTGAAGTCAAATATTATTGTTGTCACTGTGGTTATTATTCAACTATAGATGTTTGGACAGCCTGTTTCCTCCAGCCCACTGAAGCTAGTAAGAGTATAATTACCTCTCTTGGCTAGTATTGCATATTTAATTTGAGGAAGAGGGGTTTGGATTCTCAACTTAAAAGTCTTAATCCATTCTGGGTAACTGTCTTTTATATTATTTACCTAACTAATTATGCAATAGTCCTGTTCTGGAGAGGCCAATTTTTGTCCCTCCTCCTGGATCATTTTCAGAAATTATAATTCAGTCTTCTAATGAAAATACCATTACTGGTTAGAGGAGATAATCACATTGCTGATTTAAGTGCATAGTTAATAAAATTACAGGTCATGAGCAAATATTAAATCCACAAGTTACATACACGCACACTCTCATAAGAATTTATTGGCTGCAAACAAATCATTCATAAAACTATACCCATTATTTTTGACCCTTGCCTCTACGGCTATAGGTATTGTTAGAAAGGACCTCTACTGGAATAAATGAAATTGGCTTCTCAGTAAATTTATTCAGGACTGCATTGTCACAGCACATGCTTATTTGGGAAGCGATTTTTCTGGAGCCAAATGGAACGTACCACATTTATTTGGTTAACTGGTCCAGCTCCTCTACCCCACATTTTGGATAAAAATAAGAGGAATATCAATTAAGAGACTTGTGTAAATAATGTAAATTACATAATATGCCACAGGACGATGCCACATGTAAGTATGTTCATACTCTTTATTAAAAAGGGGGTTTTGTTACAACATAAAACTTGTAATTATACATTAACCTCATACAATAACATTCTATCTTTCCACTGCTCTTTTGGTGACTTCCTCCATTTTTCCAGTGTCTTCTCTTCATATCTCATCTTCCTCTGCTACCCCCCTATATATCTCTTTTTTCTTTATCAGCTGACCACTTAGTTATTAATCAGAACAAATCAGTATAGAAAAGTGAGGGCCTTTCTGCAGTTCCAAGTCAGGAAAGAGTCTACAGGCATCCCTTCCACAGTATGGTACACTTTACAGGAGGCCACAGCCCCTCCTAGCAGACCACATTAGGGCATCCAAAATGACATTCTAATCCAGCCTGCTCTTTCAAAATCTACTGGTGTACTAGGGGATGGTAAACTGGACCACACCTGATATACCACAGGAGCCTCATTTCAGTGGTGCAACAAGGCACATAAACATAATGGCCCCAGGACCACCAACAAAATGGTGTCCCCAGAAGATCTGAAGCCCCACCCCCCATGTTGGCCCTGAAGCAAGTACAAGTTTCAGAACCAGTATAGATGCTGAAGTGGAACAGGCTATGCTCATGTGGATGGCCTTATTCCATGTCAGGAGACATGATCCACAATTTGGGCAACCTGGTAGATGCCCTCAATGTGGTATGGACACATGTGTTGGGAAATTAGCTTGTCCAACCAATGTCCTAATGGTGTGTGCTCTGTTATAATAATACAAGCAGCAGGCAAAATAGACTCCGAAAGGCAGTATCTTTAATAAAAAAGCAAAGTTTTATAAAAACTCAGCAGAAGCCTTCAGTTAAATGGGCATACACTTTTCTCTTCCCACTGGCAGTTGCTGTTATTGTTTTAATGGTGTTTGATTGTAGATGTCGTTACTTGCATGGAGACCTCCAGGTACGTATAGGGTGGGATAACTAACTAACTAACTAATGAAAGAAAGAAAAGTGGCAGTAACCAGTCAGAACTTAGAAGAAACCTAACAAATGGGTTTCACTTCAAAAATAAAGTAACCACCTAGTTCGCAGATAAGTGTCTGGGCCCAAGGTTTTCCTAAACTAAGTCATGTCTGACACTAAGGAGTATGTAAATTAAAAACAAGGGGAGTTATTAATCGCACCACAGGGGCCTTCTTAAGGCAGATCTTCACCAGCTGAAAGGAGAACGGTGACAGGACAAGGGTCTTCAGAAGCAAAAACTAATGGAAAAGTGGAATGTTCCACACTCCCTTTGTGAAAACATCTCTTTGCCAGACAGCAGGGTTCAGAGGTCCATGCTGAGCTTGGAAACAAGGCCACAAAAAGGAGGAGACAGGCAGACTTCTCTTTCTAGGTGAAATCAACTCAAAAGGAAAATGCTAAACTTAAAATGCAATCTTTGAAAAAACAGTTCTCTTCAGTTCAGCAACAGAAAAGAACTCCCAGAATGAAAAATGAGGTGGTATGGATGATCTTAAGATGTTATATTTCAGCAGTGATGAGGTGAAGGAGAAACCATACTGTGCTGCTCTTGCTGTATTATTTTTATACGTTACTAATTTGGAGATAGAGACCCTATTCCTAGGGTCCATCCCAAGGGAAGATGTTCAGGAGCCAATGACCAATCTTTCTTAAACAAAGAAAGGGTGCAATCCATAGGCAGGGACTAAAGGCTCCATTCAGGTAAACAGAGAAAGGAGAAGCTGGGTGAGGAGCGGGAAGGAGACAAATAGATACATGGCTTGAGGGGATCCTTGGTTGCATCACATCTGAGCTGATGGTCTAGCTTCACTGTAAACAACAAAAGATTTTGTTGTAGGACAAAAGATTTAATCGAAGCTTGTTTAATCCTACTCAGCATTCCTGAGAGGAGACCTCTAGGTATTTACTGTAAAGAAAAGGTTGGTCTCAGTTGCAAAAATAGCTCATTTTCTCTGTTTTGTTTTGGTAAAGAAATCTCTAGACAGTAGCCAAACTGTGGTGATGGAATTATTTCTTCTGCCTCAGACAATTTTTGCAAATGCAGATATAATCAGCTGCTTGCTTCTTAAGAGCAACTATTTTGTAACTTTTCCTTTACAGACAAAAACAAAAGTTGACTTTTAAAGAATATCTTATATTCCAAAAGTATATTTTATGTCTTTTAATATGACCTGGTTCAAAATCTGATTATGACTCTGTATGTCCAGCTTATTGCCAATAATAGTATGTCAATTATGACTGCATACATATTCCAAGGCACATATTCCTGTGCCTTGACTTAATATAGCACTCAAAATGAGGGATTCTGGGAATGATATGGCTACATCACAGCCCACCCTGTACGAGAATAGCAAAGGTAAGTGCAGAAATTGCTTGAATTTCATCGAGTTTGAGAGGAAAAGTAAATGTGTGCGTGGTAAATGGGAGAGAATAGCTTGTCCTTGGCTTGTGAATAATCACTGAACTGAGACTTGCACAATAATTTTCCTCACTCACATTTGCTGTAGTACACAGCAATAAAAACTGTTTGTGTCTTGCGTTTGCCATGTAATGCTTTTTTTGAGGAAGGTAGCCTCTGAAATGGAGCTTTGTTTACCACCTTAAATCTGATTTTTCAAATGGCAGGGCAGTGGAGAAGAACCCCTGAGGTCACTCTGTTTGATAACATGTTGGCAGTGTGTAAATTGTAATCCTAAAATAAAATAATACACTGTTCAATAAATCATACAGAACTACTCAAGAAAGCTACAACTATTTATTTTCCTATTATATTTGCTACTGCTCTCCTCACAAAGAATGATGGACTCTCTCATAAAGCCCATTATTCAGGGAAGGAAATTTCATATCCTAAAAAAAAAAGTATCAGCTCTAGGTGTTCCCGAGGAATACTTTGTGCTAACCCTTGCCAAAAAAAAGACACATGTTTCACATTATAAAGCAGACTGATGTGTTATATCCTATAATAAAAAGCAGCTCTTTTCACTGTGTGTTGCTTTTAGTACTGAAAGAGGGTTTGAGATGGTTTGTTCTGTCTGGATCTTTTATTGGAAGCTAAAGAACTCAAATGCATACAAATATCTATATTATCTCCCCCTTGCAGGGAGAGTTATCAGTGATATGAGCCAATATAACAGTGATGGCGAACCTTTTGAGCTCGGTGTGTCAAAATTCACAAGAAAACCTAGCTTAACTCGGGTGCTGTGTCACATCTAGAAATATCCATAATTTTGTGATATTTGTAGCTCTAGTAAAAAAGTTATATTTTTGATGTATTTTATTAAAAGCAAAAACAAATAATTCTTTACATTAGTGAATTTTGTTGCTGAATCTTCAGCTGAAAGTTGGTATTTCGTACACTTCAAGAACAAGCAAGCACTACACGCCCAAGTGCCAGGGCGACCATGTGTGTCACCCAAAAGGGCTTGGCGTGTCACTTGTGACACGTGTGTCATAGGTTGGCCATCACCGCAATATAAGATACCCATGTGCATAATGTGCACACACAGCTCAGACACATGGAAAGCAATGTTCTACATCTTGAGTGGAACCAGGCTGTTGGTGTTCCTTAAATTGTTTTATCATTTGTGAATATTCTGTATAGTTCCTAGAAAATATCCAGTTCTATGAAAATAATAAGGGGTGTGTTGTTACAGCTGTGCAGTCATTTATTCTACTCTTTAGACAAAAAGAGTTAAAACGTGAGCTTATAAATATATATAAAGCTGATATTTATACTGATTTGATACCAGTGTAATCAGCATTAGAATCTGTGGTAGGATCCACATGGTCCACAAGGACACTGGGTGCACAGTGGCATGTGGTGACCAGACACCACTGGGTGTGGCCCACTCCCAGGGACAAGGCAGCTGGATTGAGCTCTAGGACTCTCCGGGATAGTGGAAACAGTACCACATGCAGACAAACCTCCCATTCGGGAACAGGTCCTGGAACTGGCCAAAGCAACTACAGAGGAAATAGTAATATTCCCTCTTCCAGTGATGCACATGATGGCTCTTGACTATGACTTTATTGGAAAGGAATGTATCTGAGGGGCTGTGAAGTTAAAAGGGAGGGCTTCTTTTTAGGGTGCTACGTCTGTGAAGATTGTCATTTGCAACAGTAAACTGTTGTGTAAATCAGCCCATAGATCCTCTGACAAAGTGAACCATCCGTTGTGTAGGGAAAAATTGCTTTTGACACAGAAAGATGGATAGAAGCCGAAATACCCATAGAGCCCAAATAATTATGTTGCTTTACATTCATGATATCACAATCTACCTCCCAACTGCTATTTTGTAAACTTCCTGCTGGTTGCTGCCTTTGGTCCTTTCGGCTCACAACAACTGCTTCAAAGAGTGTTTCTTTCTGACATATAATGTATTATCCTATAAAGCAGTCCCAACAGACTATATATTTGTTGGCTTGTTTCCGTGTTTGAGCAGGCAAGTGTGTTTATTGTCACACACTCTCCAAAGCTGCTCAGAGTACTACCCAGATGGAAAGAAGGTGACCTTTGCAAAAATGCCTGTCTCCTCTAGTACAGGCAGATAACCAGAGTCCCAGGGTGTGCAGAAAGGGGAGAAGGGGTAATTTAAAGTGATTGCCTTTCACTGCATTGAACAGGAGCAGGAGTGCTGTGGATCAATGTCCTATTCACTGCAGGGAAAGACATTACTTCCAATGAATTACTGTTTATACCCTTTTTGTACAAACTGGGACAGGTTCTGCATCATATTGCCACTCTGGGTGCACTCCTTAGGGAGGTGGGTTGTGCAAGGCTCTACACTTATTGAACAATCAGCCCTCTTAATGGTATGTTAACAGTAGATCAGCACAAAGCACACTGGCAGCACTTTTCCCACTCTTCTGCCATGCCACTCCTGTATTAACAAATAATTAATACTCTTTATCAAATCTGGACATATAGATGTTTATAAATTTGTGTTATAAATATTTATGATCATACACCCATGTGTACACCTCTATAATTTAGAAGTACCCCCACTAAATGCCACCAAAGGAAACTTCCCCTCTTCTTGTTATCAAGCACGGTATACTAGTTTTAAAAATGGGGAAAGTCTTGTTAAGTCCTTCCAAATACCCTTCCTGAAGTTAATCCAATCAACAGGCAGGAAGCCATAAAATGTGTTCTGACCATTGCTGCTTAAAAAATAATCACAAAAAGCAAAAAATGACCTAATAACCAAACTTAATGAAATTGAAAGACTACACAAATGCACAGGGTCACAGAAAATTTACCCCCAAAAAATCCTGTCTTTGGAATTAAAAATAGATTGGTTAGGCTTAAATAAATTAGCCAAAAACCTTTTATAACTTAAGCAGCTCAAAACCTCAAACCTCAAAATAAAAAAATAAAATAATAAATAAAAAATAAAATAAAATACATGAAATTTATTTCATCAACGTAAAATTGTCCAGTATATTCAATCTTACTACAAACAACTTTTCTCAAAACATTCCTTTCCTTAATTCTATTTCACTTTCTTCTCTAATGAAGCTCAAAAAGAACATTAGAATGTTTCCTTACAATTGAAGAAACACAAAGTCAAATTAAAAATCTGAAACCTGGATATTTTTTTTTTAAATCACTCCTCAATTAGTATGTGATCTAGCCAACCTGTTCAGCTATATAATACTGGATGCATCCCACAATCCTGGCTAAAAGTCGTAATAGTATTTTTCCCAAAAAAAGGTAATAACTCCATTTACCCAGAGAAGACAAGATGTTGGACTAAATTGGTTGTGGCCTGATCCAACAAATACTCTTAATGCCACAGTTTCTAATAAAATTCCAATTAGGAGAAACTCCTGACAAGGTTGTCTCTATCACCATTGCTTTTTGCTTTAGCTATTTAACCTCTCTCTCAAGCCATCCAAATAATATATAAAAGGATTCCAAATAACACCTGTCCGGGAAAGCTGCCAGCACACTCACAAGCACACAGCTGACAAAAGATTGCTCAGCAAAGGTACAGCCCAAACGACATCCAAAAAGAAGAAATCCAGAAACAGTCCAAGTCCAGGGTTAACAAGAGTCATACAAACAGTCCAGTCTGAGGTCAGGGCAGCCAGAAGGATGGTCAACAGGTACGTTCCAAGGTCTAGGGTTTCCAAGCAGTCCAGGAGTCAGATAAAGCAGCTTTCTCTTAAGGTAAACAAATAGTTTCTGACAAAGGGCTTGGGCATCTGCCCGGTGCTTTAACTTTGCAGATTGAGCTCACAGCTGCAAGTGATCCACATGTCTCTGGGCAAGTCTTTTTGATCGTCTTAACCCTTTCTTCTCTGCTCTCCTTTGCTTAAAGCTGGGGATCTCTAGGTTCTGCTGTTCCATGTCTGCCACATCCTGCACTTCTGCTGTGGTAAGGCTGGGCTGTTGAACCCCAGGCTCCAATGGGGCTGGGGGGTCAGAACTGGGTCCTGGCATCACCTCAGCTTCCTCCTATACCTGAGGAAGTGAGTCCTCCTCATCCTCTGAGTCCTCCTCCTGGCTGACCATGACAACACCCAGCTTAAAAATATGTTTATTTGCAGACAGCATTCTTTTATACAGTATATAGATAACCGGACACAATCAATCCAAATGCTATTACTTCCCCTAGTGCAATTCTATACTGTCTCTGGCTTGGTCAATAACTCCAAATCAGAAATATATAAACACATGCCTCCTCAAGCCCAGTTAGACACACAACACATGTCAGTCTTCAAAATCACAAACAATTTTATTAAATACCTAAGTGTAAATGTTACAAAAGAAAGATCTTGCCAAATGCCTTTTAAAAAACTACCAACCTCCATGGAAAAAATAAATAAATCTGCTTGCATCTGAAGACAGGCCAAACTCCCCATACTCTATTGCCCTTATTTCTTGCCAAAGAACAGATGTTCTCCAGCAGGACCAGAGGCTACGCCCCATGGGGACGGATTCCCTTTTGAATCTAGGTAGGTAAGGAATGTGTGGGTCCTGCCTAGGTGAGAAAGGGGAATCTGTCCCCACGGGGCCTAGCCGAAAAAGCCCGGCGCAGGGGCAAAACGCTCCACCCAGGCCTGCCGCCATTGGGTCAAATTTGACCCAGGGGCAGACAGGCCAGTCCCATCCCTTACCTGGGTTCCTGTGGGTTCTAGGTGACCCAAGTGACCTAGAGCCCGCAGAAACCCACCCCGGGCACCCCAGGCTGGGCCCTAGTGGGGACGCATGCAACTTACCTCATCGTGGCCAGGTTTGAAGTAGCAAGCCCAGCCAGCGGTGTTGTGCGTCTGCACACGCCACCAGCTTTCATTGGCCAGTTACCTGTCCCTGGCGGGGTACCCAGGATGGATTCCTGCAGGCTCTAGCTGGCCCAATCTGGTCACCTAGAGCCCGGTGAGGCTGAAGATCCATCCCAGTCTCTTTTGCACCTTTTCCATCCAAGTGCAGAAACAACCCCGGATTCCAGTGTGCTTAAGGCAACAAAGAACTCAACTGCAATGACCCTTTTAGGATTTAATTAAAAGATAATTTTAAAATTTTACAATAATAAAGTAAATTGTTGAAACATATAAAATATACATTAGCCTGGTTTGGAAGTGGGGAGGCCACATCGCAGAGCTCTGATATAGATGACATGGCACCCAGGCAAATTGGTGTCTTGTTCTCCTACTTTCTATTCACAAACGGTTTTGCTTTTTATACTTTTCTGCCTGTGTGAAAGAGACATGATTAAATTTCAATAGGGATGATCAATACCGATTAAAGTTTGCCAATACAACTTAGAAGTTCACCAACTGACACCAATTAAAGAACATGGCATGTTAACCTATTTTTAGGTCAAGACATGTTTTTGTTCCTCAGCTCAGACCATCAAGTCACAAGCAAACTTTTCTAGGTCACTGGACGCTTCATGTCACTTGTGTCTGTTCACAAGCCAAAATTCAAGCAAAACTAACATGGAGCATCTCTTACCCATCCTGTATCAGTGTAATTCACGCAAAACCTTTCTAACCCAGTGGATCTATTCCACTATCGCTCTCTTTTCCTTCTATTCCACATTTGCTTTACCCTTCCTCCTCCAGACCTGTCTGTGGAGGCTACAAGAATTTATTCCCTGCTCACAAAGCTCCAGCTCACCCAAATATCACCACAAGTAATACCTCCCAATCTTTCCCCACAAATGGTGTTCTGGCTTTTTTATTTTCTTAGAAACCAGATAATAAAAGCAGCGCTCTCTCCAGGTTATTGTTGTTGTTGTTGTTTTTAAAGAACTGGTATTAAGACTTTTTATTTAATGCTTATGGTCCTCATGACTTCCTCCTGTGCTTCTACCATGCACATTAGGGCAGAGACCTGGCTGCAGCACATGCTGTCCCCATTGTAAATGCACCCAAAGAGCTTCTTGTCCAACTCTTTCTGCAGACACCATTCACACATGCATTCACACAGAAGTCCATTATAGTTTATTTGCAGATGATGTTCTTTTATATGCAGATAACCAGTACAACCAATACAAACACTTTTACCTCACCAACTTTGGTGGCGATAAATGGACAGACACCATTCACACATGCATATTCATCAGCTGATAATAGAATATCAAGTTATGACTTCTGTGTGATCATAAACCATAGATATAATTGTATGCCATGCCCAAAAAAGCAGTGGTTCCATACTCCACATTTGCAGTTTCTGGGAATTTAGGTAGCAATTAAGTGTAGTAGAAACACTGTCTGGTCATGGCTTCTGCTGTCCCTTTCTCTGAATGTAAATATAGCCTTCAGAAGCTTTGAATTCAAAGTCCCTTCCTGTTGGACTGAGTGTTAATGCTCAGATCTTTCCCAAACCTACCATAAAGTAGATTGAGGCAGTCAAATCTGAGGAGGCCATGAGAATCAACTACATTTCCCTAAGCTTGCAATAATATTACAACATAGGACGCGTCCGCATGCAAGCCAGCTGATGCTATTTGGACATGTGTGATAAAAATCCGTGTTGTAACGCAGAATAAAGTGTCCCCATGTGGTTTGGGGCAACGCGGATCCAAACAGTAACTGTCTGTTCCCATGGAATGGCAGGAACAGCGGTGACGGCAGTGAGAGGAGCACTGCAGTATCCCATCATCCGCCCGCCAGCAGAGCGAGCAAGTGAGGTTATTTTCCCATTCATCCCCTCCTCTCCTGCTGGCCATGGACAAGGAGGGGATGAATGGGAAAATAACCTCCCTCGCTTGCTCGCAAGTGAGTGAGCAAGCAAGTGAGGTTACTTTCCCATTCATCCCCTCCGGGAGCGTCTGCATGGCACCAGGACAATACGTGTTAGCCCCTTATTTCGCATGCAAAACACTTGTGAAGTGCCACATATTAGGGCTTTGTATGTGGGCACTCCCAAGGTGGACACGGAATCCTTTCGGATTATTTTCAGCATGCGGATGGGCCTATAGTTTTTTCTTGTTATTAGTCAGGCTGTGGATAGCAAACTTATGCATGTATGCTATGATTTTGGTTGTGTGTTATATGAGGGCATCAAGCAAGGAAAACACACCCAGAATTTCTTTCTGGCTGAAAGAGGATAACCTGATGAGATAGCCAATTTGTGGTGCATCCTTGGCGTGGTCAGGGAAGGGGCAGGAGATACCCTTGGAAAAGCAAGAAAGTGGCATAGATTACCCTTCTTCCTCTGGATCTAAGCCCATCCATTATCTGTCAGGAAATGGAAGAGAATTAAATGTGGTTCCCTATTTAAGGTGCATAAAGCTACTTCCGTTTTCGAGGCACTTTTCAGCTGTAAAGGGGCAGAATTTGCAGTTCTAAGGAAAGCCACACAATTGAGCGAACCCAAGATGTAGGCAAAACAGGCAGTGCAGAGTGCTGTGTGAGTAGGCTGATCCAGTGTCATGCTTCTTATTATGAGCATTTACCAAATTAAGATTGAGGTGAGAAACAGCAGGAGGTGTTAGAAGTAGCAGTTAGACACTTGAACAATTTTGCGCCTCCACTCCGGGAACCATGAGAACGCCCACCAAGTTTAAAAGGGAGAAAATCAAGCCTTTATCATGATTGCCTTGGCGATCAGGAAACGGGGGTGGAATATTTTCCATGGAAAATGTGAAAAAATCAAGCCTTTATCATGATTGCCTTGGTGATTGGGAAATAGGGATGGAATATTTTCCATGGAAAATGTAAAAAAAATCAAGCCATTATCCTGTCTGCCTTGGCTATCAGGATTTTTCCATTACCTTCAAATGACATGAGTGCCAATCTCTTCCTCAGATAGCCCGGGACTGTCCCCATGTGCAGTCTCGGCTCGTGGAAACTGGACCAAATTGAAAATGCATGGGGACACCCCATGCCGAGCCTGGGTTCGGTACACAAAATACACAAAAATAACTTAATCGCAAAACACGTTTCAACCTCTGCTATTAATTGCCTAAATGTTAGAATCAGTAGTCACTGCCAATGGGTTTTGCAATCACATTCATTGACATCAGTGTAAATCTATGACAAACAGACCTTGGTAAACTGCAGGGCTATTCCCTCGCTTTGTTCACAGGGTGAGAGCAATAAACCACAGTACGCATACCATGTGTGTTATAGAAACAGGCCAACATAAATCTTTATGACAGAATGTTTTATTTTTATAACCTGCTTATATGTACTGAAACATGATTTTATTAAATTTAAAACCTCTAAGTCTGGAAGTCCTTCTAGCATTTAATAAGTCTTCTGCTATAGAACCAAATATCATGTTACTGACCAGCTTCAAATAGTTTTTGTCTGGTAGCATTTCATGTTTTCTTTTTTTTTCTTTTTTAAATTCCAAGCAATAGATTTGCTGTAGGTACAAGTTTAGTGCAGTGATTATGAGTGGAACAGGACTTTTTCTCCACATTTCTGAGCAAATCAGGCTCCCCTTTTTTTCTTACTAGATTTCATCAGGATATTTATTTTTATCTGACAAAATGTTCTATCATTTCAGCCTGTTTGAAGTCATCCTTGCTTATTTTCCTTCTGATAGGTAATCCTTAAAATAGCAGTTATCTGCAGTAGTAGAATTATTATCTACTTTAAATGTCAGCTTGGTGAAGTAACACATTTAAATAAGGAAGAAAGTGTTCATTTACGTAATCTGTTACATAGTCCATACTAGCAAAAAGCTTGGTTGAAAACAAAAGTGATCATGTATCATTATGTACATCAGTGATCATTGGAAGATTTCGGTTAAAAGAACACGCACTAATCATACACATTTAAAACACCAATCAGTCAAAAGGGAACAGCAGGGCTGTCTCTGCTTGGCAGACATTATGGGGAAAAAACTGAAGTAGTGAAAAACACAGAAGGAAACTGATGGTCAAAACACAGAAGTTCATTATAGTTTATTTGCAGATGACATTCTTTTATATGCAGATAACCAGTACAACCAATACAAACACTTTTACCTCACCAACTTTGGTGGCGATAAATGGACAGACACCATTCACACATGCATATTCGTCAGCTGATAATAGAATATCAAGTTATGACTTCTGTGTGATCGTTAACCATAGATATAATTTTATGCCACGCCCAAAAAAGCAGTGGTTCCATACTCCACATTTATTAAGTGCTGAATAGGGGTAGTGCCAAGTTAAAAATCATACGAGTTTTCTCTACATCTCACATACTCACAAATTAGCACTAGAGACTGAGGTCCCATCCAGACAGTGCCTACATCCCAGGGCTATGTTGCAATTGCCACACACGCCATTTCAATCCCAACATAGCCCTATGAAAAAAGAGTAGAAACCACATTATTGCTAGTTTGGATAAACTAATTCCCAGTGCAGATTTTCCCTGAACAGCAATATGCATTTACATGCTTAGAAATGAACATTGTGCATGTGCAGAGCCAAAACTGAAGCATAAATAGTCCCCACGCATATGCAAGGGGCTGCAGTTGCACACTTCCAGGTATTTTGTTCCATCAAAATAACTGCACGTATGCAGTGCATCATGGCATGAACAAAGCGTTCACACAAGGGATTGGGATCGAGACACAAAGGTGTGGATGACAGAGGTGATCGGGAAGGAAGGACGGATGGACAGACGGACGGACGGACGGAAGGAAGGAAGGAAGGAAGGAAGGAAGGAAGGAAGGAAGGAAGGAAGGAAGGAAGGAAGGAAGGAGCAGGCAGGCAGGCAGGTTTTTACACAGAAGCCAACACATTTCACAACCCCAGGATGGAAGCTGCCAAAGTCTTTCACGATCACTTTCAGAGAGTTTGTCTTTGTAAAATCACTGCCCACTACATGGTCTGAACTCTTGTTACATTCTTAGGTACTGCAGGCTCCATTCATTCTTCATCTCCTCCTCCCCCCACCCCCCTTTCAGCCAGCCCGATCTCCTTAGCATGTAATAGCAGAGAGGGGACTAGGCTGAGGAAATCACAGCTTATCACTGGATCAGGAGAAACTGGGAAGAATGCCCCTAAAGTATGGTTCTCTCCCCCAAAAAACATTTGGCTAAATAGTGTGGCGTATTCCTAAATCCAGCAACGAGAGCCTTTTAATCTGAATAGGGATACTTCATGTTTCAGGACCTTTAATCCACAGAAATGGAGGATTTTGCAAACTATCGGAATGGGGAGAACTTGAGTCAACTTCAAGCCTGATTATATCCTGTGTAAGAACATGCCCTAAGAGTATAACTTCTGCTAGTTCACTGTAAGGTCAAAAGGTTTCATTTCATTCATAACAGTAATGTAACAGACATTCTTTATACACAATTTTTCCTCTTTTTACTGGCCATGAATGTCAATGTCTCTATCTCAGTCTTTACTCTGTCTCTCAACTTTATACATGCTATCACAAGAACTGCCAAAACCCAACTGTCAAAACAGATTATCCTTTTTTTGCAAATATCAGCTCCTAGGCTGGTCCTTTTCATCATTTCTCTGTGCTGGAACTGGTTGCTCAACATTCCATCCTGTGCTTGGCACCCAGCCGCCACCACAGCGACACCCAGATGGCCAGTTATTTAAAGTGACCTCATCACAGTTGTGGTGAGGATATATAAAGGACTAAGTCTGGGGTCATGGTTGTCAAGGGCTAAGCATGGAGCTGGGGCAGGGTGACAGCTAGTCTTTGGGTTAGTGATAGGCTTAGGCTTTGATGATCTATTCTGCAAAATGAATCAAACTGAATAATTTATTGGTTAATCCAGATACCATATCATCATGTACAAAGTGAATCAGTCAGGGACAGCTGGGGCATTGAGGGTGGGGGTAGTTAGGGCCACAGTTCAACCAACAGAATTGCAGGATAGTCCACATGGGCACAGTTGGTGCCCGGTTAAAGCTATTGCCTCCAAATTTGGTGCAGAACTCTGGGGCACCCCATGGACTACTGTGTCAATGTTAGGCACTAGTTCAAACCTTTCTCATGTAGACAAATAGACACAGTTGGCACCCCATTAGAGATATAGGCTTCACATTTGATTTGGAATTCTGGCAACTACCCCTGGCTCCCATTGCCATCACTCAGTGCTGGTCTAAGCTGGTGGTGTGATATGTTTAAGCCTTGTTCCGGTCAAGTTTACAAATATATCTGTGTAAGCCCTCTTTGAGCCTAGCAGATATTTCTTTCTGTGTATTTGTGCAAGCCCAGCTTTGAATGTGTCTGGCAGGTACCCTTTACCCAAAAGTTGGGTTCCCTTCCCAAAAAGGGCTGCCTGAATTAATAACATCTTGCAGCGGGTACTGTTCATAAAATATGTAGTAATGTACTGTAAATATATGTCTACTAAGAAAGAGGATGTGGGACATAAAATATAGTCTATAAAGTTCAAGGAATCAATCATAATAAGCTGGCTCAACAATGTTAAAAGGGCCACAGGAATGCTTTATTCCCAAGAGCTGGATGCTAACATACTAATTGGGATGTAGGAGAATTATAAGTAATGACATAATGTAACAGACACGCATAGTAGTGTTATGCTGGGAGAACACAAATGTAACCAATCACACAGTCTGTAATCTATACCCATTTGTTTAAATATTTTTTATCAAAATATAGGAAAATATAGAAATAACCACTAGTATCCTTTGTTGTTAGCAATAAAGAGTTGCAATTCCTACCTTGGTGTGTCTTACTGGCGGAGTATGCTAAGCATTAGCCCTGAAATTGATCTGGGGCATAACACTACCTATGTATGCCATGTATCTATGTGTGCCATGTATGCAATTTATCCATGCATTCTATGCATGGTTGTGTCTACTATATGTCTTTGATATGCCCTGTTCTAGGCCAGCTGAAAATAGTATCTATATATCAATGTATCTATGCATTCATTACTCTACAGCCCACATGCATTGGCTAAGGCCGCTGAGCTTCCAACTTTGTCTATTTCACAGGTACAGCCATGTCTGCTTAATTTTCTCACATTTCCAGTGTTCTCCTTGCTGGCATCCAAAAAACTCTGTCTTGATTATCTTTTGCTGTTCATGCCTAAACCTCAATTCAAGATGCAGAAGGTTCTACAGGAGAATCCAGAACACTGAATACTTTTGCTAGGGGAAGACAAGTTCAATAGCCTGGTGGGCAAAACACC
>MTQE01002502.1:785245-796653 GCA_014337955.1 Aspidoscelis marmoratus | reverse complement strand
AATAGCCTGGTGGGCAAAACACCACCGTCTTTATACCTGCAAGCTATGCAGACCATTCTCAACGTTCTCCCACCTTCCCATTTTCCTAAAAGCATCCAGGAATTGCCTATACCTCAGGCACTCAAGCCTTTGCCTTGCCTGAGCAATCAGCACCGAACAAAAAATATGGCAAATATCTAAAGAAGTGCCTTCTCCCATATCAACTAGCCCACGTCTTAAGATCTGGAGGGGAGACCCTCCTGGTTATCCCACCGCCTTCAGCAGCTAGGCGGGTGGACACCCGGGAGAGGGCCTTCTCGGTAGTGGCCCCCAGGCTGTGGAATGCTCTCCCCCTTGAGGTGCATCGGGCTCCTTCTCTGTTTATGTTTAGGAAGGCAGTGAAGACTGCCTAAACTCTTCACTCAGGCCTTTGCTTAAATGTTCCCTTTGCTTCCCCAATTGTAAACACTGCTGTTTTTAAAGTGTTTTGTATTTTTAATGCTGGATTTTTAAACTTTGTACTGGTTTTAGGATTGATATAGTTTTTGATATGTTGTTTTTAAATGTTGTGAGCCACCCAGAGACCCTTGGGTATGGGGCGGGATATAAATATAAATAAATAAATATGGGCCTTGAATTGCCAGTTGTTATGAGAACCTTGGCCATGTTACCAGAAGCTATGCATTGCTATTCAGTGGAGAGGCATAGGAAAAGGATTCTAATGGTGTTTTTCCACTGTCACTAGAAGTACCCATTAAGTACCCATTAATGGGTACAAAAATGCCATTACGTACCCATTAATGGATACTTAATGAGTACTTTTAGTGACAGTGGAAAAACACCCTAAGATACTTCATTTAGTCCATGCTTGTTTTAAACCCCTGTCTTCTGTTATCACAATAAAGTGGAGGAACATGCTGAAATCATACTCTGCCTTGTTCTTGATTCTGGGTCTGAAGTGGTAATTCTGAGTGTTAGGAATGAGTTGGGAAGGGCCTTGGGTTTCGAAGTGGGTTATGTTTTAGGGTTTGTTTTACTGTTATGACTAGCGTTAGAGTTGGTGTAAGGGTTTGGGTTCAAGTCAGTGTTAAGGTTGAAGTTTTTGCAGTTGTGGGTGGCATTAGCATTAGTGCTAAGATTAAAGGAAGGATTGGAGTTGGGGTCGGTTGAATGTTAGGGTTGGGGTTTCTAGGGCTAGAGTAAGGTTTCAGGTTAGGGTTAAGGCTAGGCTTGGTCATTGTCCATCTTAATAAATGCAGTGATTTCAATCACATGATCCTTTGGATAAAAATTAGTGTCACTTGGTCACTGGAAACCTGCAGCTTGGAAACCAGGATGTGTTGTTTCCTGATAGGGACTTCTGTCATTCGGCAGAGATTTATGCCTTGAGATCATCTGTAAGTCTAATCACTGTCAGAGCTCAACAAATATCACTGTAAAGATCTCTTGATCTACACTACAAATGCCTGGGAGAAGCCAAGATGCATCGAACATCTTATGTATTTTGTTGCCACTTTCATTGGCTGGACACAGAATGGCACTGCTTCAGCGTCTCAGGGCGAACCTAGTCCTATGGACAATGTCACGGGAATTGGAAAAGGAGTATGGCCCACCTGAAATGCTCCAGATTCTCAACTTTTTCCTAGGACAAATAATCCTTGCAATGTTATGTTCAAATTAGTCATTTGAGGGAAGATGTGGTTATATGTAAGTATTTGGATAGAAGTAATTTGTGAAAATACTGAATGCAGTTTATGTTGCACTAAGGCTGTGTGGCAGATTGCACCTCCATTTTGGGCGTGGGAAGGCCACGGTGTGCCTTAGCAGAAACAACTCATTTGCCAGGTGCCTCTGCATGCCCATTTCAGCATGCAAAGGTTCGTGATGTAATAAAAGTGGCAGGCTGCCAAAGAATGCAGTATCACATCCTCAGTCCCTGGCACTTTTCACAGGTTCCTCTGGTGGGTGTCACATTTCTCTGGGTGCTTCATTCCACCAAAAGTGAAAACCTGGTACCAAACCCCTTCAATCATGCACTCACGGAGGTAAATAGAAACACAGCCTTTATTTCCTACCCAGTTGTTGAATGAAACATGGAAATGATGATCCCGTCACATTTGCAATCCAAGGGTGTGTTCCCAAAGGCACTAAAATCCAGACTGGGTGGGAACTCGGCATCCAGCGTTCCCATTACATCGGCAAGTAATCCGAATTCGGCAAGCCCCATTCCCATTCTACTTCTTATCCCCGGATTTTCTGAGCACTGTTCTGCAGAGGATGGGGGACCCTCTGGCGAAAACAGGACATTTCTGACAAGTTCTAAATTTCTTTGCTTCATACTACAGTAATTGTTTGGGAGGCATAATTTTTCAAAGTTTGCCTATAACACATGCGGTCTTTGTCCTGATTCTACTTGTCTGTAATTTCTAACTAAGCTATGTATCTCTCACAAAAAAACAAACAAACAAAAAACCCTGCTTGAAATATTAAATCTGTTACATTCTGTTTCGGTCCTGATACACAAAGAAACACCACAGGGTATTTATTTTATTTATTCATTTTATTTCTATCCCATCCTTCACCCAAGGGTTCCAGCTCTGAAGCAGAAACAATTTGATAAAACAAAATAAGACACGCTTAAAATGTAAACCTCCCAAACATGAAGGGTATGTTCTATGCGGATTATAAACACCAAGGACAGCATGAAACAATTTGTCATGCTACCATCAGATGTTAGGGATAGACATGAGTTCTTTAAAACGCATTGATTCATAACTATTATAATAACAGCCTTTATTGTTGGCTAATGGCACATGCCAAATGTTGAAGATACATGTTGAAAATGGATCAGAGACCACCAGATTTCGGCTTTTGCAGGAGCCTGACTGCAGTGTTCTAAAAATTGAAGTCCCATCAATAGCCAGCAGGTCGTCTTGCCTACTGATAGTACAATACAGTCATTATAAAATGGCACCATCCTGTTCTCAATGACTTTTGTTTGTGACATTCTGTAGGCGACAGTTCAAATATTCCTAAACACAAAGATAATGTCCCCTTTACAAAACAAAGCAACATTTATATGACAAAGAGGAAACTTGAAACAGCGAGGCGTTGAGATCTGTAAATGTTTATCATGCTTTAAGCACCATATTTTAACTTGAAAGTGACAGCATGAACACCAAAAGGGCTTTTGCTATTGCCTTGTTTCAAACAATGGTTTTCCTGTTTGTACGTGATGGTACTTTAGTGTCTCAAAATAATGATGCTTCCTAATCATAATGCTTTGCAGTTAAATAATTAGATTGTGTTTACATTTGCAGTATTTGAAATGAAGGACTAGAGGATAAAGATTCCTTTCTTTTTTTAGAAGTAGTAAGGCTACGGTCGTACCACAGCAAAATAGTCTTTTTTAAAATACGGAAAACTGAGAACAGTTTTGGGAAGATCCCAACCTTCACATATATTTCTCATCATGACGATGGAGTACCTTTTTTTTGGGGGGGGGTCATGTTCCATTCTCCCCAGCTTTTAGTCCAGTAATGGGTACCTTTTTCCTCTCAACTCCTTTTGTCCTTTGTCTCCCTCTGTGATTGGGTGCACTTCAGTCAATCACATTTTGGCTTTGCAGAGAAGGGCGTAGCTGCATCTTTCTCTTCCCACCCTCCCCACCCCCCCGCCTTTCTCCCTTTCTTTGTTACAGCTGAGATGTTTGGAAGTAACAATGGATTGGCATGGGTACACATTACAGGCAAGGAGTGTAGCCAGATGGATAAGAAGCCAGGGATGGGCAGATCCAGCCTATATTGAAACTTCTATGAAGCTTCTACAAAGGCCAGATACATTTGACTGGCAGGGAAAGTGGGCCCCACCCATTCAGTTCTCCCATGGATGTTTGAATCTGTATGAATCCACACAAATTGTGAATGTGCAAATATTTTTGCTCATCCGTAATCAATTAACCGATCCGATAAAAGACTTGTCAGTGGGAAAAAAGTATTAAAAATTGGCAACCTTTCATTGATTACATAAGAGACAAGAAGATGACTTCTTAATTGCAGGTTTCACAGATTAATATGAAAAGACAAAAGGAAAGAAGAGGAGAGCAAGAGATATTGGGAAGCAGGTTCTTAGTTACTATGAAACACCGAGAAGGAGTCTGGGAGTCACTTCACCTCTGGAGTTCAGCCAGTTCCACAACTTCAGTAGCTGACACTGGCCCTCCAATAGCTTCATCCAGCCCTCAGGAGCAGTGGCACAGGATTCTCCCCTGCCCACCTGGCCCTGGCTCCTGCAGGGCCTTGAGATGCTGCCTGGGAAATGCTCCAGAAGGCCCATGGGACAGGATTCCCCTTGTTCCCACCTCCCACTGGGCCTCAATAGCTAGCCAACAAGATCAGCAGCAGGAGAAACAGTGGCAGTGAAGTGGAGAAGTGCTGAGATGCAAGGTTTGGCTTCCTGGGATTCTGCTGCATGGGATGCATTTGGAGGTGAGGTGTAGAGCTGGGGCACTAGGACCTGAGGTAGGTGGTCCCCTTTGCCCCAAACGTCCATCAAAGGCCCAAGGGTGATTGTAAACCTCCCTATGTTTTGGGGGGAGGCTTCACATGAAGGTGAAAGTTTCCCCCTTAACTTTGACTCAAAGTGAAGGGGGGAAATCCCATTTGTGCACATCCCTAGCACACAGTATTTTCACGCAATCCACAGAGAGGATCAACATTGCCCTCATTTCCTCTGAGACTTTTTGAAGAACCCAGATATCCTCTGACCTTCCTGAGACACAAAGGTTATTGCCACAGGACATGTCCTTAAAATTCCAAATGTGCCCACAGGTCTCCATACTGTTGGTGGTCTTGGCCTAACTAAATGGAAAAACAGTTATAGTATTCTTTGCTTACTTAATTATAAGTTTAAAAAGACAGATCAGTCAGAAAACGTCTACAGATTCTATGCAACAAATAAGCAACATCTGGATGTTCGAGGTAGCAAGTCATTGTATTAGAATGCTTTATGTTTTGGAATATGAGAAGAAAAATCTAAACTTTAATATCCATACAGTTTAGTGGTTGGACTGCGGCCACAGAACCACTATGAGGGTAAAACAGAGACAGAATGGAGGAATAAACAAATGCAATAAAAGAAAGATTTATGTACACGTACACGTACACACAGTATATCCAAGTATCCTGAGATTTTAAAAATCCAACCGCAGTTACATTTTCTACTTCTCTTTTATAAGAGGGAAAAAATGAGTCTCTTTTGGGCATGATTAGATCTAAAATTCATGTTAAATAGTAGGCATCATTAATTAATTATTACTTGTTTTATTATTTGGCTTGGCATCTTCTAAGAATTCTGTATGCTTCTTCTTGCTCCCCTTTCTTAAATAGAGATTAAAATATGTCTTATCACTGCCAATTTCTTTTTGTTTCATGTAGTCAACCACTACGTTTCATATTAAGAGCTTGCAACCAATATATTTTGTAACTGCGGACACAAACAGCTTATGCAAGATCTCAAAAGAGTTGAGGGACAACTTGGACCTGGCCACACGTGAGTTTTAGGACGATGTAAGTCATCCTGCAGGATGTGTTAGTCAGACGATTTTAAGCTAATCTGAATTCCAAGACAGACTACAGCCTTTAGTCTATCCTAAAAAAGCAGTCCTCTTTAAACAGCACTGACAGGGACTCAGGCTGGCCTGGAATTCCAGTCTTTCTTCTGCTTCCTCATGTGTGAGTGGTGGGACAGTATAAAGGAGGCTGAAGTGTGCTGGGGTGGGTGGCGCCCAGTATTTCCTTTGGCCAATCAGCACTTGCAGAGTTTGTGAGTCACCTCCCCTTTAGCCAACTGGCACGCACAGAGTTCGTGAGGCATCTCCTCCTCTCCTTAGTTTAGGAATATGATTCCTCTCTCTAGCGTTCTTACACAAATTTATTTTTATTATTAAAAAAAATTAATTGCGAAGAGAAACACATAAAAAAGAAAGGTGGGGAAGGTGGGGAAGCAGAGTTTAAAAAGAACTGCAAACACACACTGTAGCGGTTCCCTCTATGCTCTGCTTGGAAGTTTAACTCTTGACTCACTAGTTTGGTAGTGTGTGAATGTACAGAGCTTATCAGCCAGAGCAAGGACCACCTTTTCCAGGAAAAAACCTCCCTCCGCGTCCCCTGTGCAAAACAACCGGGCAGGAGGTCCGGAACTATATTTAGGTGGTAAGTTTATTAAAAAATAAACAACAAACAAAATATGGAACGTTGAAGCAAGTACCAGCTATAAAACATACAAAGAGACGGGCTAAACTGAGGCAAGCATTTCTATAAAAGGTACAAAACAAACTTACGGTACATTACACCCAATCATGTCGGAAAGAGTGCATGACGCATTCTATCTTGACGAAAAGAATGCATGCCTTGCTAGGCAAAATGCTTGTATCTTATCCCCAATTCTGCCCGTTGACCAAATTCTGCCAGGTGATCAAAATTAACCAAGAGAGTGCCAGTTACTCATGTGCGTTTGATGTTCTCATCAAGATTTCAAAGTGCTGTTTGAAGTACATGGTATATTGGTAAGTTTTGACAAAGTTATTACCTATCTTCCTGAGATTGTAAAACATAGTTGGTTGACCAACAATCTGCATCTGAGATAGTTATCTCCATGAATTATAGAGGGCAGATGTTGGTTCTTAGGTGCGAATGTTCTCACACAGGGTTAAAGCAATACTGACCCCTTTGAAGTTTGTATCTGGGCGGTTTCAGAAAAGCTCTTTTCCACGGGAACCAACTCTCTAATCTCAGAATGAAGTCTTAAGGTGTTCTCTGGTTTACAAAATGGTGTTGGTTTGGTTCAATATGTGACTGCCATAGCTGGTCTGCTACACACACCCTCACCTCCCTTGAATGATATGAATGGCATCCAATCGGAAACACCTCCCTTGAGTGCCATGAACAGCATCCAATAGGAAATGAGATAGATGTGATGTGGCAAAAGGGGCAGAGAGCCAAGGGCTCTGTGGAGGAATGCCAGGCAGAACTCTGTAAAAACAGGTGACCAATGCAGCCGAAAGAGGAGTCGGCTTCTATCAATCCATATCTGATCAACACTGGTATGTATTTAATTCGGATTCATTAATGGGCCAACCTGATTGGGACTCATGTGACCAGGGCCATAATGTAAGTGAAAACAAACATCTTCCAGTTAAGATCATTTTTCGTATTAAGTTTGTAAATATTAGGAAAGTCATATAAACAAACACAGGATTCTTACCTCACTGTTAATGGACAGTAAGAGCGCAACATATGGACCTGGCAATTAGCAGATGGTGAAGTTCTTCCAATATCTGGCCTGAATTGCCTGCAAGAAACATTGTATTAAAGTAGGGAAACATTTCCTATCTGGGGCCTGAAATGCCTCAACAAGAACAGGAATACAACCACCTCTGCTTTTTCTATATAATAATAATACATTTATTGATTAGCCAATATGGCCATATCAAAAGCAGTATTTAAAATCAAATTTTGTATAAAAAACAGCATTCTATCTGTCTCTTTTATCCTTCCAGATTCCTGTACTCAGACCAAATCTTCATTTTCTCCATATGATGTTTCACGTGTATATCCAGTCCTGACCCTTCGGAGCTAAAAGCCATACGGAGACATTGTGGTGAAATGTCAGTGGATTGTTACAGACAGGACTTTTTTCTTTCCAGCATTTTTTGACATGTCAAAAGAAGGCTGAAAACAGTATAAAAGCAAAACTGTGTGCTGGCTTGCCATAATAAAAAGTTTGTCTTCTTGTAGCCTGAGATCATAATGCTCTGCTTCAAAAAGTGAACAATACTAACTAAACAGGCTGCCAATATCCCTTCACAGCTGACTGCTTTGGCATTTTATTTAAACATACACCGTGAACAACTGTGTGCAGTGGATGACATGGCCGGCTTATGAAAGATTACCGATTAATGAGTGACAATGTAGGCATGGCCTAGAAGAGACAAACTCACCTATGTGCTAAATTCAATTGCCAGCATTGATTTTGTCAAACAACCTAGATATGTATTGCAGTATGTTAAGGTTGAGCAACAGCTGGCAGCCAAAAGAAAAATATAAGGAATAATGGTGAGATTTTTAATTTTTTGCTTGTCTTTATCTAGAAATATTGGAGGATGGAGATTGATTTTTTTTTCTAGTTCTGTTTTGTTTTTTCTGGAAGGAAGGAAGGAAGGAACGAAGGAACGAATGAAGGAACTTTGGATTTATTCAACCACAAGTGAATTGCTGAAAAAATGCTCACCTGGTTAAAAATGTTGAAGATAAAGGTATGACTTCATAGTGACTTGGTGGTAAATTTAATTACAGACCTTTGATGATCCCCCCTCTCTGAGGCTTCCTCTGCCCGCCCCCCCGCCACCCTATCTCCCTGCTGAGGCTCCCTCTGTCCTGCTGCCACCCTGATCCCCAGGCTGAGACTCCCTTTGCCCCACCACAGATGCCTCTCAACCATGTCAATCCTCCTCAAATAGCCCTTTGCCTCCCACAACACCATCACCTCCTTCACATGCAAATCCACCCACCCATATTCTCCCACAACCACATTGCCCACCATGCCTAAACTCACATCCCCCATCCATCACCTCGCCCCTCCCTTACCATCCCAGAATGTCTCCCTATCAAGCATCCCCCCCCCCCGCCGCCATTACCAGCTGAAGATTGTCCAAGGAGGCTTGGTGGGAGAAAGCAAACAGTTACCTTCCTTGCCATCCTGGAGATGGACTAAAACAGTATGGTACAACCATAGGCTAAGAGAGCCTGCCCTTCTTTCTCAGCCTGATATCTTTCTTCCAAAGCAGCTGGAGGGCTTCTCACCATGGTGTAGGTATATGCATAAAAGCACTTTCATTCAAATGTTTAAGGTGGTTAGAGGTCAAGGCTGCTTGTGGCCTCTTACATTTCCAGCTATACCTTCACTAGTCACCTCACCACTCTACCCCTTCACCCCACATCCACCCTCCGTCATCCTTCGCCTCAGCTTAGAAGTGAATGTAATGGCCCCCTCACTGTCAGCACAAACATACGACTTCTGCCCTGCAGGCAGATATTTATACATACGACTCTTATGCAAAATTTGGGGGGGGGGGAGCCCTACAACTGTTGGCTGTCTACCTTAATGATTTTAAATTATTTTATTTTTGGTGCCATTTAAATTATTTTACTTAAAAAATATATGTATTTAAGGTATTTGTTTACTTTTGGTTATTCTATATACTTCCTCCGGCTATTTTTCTGAATCAGCAGCAAGCCTCTCCTATTTCAGACCAATTGCTCAGTGTCCAACAAACTCTCCAAAACCCAGAAGCAGGAGCAGTTATTCTTCAAAATGCCTCCATCAAATCTCTGCAGCAACGCGCAAGTTTCATTTGGGACATGCAAAAAGCTACCAATGGCTTGCAGAACACTAATTTTCTATTGGAATCTCACCATCCAAATCCCAATAGGATTAATGCCATTGAGTTGCTGCTCCCTTCATAATCAAGCACAACTCCCAACTTGGAAAACAGAGGTACAAGGCACAGGGGCATGCAAGAGGGCCTTTTCCGTGGTGGCCCCTAAACTCTAGAACAGCCTTCCTCTTGAGGTTTGCTAGGCACCTAGGTTGTATAGTTTCGGCACCTGGTGAAAACGTATCTTTTTACGCAGGCTTTTGCCATTTAAATAGCTTCCTCAGGGTGCTGTCCTGTTAGGGAGGGTGGGAGGAAAGGAGGGGGCTATATTTTTAATTATGTTTTAATATTTCATATGTTTTATTCTCATCGTAACCCACCCTGGAACCACTTGGTGAAGGATGGGATATAAATTCCTTAAATAAATAAATAAATAAGATAAAACTCTTCCAGGCTCCTTTCTCTATTTGAAATTCCACAAGCCACAATATTTTAAAGGCAGTCAGTGAAGCAACATCTGTGCCTGAACAGCATTTCTTACAGCTCTGACCTTAGGCTCCCCACAGCTCCCTTTAGCTTCTCTGCGGGCTCTTTCCTAAACAGGCTGATGTCTTCTCTATTAATTCCCAGGCTTCTCCAGAACACTCACACCCCTTAATCCCTCCAGTTTTCCATTTCATTTCTGCATCCCTGGTGGTCGTATCTCTGAAGTGTTCCTCTCCCTTGACTGTGAAGGCAAAAGTATTTGCCTCGTCCCAGTATTTGATGAACAGATGAGACTTCATAAATAAGGGATCTTCTCAAGCAAAGACACTGAAGAGATAACAACACTATGATTTCATTTCCCCTTTTGTGACTATTACCATCTGGCTGAAACTCCACTTGAAGCTCCCCCGGCATGCCTCACCCAAGCCATACTTAAAAGCTTATTCACATAAATGTCTAATCACATGGCTGACATATGCTGGTTTACATCCTACGTGAAGTATCTTTAGCATTTCCCATAGAATTCTGCTTAATGTTGATTTGCAGATCTTTGCAGTCACATGCCAGGACACTGAAATTTGTCTGGAGGTGATAAATGCACACTACTAGCCCTATGTCAACCTTATCCATTTTAAACAATGAAACTCAGAAGTTAGACTAACAAACACACCATTAATTTAAAATAAGCAACAGTGAAATCCAACAGCTTGTCAGAATATTCCACTTTGGTTCTGCTTTGGATGTGGAATGAGTGCGCTTTGTAGCAGAGCAATTTGAGTCACAGATGAGATGGAGGCTGTAGTTGTCTTGCAAAAGAGGAGGTTTTATTCTTGTGGTTGCAAGTCAGCACTAGTTAAACACACAAGTGTATAATACAGACAGAAGTGTATGCAGGTATGAAAATAAAGTACAGTATACAACTTACAGACTGTCTAACGTTCCTACACTCCTGCAAAACTGGCAGGGGGAAAACCACACAGGAACAAGCAGGGTAAAAGGCAAAACAGCAAGTAGGCATAAAGGTAAAGATGGGCATAATGGCAAAAAAAACTTTCCAATATTAGGATAATTATACACAAGGAGATAAGGTCATGTGCATAGTTCTGACCTATCCAAAAACTGAATCCTTTCCCAGGTGCAGCTATGTTAGCTTTCCTGAATTGTGTTCAGCTGTGCATGGTAGTGTTTAGCTCTCAGCAAAGCTGGACAAGCCTGGACATGTCTATACATGTCTGTGCATGTCTTGTGCAGGAAGATAGCCCAAGACTTATGCCTTAATAATTCAGATCTTTGACACAGCTTAGTACAAAATATTATGCATTCTGATCTTAAAATGCTACACTATTCCAAAAACCTCATGTTGCCACATAACAAGATACACCCCGTTGGTGAAGCTACAAGGACTAGTAGGTCTTAAACTCTGGCTGCCAGTCATTTAGAACTTTAAGGGTGTTTTTCCCATTGAAACACCCATTAAGGACCCATTTGGCTGAGAGCCAGATGACCC
>MTQE01002502.1:767225-779508 GCA_014337955.1 Aspidoscelis marmoratus | reverse complement strand
TTAACTGGAAAAGTTGGGGGTCATCTTATACGCCCAGTCGTCTTATACACAAGAATATATGAGTAACTATCATAGCACAATGTCCTTTTATTTCCTAATTGCACCACTGTCCAGATTACTGTGTGTGAATTCAGCACGAACTGGCTCTACCCAGAAATACTTCACATGATACTATTGCTTATCTTAATGGTGAAATGGAAGGGTTAGGTCACATGGAAAGAAAATCTTGCAGCTGTAATGTTGCTCCACTGCTGTAGGAAATGCTAAATGTGCAGCATCAATCGAATGTCCAGACAATGTGTGATAATTCCAGATGTGCTTTATACCAGTAAATAAGTAATATCTGTAGGTGGCTTCACTCCCAGTATTCCATTCTATGTTGGGAAGCTTTATTAGTTTAGGAACTTCTGGAGGGGCCTAATTTAAGACCTCTGTTCTAAATTACAAGTTAGTTTTATTAGGTTACAGTTGGACCTACATATCTGCTGGGGATACGCTCCGGCTCCTACCGTGGTCTCCTAAAACTGTGGATAATCATGAACAGGCCTTCCAGTTCTGGGGTCGTGCAACCCCAGAACCAGAAGTGCTTTTCTGGCTTAGGGAGCCGGACTCTTATCTGGGAATGCCAGATTTGATTCTGCTCTCGTTCATGAAACCAGCTAGGTGACCTTGGGCTAGTCACAGCTCTCCTTCTAAGCTCTCACAGCCCCACTCACCTCACGGGGTGTTCTGTTGTGAGAAGAACAGAAGGTTTGTCAGCCACTTTTAGTCCCCTTAAATAGGTGAGAAAAGCTGGGTAGAAAAGCCAGCTCTTCTTCTTTATTTCCTCCTCCTCGGCTTTTCCCTTATGGTGCCCACGGGGGGTAGGGGTAGCCTGATCCAGTAACCATGGTTAACTGAAACTGTGGTTACCGAATCAGTGGATAAGGGGTTCCAACTGTAATTGCAGCAACTTTTCTCCCCTTCCATGGAGAAAGAACATTGTGGAGCATAATGAACTGCACACAGAACAAATGTGGTTGTATCTTACATCTTTATTTTACATCAAACCATTTGTGGAATCAAGAGGCCAATTTGCACTTGGCCCTGTAGTTGACAATAGGGTAACACCTGGTAAGGAGCATTTGCACTTGCAGGAAGCATTTACAGCCCAGATTTCATGCTCTACACCTAATCAATGATTAGTGCACTTCTGGGGAGGGAGGGCACATTTGTAGGCTGTAGCAACCTAGTTGGCCTGTGTATGCTCATCCCCAGAGATGCATTAATTATTGACTAGAGGCTATAGTGCGATTAGGCCTCTGGCCCCTTCCTCCCCCCGCCCTTTCCTTTAAAATGGCTTTGGGGCCATTTTAGGATTGCATGCCTTCTTTACAAGGGCTACTCCTCAATATAGGCCACATGGGCAGTGGCTGACTATACCCAGTAGTTCGGAACATGAGGCTACTCTCCCCGTTTTATGCTTGTTTCAATTCAGGGTTAACAAAGGGATGCACAATTCATAAGATATGATGAGGTCAGAATTTATGTGGGCTTAAATGCAACTGCAGCCATAACAGTATCTGATTACTAGGTTTATCTGTTCTGATGCCTGGAAGTACTAATCTTAGTTGCCCAGTCCTTTACCAGTGACAATAGCCAAAAGGCACCAATGATTCTTTTTAAAAAAATTTTTTTATTGATTTTAAAAGCAATATGACATAAAAAACCAATTAAACAATATCTATCATACAATTTCTTGTATCTTCTCTTAGTATATATTGCCTTATTATTCTGTATGACTTCCCCCATTTCTCCAACTTCCCTTCTTAATATCGCTTGTTCCTTTACTTCTTTTGTCATTCTTGTCATTTTCTGACTGCCTTCTTCATTTTTAGTCAAAACCTTCTGTCGACACTTGTAGTTCGTGTAGATAGTTAATAAAAGGGTGCCAATCTTCTAAGAATTTATCAATTGTTCTATCATTTAACAAGTTCGTCAGTTTGTCCATTTCTGCCAAATGGACCAGTTTAATTAACCATTCATATTCCGTGGGGATCTCCTTCTCCTTCCATTTTTGTGCATATAGTAATCTTGCTGCCGTCACCATATATGATACCAATACATTAACATTATCCAAGATGTTATCTATTATGCCCAACAAAAACAATTCTGGTTTGAATAAAAAATGCTTCTTTAATATTAATTTCATACTCTTATAAATTTGGGCCCAGTATTTCTTTGCACCAGTGATTCTTTTCCTTCTCCACCCTTCCCTCTTTGGGGGGCCTTATATAAAGAGTAGGATTATACAGAGGTTGCTCAGTGACAAATCTTTTCAGTTCAGCTGAGCTGATGCTTGCAAATGTGGAAACAGGTGGTAGAAGCTACAGTTCTGGTAAGCTGCCAAGTCCCTATTGCACTTGCTGGAAATAGCACCAAACTGTACAGAACTGGTGATGTTTGGCATTGAGCTGTAGTGTAATTGTTTGACTATCCACTATAGATGAGGATTGAAAGAATGCAGACATACAAACAAGCAACTTAACGGTATGTTTATAGATTGTAAATTGCATTTAGAGGTTGTTACAGATCATTATCTTACCCTGACTATACATTAACTTGACAAAATACACTCACAGATACTTTGTCTTCTAGTGACCATCTGTTGTTGGTAAATATCACTACAGTATGTGGCTTTGAACACTGATGATCTGGAAGTCCTACGGCTCAGTTACCCTCGTGAATATTGATCACTGGGGGCTTTTCTGTGCTTGCTGATAGTCCAGATGATGTGGTCAACATCTGGGCTTCTTTTGTCCACACCCTAAGGTGAACCAGAGAGGCCCCACCAATTTGCATGGAATGGCGTGTAGGTGCCCAAAACAAGGGTGCCCAAAATGGTGTCCTGGTAGGGTCTAGTGGTAGACATATTTTTCTAGACCTACCAGCGTACTAGGGGATGGTATACTAGATCACAGAGGAGTGTGGATGGCACACCTCTGTGGTGCAGTATATCATAGGGAAACCAGTTTGGCGGCACAACAAGGTGTTCTGCCAAATGGGTCCCCTGGAAAGACTGAAGACCAAGAACTTTTGTTCCTGGCCTTCAAAGCATTCAGGGGCACCCCATGCTAGCTTTGAACCTGGCACAATCTTCAGAATCAGCACAGAGGTTGGCATGTAACTGACCATACCAAGGCCTTGTTCATCTCCAGGAGCAATCTATCCCAGTTTGAAATGGATTGATTTTTCTGGACTGGAGCATCACTCTCTGGTCTGGAATACTGGCTTAAGACTGTGTTCTCTGAGAAGTGCCTCAGAGACAGTACTGTCTGACTCTTGTGTTCTCTTCCTGTTTCTAATCCACCTTATGTAGGCTAGAATGTTTATGAGATGAGGAAGGGCAGAATGGCAATTCCACCTCATCTGTAAGTGTGCCTCTGGATGGGGACAGAAGCAGTATTCCACCATCACCTCCACATATTAAACAGATGCTGATTGATCAGCATATTTTATATGTGAACTTACCTTCAAATGCTCCGCCACTGCTGATGGCAATGGAGCTTCCCGTCTGGCAGATAGAAAACCACTTCACAAGAATGCCAAAGCTTCTGATCTGCCTTTCTGGTGGACTGGAAGCTACTGTGACATCCATTCGCAGCAAGGGCATGTCTAGAGGCATCTAAGCAGTCAGAGCTGTTTTTTTTAACTGATCACAGAGTCAATATAATGGTCAGCAGATATTTGTTGATGTCCAGAATGAGAGATGGATGTGGGATTCGTGAGTCTGCTGGTTCTCTTCTGGATCATCTCTCAGGGAGGGGGCAAACCGATACCTACACAGAAGTGAGGCTTACATATTTTTTGTGATCATGTGAATAGCTTTCAAAATAGCTATAGATATGATGGGTGTTTTTCCACTGTCACTAGAAGTACCCATTAAGTACCCATTAATGGGTACAAAAATGCCATTAAATACCCATTAATGGGTACTTAATGGGTACTTCTAGTGACAGTGGAAAAACACCCGATGTTGCAATGATTTCACTTTGCATAAATATATGCAAGCATATATGCATATACTCACATGATTTTTTTACCTAGTCCCACTCATGATTTTTTTCATTCAGACACACTTGTGATTTTTACCCACTCTTATTCATGATTTTGTCACCACTCCCATTCATCATTCTTTCACCCATTTCTACTAGTGATTTTTACCCACTCTCATTCATGATTTTGCCACCCACTCCCCTGATTTGCGATTAGTAACTGCATATATTTCTCCTCTCTATTCATGCACAGCTCAGGGGATCTACATGTAGAGAAGCCCATAACTTGCCAGAGCAGGGGCTCATTTAAAAATTGTGGGTCTGTCCTGTTTTAATTCCATATCAGTCAAGTAAGGTGGTTGCACAGTGACGGGCATCTGCACTGCATTCACTGAACTAGTCCTATACTTGGCCAGCAACATGTAAAGTGCGAATGAGCTGACCAAATTGTCATGGCAAATTTCAGACTGGCATCCAGTGTGGGGGCCATGCTGCAGGTGTGTGTTTGGAGCTTCTGCCATGCCCTCCCCTAGGTTGGACGTAAAGATTGTAACTGCTTCTGGCTGGGGTGAGATGAGAAACAAGGGGGTCCCATGCTGCAGCAGTAAGTTTGACTTGTTTGCCACACCTTTCCCCAGGTGCATGTTCTGGCTAGGGTCACCTGACTTGGCTGCTGCTGCTTTTGCTGCAATTTTTGTTTTTGCTTCAAGTGATGACATTAAAACCCTCAAACTATACTGCTATAACCCTAACCCTGATCTGGAGAAGTAAACTGGTTGCTTCTTAGGAACTGTGGTACCTATGAGGAATCACAAAATTCAACATATATTATATCTTGTCCTGTTTCTTGGAACTCAGGTTAGACAAATGGTTTGCATGATAGGTTCTACCTTGTCAACAGTATCGAAGATTCAGTGACTAGTGGGTTAAATCCATCACAGTTCAGCTAAAGCAGAGGAAAGGCAATTGGCCTGCAAAGATGGCCTCACATTGCTCAAAGTTCTGCACCAACACAAAATCACATTGAAATAAATGGGGCTACTGCTGTCCTATCACTCCGAGGGTTCAGCCTGTCTTTCACCTTTGCTCCTTCAGGCTGAATTCCAAGTCCCAACAGGAGCCTTGTGAATGTCTTGCTGTGGTTACATCATATGATTTGTATCCAATCAATAAATGATGTGTCATTTGTTATTGTTCTACCTGTCATATAGCTATATGTCACTGTCTACATTTACAGTGTTTAAGGGGCTTTTGTTGTTATACTTTTTCCACCTCATTAGCTCTGCATTAAAGTGTAGTTATTTTCAGGTCAGAATAATTGGAAGAAAATCAAATTCCATCTGTTTCTGCCAAAACACTGAAAGAGAATGAAGTAATTCAAGAGGAAATTTCAACCATTAGGTATCATTTGCCTCCTGCAGAGCCTTAGCACCTCTTCAGGAATATTTTTATTATTATTGTCAACAACACTCATGCCTTTGTTCAAATTACAGATACCCTATTTCTTTTGGAAGATGACAGTTTGATTCCTCTTCTTTAAAACAACCTGAGTCAGGAATCTAGCACATCTACCTTGGTACAGAAAATGGATTTTGTCTGACAAAAATGTGCAAAAACATGAGAGAAAGGAATTGAAGAATTTGCTCCTATTACACAGATCTTAGTTGTCCAAGATTCTCAAAAAGAAAGTAACTAAAATTTAACACATTATGTTGGGGACCTGCTCAATGTTTAGTGCAATAGAACTGCATTTTGTCCATAAGAGGACTTACTACCATCTCCTTCATTTCATCAACTCTTGTAAAATTCATGAAATTATGGCAAAAATTTCCATTTTAAAAGGAAGCCCAGTGTCCTATCTTTGTTTTTAACCCATTTACAGTTATAGAATCTTACTGAGAGACAGAGGCTGCGTCCAGACAGGGTGTAAAACCTGAGATTATCCCAGCACTATGTTAGGTTCCCACACATGTCTGTGGAAAACCCAGCTTAACCCTAAGATATCAAGGTGATATCCCACAATAACGTTATTGCAGGAAAATCAACTCCTAACTCGGACTATACTTATAGTGACAGGACTTACCTTGTCTGGACAATGGCTGAATTCGCACTTAGGCCTCTGCTATGCAATTAGGACAGCTCTCCTAATTGCATGCCAGAGCCTAAGTGTGAATTCAGCCGCTTACTTGTACAATCCACCATCTTCGGAATGACCACTGTGCATGCGTGGAGCCAAACCAGGTGGCAACTGTAAGGCACTTTTGAGTATTTTATATTATCAAAATACCTGGATGCAAGTGTCTATACCAGTAAGTGCCTCCACTTGTCCCATGCTGTTTGCCCTAGGGAAACTGTAGATTAAATTACACTTTCAGTGCACCCATATCTAAGTACTGAGTCCAACTACATCTGCTAGGACTATGATCATCACAGTTTTTCAATTGGGGGGGGGCTTCTTTTCAGGAAAGCTATCAGTGAGACAGCCATATTAACTTCTATATTTTACCCCTGGAATTAATAATGCTTTGATGTTACTGGTTCAAATGAGCTTCTTTTAGAATTAGACTGCACCAGTGTGCAGAATGGAGTACACTTGCTGGTCTGGTATACCAGCCAGTGTGGAATCACGCTCCATTAGTGATATCTAGCTAAAGATTAATAATGATGCAAACAGGCATCACATAACCATCCTTTTGGTTGAATTACTCTTTCCCACTATTTAAACCAGGCAGTAATAATGGGAAGCACATCCTCTTGCAGAAATCCCATGTAGGGGTTCTCAGATCAATCTCATCTTTAACCTTTAAAGTACACACTTATTATCTGAATTTCAATGGTGAAATGAGGTTTCTTTCTCTTCTTCCCACTGGCTGCTGGCTGGCTATGATCAGGAACTGGCTATAAGCAGGCAGAGTGAAAATGAATCCATACTAGCAACTGTAGTTAGCATGCTAGTGGCATATTACGCTACATGTTGTCACTGGTGGGGCATAATGGTCCATCATTCCCACAAGCAAACGGTCTTGGCACGGTCTTGAATTTCACAATGGCTACAAATAATTGGACAGATACCCATCTTTAGCACTACTGTTAATATTTATTTACAAAAACAAAAGCATGCCCAGCAAAGTAAACGTACTCCTTTAAGCAGACTTGAGCTTGCATCAGATTTCCAGAAAGCTATGCATACGGTACATCCCCAAGGCTGCAACCCAGTTTGCAGCTATTTTTGAAACAGCTCTGTTTTTCTTGCTTCCTTTTCAATCAAATATGCCAATTGTTTTTAGATATTTTATGGCTCCCTCTCCTCTACTGAAGCTGCAGTGGGTGATATATAATAAAATATCTGAGATTACCAGCTGTCAGGAGGAAATCTCTTGCCATTAATTTTTCAGCTACCATTGATAAACATCAGTTGATTAATCTAGACTAGTAGTGGTGCCAAAAGTCTTGGAACCCACACAGAAATGTCCTAAATTGGACCTGTGGCCCATTTGTTAATAACAGTCTGTTCTAACAATGACAGCCAACTGCATATAGAAGACCATAGGCAGAGCATAAAAGTACACCTTGAGTGCGTTCAGACATAACAAAAGGGGCACCTCAAAGATGCCTGAGACAGACCGTGTGTGATCCTCATGTTCCCAAACCGTGAGCCTTTCTGCAGTTCCCGTCCCATCTGGGGGCCGGGAATAGTGCCCACCATCCTTCACTCCCCTCCCATGTGTCCACAGACCTATCTGAGGTGCAGACGTGTATCCAGGTGCTGCAATCTTCTTTCCAGAGGCCAGTATGACTTTGCACATGCTGGCACCAGACGATGATGTGCCACACATGCACACTCGCATTGGGAGTCATCTGAGGTGCGTGCAATACACTCCTGCATGGAAGGGGCTGTTTCTGAGCTGGAAACAGCTCCTTCAAGTGCAGCTGCTCCATCTGGGAGCATACTGCACACAAACTACAGGGCAAGTGCAGAAAAGCCCCTTTCTAATCTACCTTTTCTAGCATAGAATGTTCAGGAGCCGAGCAGGGCAGAGTGATGGGTATATCTAGGTGACTGACATCCATAACCTTTGAACCAAGCAAGCGGGCCTCCATGCAGTCAGCACATTCAACCTCAGTTAGCAGGGAGTCCTTTCCTACTGCAGCAAGATAATTAAGCCCAGCTTACAAAATTCCCAGGCCTGGCCTATAATATGGTAGAGTGCATCAAATATTGCCTCTCATTGTTCCTTTTTGATGGAAGATAAACCACATCTTCATCCATATAACCTATTCTTCATCTCATAATTAGTGCTGCATGTTTTATTGCCAGAACAGCATTGGTGGGGACCACAGACATCAGTTAGCAGCAACACTCAGGGTGTTTTTCCACCGCGCTCCTTTAATCTGGATCTAAGAAGATCTGGATCTAGGGAATGGGTGCTTCCCTTAATCTGGATCTAGTAGATCCAAATTAAGGGAAGTACCAATGTGTTTCCATGGTTGGTCTAGCATCCAATAGCAATGGGTGCTAGCCTTCCTGCCATGGAAACACCGGAGCACCCATTTGGAAATCTGGATCTACCCACGACGGTTCTGCCTGTCACCCCAGGTGTTTGCACCCCCTGTCCCCCCAATCTTCAAAGTGGCTCTGAAGTCACTTTGAAGTCTGTGCAAAATAGCTCTGGAACATTTTTGAAGTCTGTGCTGATCTTTGGAGTAAACTTCAAAGTGACTTCAAAGTCACTCTGAAGTTCACTCCGAAGATCAGCACAGACTTCAAAGACACTCTGGAGCTATTTTGCACAGACTTCGAAGTGACTTCGAAATGACTATGAAATGACTTCGAAGTTTAGGTTTTGGGGCTCCCCCCCCAAGGGTGCCCCCTCCCCCTAGCCTCCTCTAGACCCCATTGCCAAACGCATGTGGAAACAGGATCCTTTTAATCTGAATTTTCTGGCTGAAGACCCCATTGTAGACCCCATTAATGGAGTCTACAGAAAATCTAGATTAAAGGCCAAAAAGTACCAATATGATGTGGATTTCCCAAGGTGCGGTGGAAACAAATGTGTCCCTAATGGGGGCCATGGTGGAAATGGAGTCATCCGGCTGTCACCCAAATGGGTCTTTAATGGGTGCTAAAATGGATACTAAGTGACCGTGGAAAAACACCCTCAGTCTGATTCCTCTGAAGTTCATCTGGTGGTGGTCCAAGTGTACAGCCGTTCCATGTGGAGACAGTAAAATGTATTTGCTATATAGAGGTCATGGAACTCATGGATATCAATGAGTTGTTCTCCAGACTCATTCCTACTGACAGGTCTCTGTGGCATCACTGTCTTCCTTCCTTGACCATTTCCCACCTTGGCATTCCAATCTCCAATCACCAACAGTACATCTTGCCTAAAGGTCTTATCTGTTTCACTCTGGGTCTGATTAGATAACTTGCTTATTTAAATTTTTATCCCATGTTATACCCAAAAGCTCATCTTCCAATGTCTCTGTTGTTGGGACATAAATCTGAATAATTATTATACTAAAAAGTTGCCCCACAAAACTAGCTGAAATTACTAGGCCACTCACTGCATTTATTGTTGTTGTTGATATTGTTGTTATTATTATTACATTACTCACTGCATTATAACTAATCACAGTCTTGGCAGTTTTGTTCTTTATTATCATGTCAATGCCATTTCTCTTTAATGTTTCATTTCCTAAAGAGTAGGGATGTGCACCAATATTCGTAACATTAATTATTTGTACAATTTTGGACATTCGTACACAAATCAAATGTTATGACATTTGTACATTAACATTCGTACAAATATTTTGGATATTCGTAATGTTACACGATATGTATCAGATACATATTCGTTCGTATCAGATACATATTTACTCATATTGGATACGTATTCAGTTGCATTGGCTACATATCGGATACGTATTCGTTTGTGTCGGATAGTCGTATGAATATGTATGAATACATTCGTATCAGATAGAATCCTACCACATCCAAAGGGGATCTATTCGAATGAATACAAATTTTCTAACATTCAATTTGTTACAAATCGAATGCCAAAAACCCCATTTGTGCACATCCCTACGAAAGAGTAAACTGTATGCTGTTCTGATTAGGAAAATTTAGTGAGGTTTAATAGCTGTGGGCCCCAAGGTTACTAAATTAAATGATACAGTACTGAATGTAGGTGCCAAAAACAGCATTACTGAGATTCTCTCTGAGACAAATTTGTACACTGTTGTAACTACAGCAGGTCCTGAAGAAATCTCCAGCACAGAGCCTGAACTGCTGTGCACACTGTTGTGCCACAGGGCTGCTGTGCAGAACAGCTAATTATCCTGCATACAAAGCCATACACTTGCATTTGAAATCTCTGCAGCTGCAGGATGAGTGCAGAAGCGGAGATGAGTGGGTAGTGCACCTCAGACTATCCTACACCAGCTGCATGTGGGTTTTGGGGGAACACTGATTGTCCCCACATTGCATAGTAACACACACACATTTACACAAAGACCTAAAAAGATAGGTCAGCTGGGTAGTAGAAAGGATTAACTTCCTCATGAAGACTGTCCCATGAATTAGGCTGGAAATCAGTCTTCTTCCGTTAGCTCCAAAGAAAGCTGTTGGCAAATAAAATCAATGGATATGAGAGCAATCTGAGCTCAGAGAAACAGGCCAGCATGCATGGGGAAGGGGATCACTAGCTATTACAATCCGGTTCTGTCCAACTCCAACTTTGTCTCCATCATAGTAGCAGGCCTTAAAAATCTCATATTGAAACGAATAGTTTGCTTTCAAGTCTAAAGCCATGATCACACCTTCAAACCATCTTCAGTCCATCTACAGGTCTGACTGCTCACGCCTGTTCTTTTCTATCTATTTTATTTGTGGACTTTCCATTCAGGAAAGTCCAAATGGAAGATGGAAAGTCCACAAATAAAAGAAGGAAAGATGGTTTTTCTACCCCACTTTCTCACCCATTTAAGGGGACTCAAAACGGCTGACAAAACTTTCCGTTCTTCTCCCCACAACAGAACACTCTCTGAGGTAGGTGGGGCTGTGAGAGCTCAGAAGAGAACTGTGACTAACCCAAGGTCACCCAGCTGGCTTCATGGGGGAGTGAGGAATCAAACCCAGTATTTCCAGATAAGAGTCCAGCTCCCTAACCACTAGACCAAACTAGTTCAAACAGATAGAAATGAAAAGGTGTGAGCAGTCAGACCTGAAAATGGGCTGAAGCAGGTTTAAAGTGGAGGTGAGACCATCATCAAATTGTTGCAAGTGGGTTTTGGAAGCAAAAATCATTGCATAGGTAGAAAGGAGAATTAATCCTTTCATTTCTAATGGTAGCTGCAGCCTTGTGGGATGATGAAGCCAAGCGGAGCAGAGCAATATGCAAAATTTGGTGAGATCAATGTGAAGTTCCTGCACAGAACCTCATAACCCCATCACATTCATGGAACTGTTACTGCTTTTCAGAAGTGCTTCATGCACTCCAGGGGCCGCTGCAAACAACTCACATATTGCTGAACTGGTATGTAGAGCAGTAAGAAGCTTATGATGGTGTCATGATTTCTAGCCCTAAGTTCCGAATATGTCTTACCACTGGGACACACTTGTCTGGAAGTGTCTGAAGTGACCACTTAGGTGCTGTGCTGTATGTTTGCCTTCTATCTGCAAGAAGCACTTTTTTTCCCCATAAAGTGGCATGGGAGAGTTTGGACTGCTTTCCTGGTGTATGGACAGTTTTTTATTATTCATAGATTAGTGACCAACCATCTGCTTTGCAAAAGATCCTGGGTTCTAATGCTGGCATCTATGCGGCTGCCAAGAAAATGACATGGGGACTTCCAGACATTATTAAAAGGAGGGAGTGATATTTTGAATATTAGATGTGTGTTTGAATTTTTAGAAAAGTGTACAAAATAGCTGCGGTTGCAAACCTTAAGCAATCTATGAACCAAAAGACTTGAATCTTTCCAAGGAAAGGGGGTAGGAAAGAGTTTGTTCCTAAACCCAGCAGGACTTTTGACACCAGGTCTAGAAAACCATCAGCCTTGTAGAGGATGCTGGTAGATGCCGGATAGAAGAAGAAGAGTTGGCTTTTCTACCTTTCTTTTCTCACCCATTTAAGGGGACGAAGCAGCTGACAAAGCTTTTCTATTCTTCTCGCCACACTAGAACACCCTGTGAGCAAGGTGGGGCTGTGAGAGCTCAGACGAGAGCTGTGACTAGCCCAAGGTCA
>MTQE01002502.1:717723-743859 GCA_014337955.1 Aspidoscelis marmoratus | reverse complement strand
GAGGAGTGGAAAGAATCACTGGCTGCCCGGTGCCGTTTTTCATCCATCCATGCAAGTGTGGCTCCATGAAGGGGTCCCTTATGGGTGGTGCGTTCACGCCAGTAGGAAGAGGGCAGGGCAGCCCCAAAAAGTGGCTTTTAGAAAGTAGCCACTTGAGTCCCCCCTTGAGTCATGTACGCCACGTATGATCCTCAGAATCTGGATTGAACGCGATTAAGTTGAAAGTAATGGGATCAAGCAAATTTGTGTTAGCATCCCGCTCTATTATTTTGGTTTTGGAAAACCGTTTTAAGCTTGTAATGGAAACCGGGCCTTAATCTGGATCTCTTGCAGACCAGTCTAATCAGGGCCACAAGAACACTAAGGGCCTTGTTCTGGATCATGGGAGGCATGCAGCTGGCACACCTCTGTAATCCAGCGTTATAGGGTGACTACTTCTCAGCAGCACTGAAAAACACCCCTCCCCCAAAGCTCCAAGATTAGGAACTTTTGTTTCTAGCAGTTGGGGTGGTGATAATGGTGGTTGTGAAGCTTCTGTAAGCTTTGCAGCTGCAAGGAATATGGGCTGGATCAGTACCATCAGTGCAGACAATGCTGATCTGGTCCATACGTACAAATAATCCAGATCTCAGTGGGTCTGGATAGTCCAGACCCACTGATAGTGATTATAGAAAGTAGGAGAAATGTTTTATATGTTTGGAAAACTATTGGTTGTGTATTTTACTTCTTGGATAAGAGCATGCATTGAAATGTTTAATTAAAGAAGATGAGTATTATCAAAGATTATTATGCGGAGAGTAACATGGTATGAACTTGGATTTAATAAAAAGGAATAAATCGATGCAGATTATCTCAAAATCAATAATGTGTGTTTTAAGAATTCAAAATTGGATTTAAAGTGCCTTTCTCTGTATTCTCTGGAGGAAATGCTGTGCTGACCTGAATTAAAAATCTATGTCTTGAACAACAGATATCACTTAGCTGGTTCTCCTATTTCCTTATGATCATATTATTATTATTGTAGCTTGTTTAATGTTCAGGGGGTGGTTCTATACTTGTATGTGGAAGTAAACCCTGTTGATCTCGGTTGAAACTGGGTGTATAGCGTTGGTTTGTCAGGTGTAATATATATTGAACAGTGGTGGCTCACACGGCTTCAGAATATTAGATTTGTTTGCTTGTTTTAACATAGTCACATATTTCAGTGCCAGAAGTAACATCTTGGTCAGGGTGTTATTTGCATGCTATCATTCTTTTTGGGTTGTATGTATGTATGGCCCTTTCTGCACTTGCCCTTATTCTGGATTATATCCCAGAATAGGGATCTGCCATAGACATGCTGGTGCAGAGGACAGCAGACTTGGTGCTTTGGTTGTCAGCATGTAGAACAACCATCTCAACCGTGATTATTGGCTTTGCATTCTGCCTGTAGGTACATATTAATACAGATGAAGAAATTAGTGATTCTCTTAATTAACTGGGAATAATGTGAAGATCTGATCTAATTTGCTTACTTCTTACAGTGACTGTGTTCAACAGGTTTGAGTCGCTGTGCAAAATTGATAGCTAGGCCAACTGATTGACCTTTGGCTGATGGGTCATGTCAGGGATGTCATGTTTTTGGGAAGATGAATAGACACTCCAAGAATGGGAGCAGGAGGAAAAGATAGGTCTGATGGATGTGTATGTTACATTTTCGTGCTGACTACATTTGTTAATCTCTTTATTGCATTTTATAGCCTGCTAATTCATCACTGCATGATCTCATTGCCACACCCCTAGTAATGACTTGAAAAGTCCTGTTACAAATTGTTAGAAACGGTGTTATACCAAGTAATCTGCTACTGTATCGAACAAAGATTAAATCAGTTGGATTCCTTGTTGCAAATTGAGGACCAAGGTTGATTCTGGTGTTGCTGAGTATACAGTTCTTTTTAATAGTCTTGGACACAGTACCTGCTTAATTTGATTCCTAGCTAAACTCCTAAGGCACCATCTTTGCTTAGGGAGCTTTTATGACAAAGAGATTATAGCAAAGATATGTATGGTGTCTTTGGATTTCAGAAAAACCAGAGAATTCTTGATACTGTTGAAATATTAGGAACCTACAATCCAATGAAAATATTCCATTCATTTTCTGTTTACAGTGTGGTACCCAATATTTTAGATTTAGTTGTACTTTATGTTTAGGCTATTTATTATGTCAAGAATGTACTTCATGTGCACTGTGATATTGTACTTGAAGAACTTCTTTCAGGTTTTATTCACTGATTATTTATTGCCTTATAGTAAATTTTTATAGATACATTCTTTCTTAATCTTTCTTTTTTGCTTTTCAATTTCAGACATAGAGCCTTCATGTCCTTAAATTAATGCTTTTTCTGTGTCTGTTGAGGTACAGTTCATTTTAGTCTTTTATGGTGCTTTTTTCTGTAATAGAATGCATCTTTGCAGTTACCCTTCAGAATTCAACAGGACAAAAAGAATGGGCCACTCTCTAAGGTGTCATCCAGGTACTCTAAACAGCACAGACATGGGATGTGGGTTGTATCAAAAGTATCTGAAAGCTCCAGTGGGATTTATACATGATTAATGTTCCCTAAGAGGCATTTTAAAGCAAATGTCATCCTGCAGAGGAGTGAATAGTGAGATTGAATGGGTGAAAAGCGGCTATAATGTAGTAGAAATGTTTGGGGTAATGGTGGCATAGAGTATGTGTGCTGATGGTGACTATAGCTCAGTAGTATTTATTTGCTTGTTTGCATTTCGATCCCATCCTATAGCTGAAGCTCTCAGGGCAGATAACAGCACTTAAAGTCAGACATATATTAAAACAGTAACAGTGTCCGTAAAGGGGGTAAATACGGTATATTCAGAGCCAAACTGCCTGCAAAGAAGAGGGTCTCTGGTTCAATCCCCAGCTTCTCTTCTGAAATAGGCCAACAAAATTGCATGGAAGTGCTTATGAAGGTGTCCATGCGGTCAACCAGCAGTTCGCCATGACTCTGTGGTGTTGAACAACATAGGGATGTTCACGGTTATTTGAAAATTAAGTCAAATTAGAATCTGTCAAATGTCAACATTCAAATTTGAATTAGATTTTCTAAAATAATGTGAGGAGGCCTGCCTATGAAATTGTTTCTTGTGGAGGCTCTGGAACCTGTTTTATTGTCATTCTGGCTACATGTAGGCGTGTTTCTCTTTTTATAGAATTTCTGAGGCTTTCTATCTGTCCAGGCCTTCTTAAGCCACTGAGGACTTTTTCTTGTTTTTTTTCTCAGTGGTGCTGAACTATTTTGACAATCTGGCTTCTTACTGTACTGTTGTTAATAAATTTCCTTGGGAATGCTAATCATCATGGGCAGTGGGGGGGAATTAATTTGAGAAGTAATTATACCTTAGTTTCCATTTATTTATGATATTCATTTCATTCCATTGAGCCTCTCAGCAACCAAATGTAGTTATGAAAAGTGTAAATCTGTAACTGACGTACCTGCGCTGTACAATAAATTTTAAAAAGACTGTGCTGAATAAAATGATATCTGAACATTAAAAACATTGAAGGAGATGCTAGATAAGTACTGCATCTAGGACTGCATTCACCCTCAGTTTTTTAAAACTTCTGAGATGGTTTCAAGGCAGTTCACATGTGGGATCATTCAGTCACCACTCTGCCCCTCCCTCTCTTTTGAATACTTTGGGCTACAAAATTTGGGATGAGAACACAGAGGTCACGCACTACTGGCTTTAAGGTGATTTTGAAACCCTTAATTTGCTACATTAACCAGTACTTTCTGCAGAACCAAAACAAAACAATCTGCTTCCCAAGGCCAGTAATCTTATTTACATCCATTAGCTAGTATGTTCTAGCAAGCCTTCAAGTTGTCTTCCTTTTATGTCCTAATTCTTAGAACAAATGTGCCAGAATTCTGAAGTCTGTTGGCCAGGGAATAGAGCCATTGCAGCAGGAAAGAGAAAAGGAACTCTGCTGGAATTACGTTGCACCTGCTTTTGAGTTTGAGTATTTAGCTTTGCAAATGGCATTACCATTCAAGAGTGTGCTGAAGAGGTCCAAAAAGAGTGGAAGGTCAATTCAGTTGGTCTGCCTTCTGCCTCATTTCTTCATTCTCCTAGGACTCTCTCCAGGAGCTAGGCTTTTGGTGGGAGGTATGGACTGGCAGAGCTTCTAATATCTGAGCAGACGTGAAGTGAAGAATTGAAGTACTATGAGGTGTTTCCACAAATTCCTGATTGCCCCCTTCCCACTTGCATCATCACAGCCTGGCCCAGTATTAAAAATGCCAAGTTTATTAATATTTACAAAATTAAAAAAAACCAAAGGTAGAGCTTAGTACTCTCAAAGGGGGTTGAGCTTGATGGCCCTAGAGGACCCTTCCAACTCTATGATTCTAAAGTAGCTTATGAGACCTATAAAATAATTAGGTAAGAATCAACAATAAAGGTTGGGAAACCTGTAGTTCTTTACTTATTGCTGAACTACGCCACACCATGGCTGAAGGCCCATTATGCTGGTTGCAGCTTGTGAGAGGTTCTAATCTAATGCTTCTGAATAGCCAACCTGTCTCTTTAGCACTTATTTTAAGATACTTGCAAGTGAAGTATTTGCAACTGCCCTCCTAAACAGGGGTGAACATGAATATTCACCACATTGGAAATTTGCACTATTTTGTACGATTTTTGTATATTCGTTTTTGAGCTGAATGTTGGCTACATTTGAATGCAAAGCAAATGTTATTCATTTGTTTGAAGCTTCGTTATATTGGTGAACATGGGGAGGTGGCAAAGCGGCTCCCCAATCATACCTGCAGGGGGTTCAGAGCAGATTCGAAGTGGATTCAGAGAAGATTCGAAGTGTTTGGAGATGTAACTGGTGGCCAGGATTCTAATCGGATTTGAATAGCATTCAAAGAGCATTTGCAGTGGATTTGAATCCTGCCATATTTAAAGTGGCTCTATTAATATGAATGCGAATTGAAGATCTTTTTAAAAAATTGTGTGTGTCCCTGCTCTTAAACTCATGTCTCCATTCTCCTCCTATTTTCTATGTTTCTTTTAGAATGTCAGGGTGTGATCAGAGGCAGCAAAAAGTATCTCTAAGTCAGGTTAGACGTAGCTTTGAGATGGGATTGTTTACATAGCAGCCTGCCCTTCCCCATCTCATGAACATTATGTACTAGGAAAAGTTAGAGAAGGGTTGGGAACATGAGGGTAACACACTACTGTCTCTGAGCAATCCTTCTGTTATGGGGATAAGGACCAGTAACACCAATTCTTTTGATAAAACAGCAGACCGACAAATAGTACAATCTAAAAATAGTTGAGTGTCCAACTCATCCTTATGTTGCTCATCACTATGCCTAAACTTCCAAAGAAGAGCACATCAAACTGATTTAAGGAAGTTGCAACAAAAAGTTATTAATACTGTCAGTATCACTTGCATTTCCTGTGGTGTCTGATTGCATAATGCAAAATGATCTTTGAGATGAGTTTTTCTTGCATTTGAAAGTTTTAAAACTTGTTTTATGCCAGTTCACTTGGATTATTATCTACATCGTAATGAAACTTGGCCTGAGGAATTCTGGGGTTTCTAGTAGTACAAATGTTAGATCAGTTGGTTGAACATTTCCTTGGATGTTTCAGGACAGTTTCCTAGTTTTCAGATTTGTAACCTTCCTAGCTCTGTATTGAGAAAGTTATCCTTTTTTTGGAAGCTACTTGATGGAAAGAAAGAAAGAAAGAAAGAAGTCATTTTAGCTTGCACTCTGTTTCTCATAACAAATTAGAGGGACCTGTCTAAGAGTAATGTAATATTGTAACCACCCCTGAGACCTTCGGGTATAGGGCGAGATAGAAATACAAATAAATTAATTAAAGACTCTTCCCATCCTTCTAGAATCTGATACCCTGTATTCTGAAACTGTGTTGCATTTTATTGATAAGATCCTTTAAATGATACAAAATGCATGGGATTTTGTGGGCACTGAAGTTTCCATATACTTATAGGGTTTAAACTTGGGTGGAGTTTGGCGAGTACTCTGTCCTATTGCTTCAATCTTTTACAAGAAAACGGAACTGAAATTCAGTTGTGAGACATAGGGTGTTTTTCCACTGCAGCCCTTAGATCCAGATCTAAGAAGATCCAGATCTAAGGAATGGGTAATTCCTTAATCTGGATTTGGTAGATCCAGATTAAGGGAAGTACCCAATGTGTTTCCACAGGAGGTGTAGCACCCATTAGCAATGGGTGCTACACCCCCGCTGCCATGGAAACACCTTTGCACCCATGTGGGGAATCCGGATTGACCCACAAGGGATCTGCCTGTCACCCCAAGTGTTTTGGGGGACAGGGGGTGCAATCTCCGAAGTCCCTCCGAAGGCAACTTTGGAGATTAGCAAAGGCTCCGAAGCAGAGAGCTTGTGAGAGCGGAGAGCCTGCATATTAATTAGCTCTTTGTGAGCAGGGATGAGTCAGCCTCATTAAATATGTACCTCTTTTTATGCCTGAAGGTAACAGTCCGCTTTGTTCTCCCTTTGTTCTCTGAGGTTTGTCTTTGGAGCCTTTGCTAATCTCTGAAGTTGCCTTTGAAGGGACTTCGGAGCCTTTGCTAATCTCCGAAGGCAACTTCAAAGTAACCTTGAAATGACTTCGAAATGATTTCGAAGCCTAGGTTTTGGGACTCCCCCCCCCATGGGTGCCCCCTCCCCCTAGCCTCCTCTAGACCCCATTGCCAAACTAATGTGGAAACAGGCTCCCTTTAATCCAGATTTTCTTGCTGAAGACCCCATTGTAGACCCCATTAATGGGGTCTACAGAAAATCTGGATTAAAGGCTGAGATGTACCCATATGATCCGGATTTCCCCAGTGGCGGTAGAAACAATCGGGTCCCAAATGGGTGCCGTGGTGGAAATGGGGTCATCCAGCTCACACCCAGATCGGTCCTTAATGGGTGCAAAAATGGGTACTTTCTGCCAGTGGAAAAACACCCATATATACCATTTCACATTTGTAGGTGTAATGGACCTAGACCCTAGCTATACTAATGACTTTATCTTGTGGTTCAGTTTCATTTCTTACAGCAATCCAGTTGTAGTATTTGTTTAGGGAGACCACACAGGAAATAGGGCAGTCAGTGTGTTTACCTGTCAATTCCTTGTTGGCAATTCAGTTGTCAGAGTGATCTCCCAATTGAATGACATGGGTGACTGAAAAATTAAATGGCCAACCAAACTCCCAGAGGAAGGGAGGTGGGGGGTGGGGTGCAGAATGAATATAAATATAAATGTTTAGGTAAACAACATATTGGAGGTGTAAAAAGTGGGGGAATATAAATTTTAAAAAGTGTTTGTGCCTATCAGCCACACAGGGAGGGAATTAATGATGAATATGCTGAAGTTCATTGCATCCACTAGAAACTGCTTTCCCAAAAAATGCAGGGATTGGTTGATGCCATCCACAAGGTGCTGTTTTGTTGGCTTTTCTTTAAAGTTATGCACTTAAGTGCATAGGTAAGATATGCAGTATCTACTTAAGTACAAAAGAAATGTCCACTTCAGTATAAAAGCATTATATATACAAAAAAGCATTATATGTCCTTCCCCAGACACTGGGAAATATTTCTTCACCCAGGGGGTCATCAGTCTGTGGAATTTGCTGCTACAAGAGGTGGTAACAGCAACAAGCCTAGGTAGCTTTAACAAAGAGTTAGACAAATTCATAGTACATCAATAAGTACTAGAATGGATGCCTAAATGCATTTTCCAGGCTAGAGAGACAAGCAGGAGGCCATTTGCTGCGATTCAAAAGCAGGTGAAGGTTTTGCTCTAGCCTTCTGCTTGAGACACCCATAAGCAATTGGTGGGCCATTGTGTTCAACAGGATGCTTGACTAGATGGCCTCCTCTTATGTTCTTATGAAGAGAAGAAGGGTTGGCTTTTCTGCCCCACTTTTCTCACCCATCTAAGGGGACTCAAAGCAACTGACAAAGCTTTCTATTTTCCCCACAACAGAACACCCTGTGAGGCAGGTGGGGCTGTGAGGGCTCAGAAGAGAGCTGTGACTAGCCCAAGGTCACCGAGCTGGCTTCACAGAGGAGTGGTAAACCTGGTACTCCGAAGTAAGAGTCCGGCTTGTTAACTACTAGACCTAACTGGCTCTAGAGAGATTAAAAATCACACGCCAAATAGGACACCTGATGCTGATTGGTTGACACTCCTTGTAACATCACTGACCTTGATTGGTTGGCATTACTTGTAAGGCCCTTTCCACTTACCCATCCTCACCTACTCTTGTCCCATCTCTACTTCAGTGAAGGATGGCCACCTCAGGAAAGCAAATGTGTGCTTTACAATGCAAAACACACATTGCGACTGTGAACAGATACTCATTAACAGGTACGTAACGCATATCAGCTTGAAGTTCATACATTTATGTATGATCACTATGCTGTGAGAACTGTTTTGATTGGCATTATAATATGAGTATAGCCAGACTCTTACTTAAGTTTCCACAGAAGACACTTGTAAATGAATTAATGTAGTTTGGATATTGCATCTTTGACTCTGTAATATCTGAAATACATACTACAAGGAAGTAGAAAAAAGAATCAGCATTTTATTCCCATATGAATGGCCAAATATTGCATGGGGGAGCTTGCATGCTTATTTTAAGCAGTTTTGTCATTTGGAACTATGTAAGTGATTGCTGCTGGAATTAGTACAAGTTTTCCTTGTATAATATGGTTTATATAGAAGAAAGCTTTATACCCAGCTATATAATCCTTTAAGTGGACTCAAAGTAACAAGCAAACCTGTTATTCTCCCTACATCAGACACCCTCTGAGGTAGGTGGGGCTGTGAGAGCTCAGAAATATAGCTGTGACTAGCCCAATGTCACCCAGCTGGCTTAATGTAGGAGTGCAGTTGAACCAGGAGACCACAAGATAAGAGTCCAACAGTATAACCACAAGGCCAAATTGACTCACAATTCCATCTTACATGGTCAGTATTATGTTTTGCCTGTGTGGCTTTATTGGCTTCCATCGATAGACTCCTTAGTGTCATTGATAGACTGGTAGAGTGATTCTCTCCTTTGCAAACCAAATGACTTCTCGGGTAGATCAATCTATTGTGCTTTCTTTTACTCCTCGTTTTCCATAGGTAGCAATTATCTGCATGACACACTTTTGCATTCAGCTGCAGTTCATGGGAACCAAACTGCAGCATTATATGAGAGGATGCTGCTGTATCTGCCTTGGTGTTTGTGAGCCTCGGACTTGGGTACAGCCAGTTATTTTGTCCTTGGATTTCAAAATCTGTGTGCTTCAAGCCCCAGCATCCACACAGTGGTCATCTCTAGAAATAGGGAAAAAGAGGAAAGACCTGAACCTGGGAGTTCTCACGGTATACACCCTTCACTTTTGCTACTTCAGTCATCTCAGTTACCCCAGTGGAAGACTCTACTGTCCAGGTCACATCTCCCCGTGCTTCTCTGTGTGAGTTTGCACACAGATGAATAGAAAACCACACTGTAGTTCAGGGAGCTTAAAGAAGCCTTGAGGAGCAACATAATAGAAATTGTGAAGGTAAGACAAAGCACCCTACTTATACAGAGGGCAGCACACATGAAATCAAAAGAAATATACTCCTTCCTTCAGCAGCCTATTGCTGGTCAGCCCATCCCATTCCCATTCCCCTTTCTCTCTCTTATCCCGGGTGTTGTTGTTTTTTCTTTTTGGTGTCTCTCTCGTATCTTAGATCAGGTGGCTGGATGTCCTATCTAAACATCAGTCAGCTTGGCCTAGAGCACAGCGTACTGGCATTGAGCCAAATGTTGATCTTCTGGTATAGGCCTAGGTGCACTTTAGGACAAAATGACTCATCTTTTTTATTATCATTTAGCAGCAGCTTTTCTACAGGACTGCAATAGAGGAAGAATTAGGAAATATGTCCCTTTGCATCGGCTCTGATAAGAAACTATTTTCTTTTGGCTTTTTCCTTCTTGAACTGTGTACTTATCCCTTTTTTGGTCTTGCTTTCACACAATTAAGCCTGTGTACAGAAACATATATAAGCTGTTATTTCCCCTATTTCATTAGAGTATATTACTTGTAAAATCCAAAATGGCAAGTTCCATGTGGATCAGAAAATTGACTGAGGTCAAGACTCAGGTCAAAGTAGTTCAAGTGAAAAACTGGACATCAGAATTAAACAAAAGGACCAGGGTCAGTGGACTACCCTGGAAATAATTTTGCTTTGTATGGGGCAGGCAAGCAGTGTAAGTGTGTTGCTATCCTAGTGACTACTTAGTAGAAGTGATTGCACAAACGCCTTTTTCTAGTTCCTTTAAAATAAATTTCATAAACAAATGTGACTTGTTTGCAGAATCACATACAGTTTTTTTAAAAAAAGATTCTCTAAGGTTTTATGTCTAAGGTTAGAGATAGTTTGCAGATGGGATTGTCTATACTCCAGTTCTGCTCCTCTCATGAACATTCGGGGCTAGAAAAGGTGGATTAGAGATGGGATGAGAACACAAGCGCCACATGCTACTGTCCCCAAGGCACTTTTGAGCAGCTTGCTTTGGTGCAGGTGAATGCAGCTGTAGACTTGCTGATTTCTAAAGATTAAGAATTAAGATTTGTTTGTTTGCAGTCCATAATGAAATTCTACAATTTGTTACAGTCTGTCAAATATGACTGATATACTGTAGTGGTTGAATTAACTTGAATAGGTAGAAATTTTATTGCTTGCCTTTTGAACATTAAGGCAATAAAAGCAATAATATTCTTGTTCTATTTCCTATTTCTGTGGGAGTAGAAAAGCACTTGTTAAAAGAAGTTTTTAATATGCATTGTGGGTTTCATCTGCAGTCAACTTATTTTTCCCTAGTGAATTGTTTAACAACCCTTGAAAACCCCAGTTGTAAAGGCAATGAATGTACATTGCTTTTTTTAAAAAAGGAGTAAGTTACACATTTCATATAAACAATTGAGATGTCTCTTTTACCCCTTGGAAACTAAACAGCCATACTTATTTCATCTTAAAGGCTTTTATTCAAGTATAAATTGTCTTTGTAGCTAAATTACAAAAGTTAGTAGAGTTTCACAGGCAGGAGGCTTGCATCACATTAATGAATGAAAATGGAGTTAATGATATAGAAATTCACCTTTTTTTCTTTTTTTAGTGTAAAATTTCATATTTTAACAACTAGCTAGTTTTGATAGGAAAAAAAATAAGTATTGGGAAAAACAGTGGCTTTTTAGAAAAGATTGCATCCAGAACGTTAAGGTTGTTTATTTTATTGCTATGTATAGATCACTGAATTTATACTTGTTTGTAAAGACAGTTTATAAATACATCAGAAGAATCCAAATTCTAAATTCATGAGTTCCTGTATTTTTTCTGCTACTGCAACTTTCTTCCTATAAGCAATTTTGCACGTGGTCATTATCGAACTTTTTCATTTATCTGGAAATCCAAGCAGTTTGAGTGTTTTCTTTTTTTCTAAAACTGTTAGTGTTCAATGTTACATTTTCTTTTGAGGAAAATGGATTAAGCAGAAAGTGAATTTATTTTAAAAGGTTTCTGTGAATGTCTTAGATCCGTATCCTATACACTGGACCATTAACAGTTGCAGGAAGATCCTGTCTACTTACGAGTAAGATCCATTGTGCTCAGTGCAACTTACTTCCATGAAAATGAAGTTACAACTGCACTGTTATTTCTTAGTCAAATTATTTTCCTTCTAAGCAAAGTCCTGCAGTTAATTCTGCATAGCTTCCTACCTAAGGTGCAAATTAGAGATTGGCAGGGTATGGTTGTCCAGATCCTGAACTACATTTCTGGCCAGGCTGTTTGGAATGCATCTTGGGGGCTGATCATCCTGGTACAAAATTTTGTAGTACAGTCCTGGTGCAAGGCATCCAATGGTGTATCACATCTTCACTTGCTTTTTCTACTGCCGTGGAGTATGCAAATTACAGTGGGTGATTTCTGTACATCCTACTTTGGCATTGGACCAAAAATGGCTGACATTGTGGCCCACGTCTGCTCTGGTGCTCAACAGTTTGCTTGCTTGCTTGCTTGTTTATTTCATTTGTATCCTGACCTTCATTCCAGCATCCCCAACCATTTGATAAAAACACAAAACACTAGAACGTATTTAAAATGTAACATATTCAGAGACCACTATACATCAAAGGCCTGGTGAAGGAATATATTTTAACCAGACACTAAAAACCATGTAAAATTGGTGCCTAGTGAACCTCCATTGGGAGCTTATTCCCCAGAGAAGGGCTCTCTTGTGTGTTTCAGGTTCTGGTATCCCTGAGGGTAGTGGAATTATAAGAGGTTCCTCATTTTGTTTTGTTTTTTAAATACCCTTTATTAGAATTTAACAGCTTTAAAACTTCATCTTTTCATACATTAACATCATAGATTATTATTGCTATAAGAGGTTCCTCATTTTGTGATCTTAAAGCATGGACAAGTCCCAAGCAATTTAGCACTTTATATGTCCATGTCAACACATTTAATTAGGCTCAGTAGTTAACTGGTAACCAGTGCAGTTTCTTCAAGATCAGCACAACATTTGTATAGCCAGAACCTGGCTTTAGCAGTCATGCTGCTGCATTCTGCACCACATTCTGGACTGCAGAGCACATTATAGTAAACTAGTCTGGAGGTTAGTAGAGCATTGATCTCGTAACCATGTTGTCCTGATCCAGAAAAGGCTTACATTGATGAACCAGTTGCAGATGCACTTTTGAATACCACTGTCACTTAAGCCTCAAGTGACACTGATTGAATCTAGAAGCATCCCCAAATCCTGCACCCTTTATTTCTGAGGCAAAACAACCCGACTGAAAATTGGGTGCTGTCTGACCTCTTGGACTTCAGACCTTCTGACAAACAGCACCTCCATCTTGTCTGGATTCAGTTTCAGTTTATTGCTCCAAATCCAGCCCATTATTGACTCCAGGCAGTGGTTGTCAAGGAAATATCAAGTAACCACGAACACAGGTGAGTCATAGAAATCCTTTATTGGACTCACCTGTGTTGGTGGTTATTTGATATTTCCTTGACATGATTAAATAACAGAGCAAGCGAGCTGGGTATCTACATACTGGTGGCACCTCATTCCAGATCTCCCAGGAGCTTCATATAGATGTTAAAGAGCTTAAGGGAAAGAAGTGGTTTCTGAGAACTTCTCATGAGAGCTCCAGAGGGGCTGAACAGAGATAGGGAAAACACACACTATAGAACAGCATTCTAATGCTCAGTCCTTGGAGCCACTTCAGCAAGATAACATGATTGATTGTATCAAAAGGCACTGAGAGATCAACCACAATTATGTCACAGATTACTGATGACTTATTTTAGACTGACCTGGCATGCAGAAACTTCACAACTAGGGAACTTTTGTTTCACAGTTTCAAGGTTTTGGGGGCTGGAAGGCACTGTGGTATGACCAGGATATTTCTTGCATCTGTAGTGGAGCCAGAATTCATGTCATTGGGTATAGCCTTTTTAGCAGCTATCTAAATGATGCTTATGGAACATGCCTCGTCCTAATTTTATACTCCTAATTTTCTTTGCATAAAGATTTAGTAGTTCTTAGTTGCTTCTTCTCAAAATTGGCAGTGGGGGAAATCTGGTGGCAGGGTGTTTGTAGGGATAAGTGCATGTAATGTAATTGTTTTTATTTCATTTCATGTGTATTTTAAATGCATCGCCATGTAAATTGCTTTGAAGATTACAGCATTTCTTTTTTCACAAGCTAATCTGATTATCAAAATATAGTATCTCAATTGCTGCACAATAGTTGTGTGATCATTATAATTTTGCAATCTGTTGCTTTGCAATCTGCTCTTTAAAAGAATAGCGTGCGCAGGTGTACTCTGTGTGGATTTTGAATGTACTTTTCCCAGTTGTAGCAATTAGTCATCATTTTTCATTTCACTCCTCAGGCTTGTAAAGAAGTAAATACATTTCACAAAGGTAAACAATTAAACTCTTAGTGACTTTTTCTTCCCTCAGTTTATTATGTGACAGTGTGGCTTCTTAGGGTTTTTTTCCCCCACTGGCCTCCCTTAATCTGGATCTAAGATGATCCGGATCTAAGGAATGGGTCCTTCAGCTAATCTGGATCTAGTAGATCTGGATTAAGGGAGGTACCCAGTGAGTCCCCACCGGCGGTGCAGCACCCAATAGCAATGGGTGCTAGCTTACCCACAGTGGAATGCCAGAGCACCCATGTGGCAAATCCAAATCAACCCATGTGGGGTCCACCTGTCACCCCAGGTTTTTGGGGGGATGGGGTGCAATCTTCGTAGATGCTTTGGAGATTCTTTGAAAATTCTCTGGAGCATTCTGCCACAAACTTCAAAGATTCTCCAGAGCCTTTAACAAAGGTTTGTAGGATTGGTATCGCTCTCGGGTGGGGTCCACTTCAGAGCCTGTTCTGTTCTTTGGAGCCAGCTTCAGAGCTGGCTTTGGTGACTGGGCACAAGCTTCAGAGCTTTGGGTTTCCCTCTCATGGGCGCATCCCCCCCAGAGCCCCCCCCAGACCCCATTGCCCAATCATGGTGGAAACGTGCTCCGTATAATCCAGATTTGATGCCCGAAGACCCCATTGTAGATCCCTTTAATGGGATCTACAGGAAATCTGGATTAATGGTCCTGAAGGATCCATTCAATTTGGATTTCCCTAGAACTGATGGAAATAAATGAGACTCTAATGGGATCTGCAGTGGAAATGGGGTATTCCTGCTCTGAGCCTAATGGGTACTTAATGGGTACTTAGTGGGGAAAAAACCCAAGTCTTAGTCTTATTCCCACCAACAGTGGCCACTAGACCATGTAGGCCCTGGTCACACCTGTAGTTTAGGATGACTTCAGGTCATCCTCAGGTTGTGTTATTCACATTATTTTTATTCAATTCATATTCCAAGCCAGCCTACCCCCATTAGATCATTCTAACCAGCTCTTCCTGGCATTTCTGGCCCCAAGCCCAGTGGCGAGAGTACACCAGTGATGGCCAGGCAGGGATGCTTAGGCTCCCAAGGGTGAAGCCAAACCATGTTTTGTTTTGTCTTTGCCCCTTTGGAGTCTGCTGTAATTCTTCAGAATTCCTGTAGTTCTTTTGAGTTTTGCCTCCTCATGGCAGTAGCAACAGCAACTGAATTTCACCGGTGAGTGATTCACCTTGTCACCTGGAAAGCGTCCCTTGGTGGTTTGTGTTAGAGGCCATGCAACTCCGTTTAACTCTAGAGAACTGGCACATGAATGTCAGTAGACGCATATTAATAAATCATAGTTTTACAGACAATGGGAGCATGGCTTTCTGTAGAATTTAATAGAATGCCTGTTCTTCCTGTGGTCTAAGGCTGCATTCACACAATTGCAAGAACAACCTCTGAGGTGCCTTGGCAGCAGGGGGGGCTTGTTCACGCTCCAGGTTGCTATTGCCCCCATGAACATAGCAGGCTAGAAAAGGTGGATTAGAAATTGGATAGTCCTGCACTGTGGTCTTTATGGTGCTTTTGATATGTGTGGATGAAGCCTTAATTTTCTGTTTTGATTTTTATCTACCTTTCATAAATAGCTTGCTCTGCCTTTTTTTACTTCCTTTGATCTGAAATTATAGATGTTAATAGATTATGGGTTTTGCAGATCTTTTTAAGAGCACATTAATGGGAGAAAGGCAGAAGGCACTGTAAGAAAACAAAGGCCAAGTACATAATAATGTACAAGGCAATGGTAGTGGGTGTTGCTTATTGCTGACCAACACTTCTGTCCAGTTTTCTTGGCAGAAACACAGGTTTGCAGCTGCCAGTTTGTAGTACAGAAAGATCCAGTTTGGTCTAGTAGTTAGGGACCTGAGGCATTTCCGCACTGCATCGCGTTCGAAACGGAACGCGTTCAGGCGGAAAGCTTAAGCCAGCTTCGGGCGCTTTCCCCGTTCACACACAGACGCGCCAGAACGCGTGTAAACGCGTTCTGGAGCGTCTGGGTGCGAATGCTCAAAGCGCCCGAAGCTGGCTTAGCCGGCAAATGCCGGCAAGGGGCGCGCAGACAGCCGCGGAGGCAGATCGACAATCAGCTGTTTGTCAAACAGCTGATTGTCAAAGCCGCGCGGCGTCGGAGGCGAGCCCGCAGCCGTTCTGGAGACAGAAGCAGGCGCGAACGCTTCTCCTCCCGAACGGCTGCGGGCGGCTCGTCCGCGTTGGAACGCGTGTAGAGCACTTCGAAGTGCTCTACATTTCGAACGCGGAAAAGACAGCTGCGGACACGTCGGAACGCAAGGCGCGCGCGGCCAATGCGGATGACGTGTCCACAGCTGTCTTTTCCGCGTTCCGTTCAGCCCCGTGCGAAAACGTCTCTGGACTCTTACCTGGGAATACTGGGTTTGATTCCACATTCCTCCATGAAGCCAGCTGGGTGACCTTGGGCTAGTCACAGCTCTCTTCTGAGCATTCACAGCTCCCCCTGCCTCGCAGGATGTTCTGTTGTGGGGAGGAGAACAGAAAGCTTTGTCAGCTGCTTTGAGTCCCTTTAAATGGGTGAGGAAAGCAAGGTAGAAAAGCCTCCTCCTCCTCTCCCCCCTCCTCCTCTCCTTTTCTTCTTCTTCTTGTATTACCACTGACCTAGTGATGGTTATAGTAAGCCATAATTTAGGCGTAATCAGATGTCTGACTGAATTGTCCATTGTTTTGCCCTACACAAGTACATGCTAGTCATATCTATAGCTTGGTGCTTCTTTTTGAAGGCAGAGGCTTTTCAGATATATGCCTCCCCAGAAAAACAGTTGTATGTGTTTTTCTTCTTTTCCGTAAAATTTGCAATGCATCAGCCTATATGAGTTTCTCTCAGCCTAAAAAGTTCCTTTTATAAAGAGTTTAACCCAAATACCTGTTCTTCAACTCCTGTATGCAAGATTCCCACTGACACACTGGTAGGTCCTGACCTACTATTCAGGGAATTATGAAACTAGCAAGTAGAGCTAGTAATGTAGTACTTGCTACACACTAATTCATTTCCCTTTCCTGTGAGCTCACTTCATCACCCTTGGCTTTTAAATCCTGTAAATGGGGTGATAATTTTAAAATAAACAGTTTCCATGCCAGCTCCTTCCCACAGAATGTGTAAAATAAATAGTACCTTAACATTATTTTTATATGCTTTTCCACTCTGTCTCAGGCTATGCCAAGCTTATAACATTTTTTAAAATCTTCTCTTTAATATAATAATTATTTTAAAAAATCCAATTAGCAGAGTTCATTCATCAAGTATTGAGCCTGGAAAAAATTATTTAAAAGACCAGCTGTGCTTGAATAGACACCGTATAAAGGACATGATATGCACACTAAGTTTTGACATGTTGAGCCAAGCATTCCATGATGACACTTTTGTATGAGGGCTTTTTAAATTTGACTCACATTTTATTATCGTTATTAACAATAGACCAACCATATTACACTGTTGAGTCAGACCTCCTCCTTCATAAAATATTTGTTCTAGCATTTTGGTTCATGGTGGCTGCACATTAGAATTGCTTTACTTTGTTTTCTGAATTTTTATTTCTCTTGACTTTTTTTTCCTGGTGGAGCTGAATTTGTGTGTCTCTACTGTATGTTGGAATGTTTAATTTCAGGAGTAAAACAATGTCCTGTGTTTTTTAAAAATCTTCTCTCTGAAGTTATTTGAACTCACAAGGCCTTTTTTCTGTAGAGACAGCTAGGCACCCGGTGTGCACAGACCTTTTTGGGTGTTTTTCCACTGTCACTAAAAGTACCCATTAAGGACCCATAAATGGGTACGTAATGGCATTTTTGTACCCATTAATGGGTCCTTAATGGGTACTTTTAGTGACAGTGGAAAAACACCCTTTGAATCCCAAGTTATGGACTATGGTGTCAATATACTATAATACCAGTAATGTTATATTTCAAGACTAATCTATGCAGAATGCTGCTTCTGTTCCTCTGTATGAACTAATCAACCCATATAGTTGTCACATCATTCACTGGGGGTGTTGACTTTGCTTTTTGAACTTCATTCTTTCTGAACGTTCTGAACTCATGACCTCTTTGAATGATCTGCACCATCTGAACATTGAAGCAAGATGTAATAAGCAAGATTCCTCATACAGCGCTTGAAGCCTCTGATGAACCATTCTTACAGAGAAATTTAAAGCATGAATGTGTTGTTCCACTGAAACAGAAGCATGATTGGGTACCATGTTGCTGCATTTATAGATTGCACCTAAGCCATACCAACAAACTCTCAACCGTACAGAATTTTGAATAGGAAATTCCAGGTCAAATTTGAACTCTCTTATACATGCTTTCTGAAGGATACCTCCTGCTCATCCAGGTGCTCAATTTAAAAACAATATCAGATTTCTTTAGGAGGTAATTTGAAACAGGGAAAATATACAGTATATTCTGGTGTATAAGGCTACTTTTTAACCCACGAAAATCTTCTCAAAAGTCAGGGGTTGTCTTATACGGTGGGTGTCGTCTTCTTATACGGCGAGTATATCCCAAACTGTATTTTAACTGGAGAAGTTAGGTGTTGTCTCATACGCCCAGTCATCTTATACGCCAGAATATATGGGTAAATAATATTATGTTGGCTGGAACTGGCGTAAGAGTAGCAAACAGTGCCTTGGTATGGATGTTGTTATCTTTCTGTACTTCATGGGCCATGCTGGAGTGAGCAGGCAGTAGCCCATTCCAAGGCCTGTCTGCATTCAGATAGTCCATTGTGGGCAAACCCTGAAGCCAGCATGGCACCTTTGAAAGCTGAAAATGAAGGTTCCTGGCCTTTGTCATTGCTGAAAGGTCTACTTGATTGCTATAGCAGCTTCCTGTAGTGCAAGAACGGGTCTCCCTTGGCATTCCAGCCTTCAAAGGTGTGCTGTCTGAGCAAACTTCATAGTTTGGAACATCCTGATCCTCTTTAAAAATTGAAAGAGGTTGGGACATCCTCCTTTAAGATAGCACTAGTGTGTGGAAGGCTGGGCCTTGAACTGGAATGTATTCCAGTCAGGCTCGGTGTAGAAAGGGTCTGAGACAGTACACAACGCCTCAAAGAAGTGTCATAAAACTATCCTGGGCAGTGCTTCCAAGAATATAAAATAAATAGAATTTTCATCTTAGTTTGTAGCTTCTCCACATGAACGCTGAAATGGAGAAGAGGATCCATTTTATCACATGAAAAGTTTTTTTTAAAAAAAATCTTACATGTATTGGCTGCACCTTTATAAATGTTGGAATCAGTAGTAAGAAAAGATAGCACGTACAGTAACGAAGACTGGAATAGAGAGGTGTCAGAGTGTTTGCGAATACTTTAAGCTTTCTGAATGCCTGTTCACTTGCAAAATAGTAAGTTCAATCTCTAGTGCCAGTATAATTTGATAGATGAGAGTTCATAGTAATCAAAAGGTTTGTTCTACTCTGTATATGCAGCTCAAAATACAATGTTTATTTTAAATATTTCTATACAACTTCCTATATTAGCTAAAAATAACACTTGAGGTCTAGTCTGTTGGATCTTGCCGATGTGAAGCCATTTAATCTAATTGCAGCACCAGTATATACTGTTTTATTTTGACATGAGTAGAAATTACACTAATGTTTTATATGTGCAGGTTAACAGAATTTATTTTCTTTTGTCAATTGTGCTTTCTAGCTGACAAAATGAAAATACTATAGCTCTTGATTAGGGCAACATTTTTTTTAATATATTTTTTATTGATTTTAAAAGCAATATGACATTAAAAAAACAATTAAACAATATCTATCATACAATTTCTTGTATCTTCTCTTAGTATGTATTGCTTTATTATTCTGTATGACTTCCCCCGTTTCTCTGACTTCCCTTCTTAATACCGCTTGTTCCTTTGCTTCTTTATTCATTCTTGTCATTTTCTGACTGCCTTCTTGTTTTTTAGTCGAAACCTTCTGTCGACACTTGTAGTTCGTGTAGATAGTTAATAAAAAGGTGCCAGTCTTCTACAAATTTATCCATTGTTGTATCATTTAACAAGTTTGTCAGTTTATCCATTTCTGCCAGATCAACCAGTTTACTTAACCATTCATATTCCGTAGGAATCTCCTTCTCCTTCCATTTTTGTGCGTATAGTAATCTTGCTGTTTATTTTGTCCAAGTTTTTTTCTAACAACACAAATGGTTGCATTTAAATGATTTAACTTTTTAAAATTATAGCACTAGCACAAGATCTGCTTTTATAAGAAACTACTCAGTTTGAAACGATTGAATATTTTATGGTTGTTTAGAACACACATGCTAAACTGAGGTCTTAGGATGTGTAAAAATGCACAAGAAAAGGTCTGGTTTATGCAAGTTTAGTATCTTTGGTCTGCTTTGACTTACTGTGTGTTGTACAAATCTTGACAGCTCATTAATGCTTTTGTCTTTATAGAACTAGGATCATAGGATTTGACAGTTTGTCACTTGGTATTTGATTTTGGATAGGAAATTTACATAGACTAATAATAATATTGATACAGCCCTATTTGATCAAAGTATGGCCTAAAGTTTTGCAGTATAATACTCACAGGCAAATACATTACTGGAAAGCAGTTTTTGTGCTAAACAGTAGCAACGCAACATTAAGGTCCTGCATATTCAGTTGACTCATTCCGTTATAATGTCTCAGGATACAAACTTCCTATCATTCTTTCTGTCCCTTGCTAGTAAGAGGATGTGACCAAAGAGCATCAGAACCAACCTTTCTGGGTTCTTATTGGCAATCTTGAGTATGCCTTCTGCCTCATAGTACTCCACACACTCACCTCTGTTTTACATACATGAGAATATATGAAGAGATGTAATGGATCAGGCCATAACCCCTTTAGTCCAGATTCTGTATCGCACAGTGGCCCACCAATTGCTTATGGACATCTCAAGCAGAAAACGAAGGCAAAACTTTCACCTGCTCTCAACTCTGTGCAAATGGCCATTAGAGGCATCCAGCCTCACTCTCCAATCTTCAGGGTGATGGTGGCGGTTCCACTGACCTCCCTTAATCCAGATCTAAGATGATCCGGATTGAAGGAATGGGTACTTCCCTTAATCCACATCTAGTAGATCTGGATTAAGGGAGTACCCAATAGTAATGGGTGCTAGCTTGCTTGCAGTGGAAACACCAGAGCACCCATGTGGCGAATCTGGATCTACTCACATGGGGCCCACCTGTCACCCCAGGTGTTTGGGGGGACAGGGGGTGCAATCTATGTAGACGCTCTAGAGATTTTTCAAAGATCCTCCAGAGTGTCTCTGGAGAATTTCTGGAGCAATCTGCTACAAACTTCGAGATTCTCCGGAGCCTTTGACAAAGGCTTTGCTCTCACATGGGTTCTTCTTTGGAGCCTGTGCTGTTCTTTGAAGTCAATTTTGGGGGAACTTTGGAGCCGGCTTCGGAGAATGTGTACAGGCTTCGAAGCTTTGAGTTTTGGGGCATCCCCCATGGGTGGCCCCCTGAGCCACTCATAGACCCCACTGCCCAATTGTGGTGGAAACAGGCTCCGTATGATCTGGATTTGATGCCTGAAGACAGCATTGTAAACCCCTTTAATGGGGTGTACAGGGAATCCGGATTATAGGTCCTGAAGGGCCCATATGATCCGGATCTCCCTAGAACAAGTGGAAATAAATGAGGCTCTAATGGGGTCTGCAGTGGAAATGGGGTATTCCTGCTCTGAGCCTAATGGGTCCTTAATGGGTCCTTAGTGCTAGTGGAAAAACACCCTTCTATTAGGTAGAACTGTTGTTGTTGTTTTTATTCCAGTCCTTTGTATTTTCTAAATAAAAGTAAATTTATGTGCCATCCTGGAAATAAACAGAGTTACTGGGTGTTTTTCCACAAGCAACAAAGACCCCATTAAGACCCCATTAGGCACCCAATCGGTACTGAACTTAATGCCCTGTTCACACACAAGACCCCTTTAGGACCCCATCTGTTCACACTAGCAGAAGTGAGATCTGGATTTAATGGGGGCTTTGGGACCTTAAATCCAGATTTACTGTAGACCCATGGGACCTTTCTGCACTTGGCATTATTCTGGAATATATCTTGGGATAGGGACCTGCTGTCCACATGCTAGTTCTGGCTTTAGCAGGCCCCAGGTGAGGCCTATCATGGTCTGCATTAGCATGTGGAAAAGAGACCCCTGTCTTGAGATATATTCCAGAATAAGGCCAAGTGCAGATTGGGCCATTTAAAGGTTATCTTCAATCTAGTCTTCAGCCGTGAAGACCGGATCAGAGGACATGCATTTGCACTGCAACCGGAGCAATGGGGTCCAGGGACAGACAAAGCGGCTATTTGCAGCACCCCATCACTCACGGCTATGGAGCCCTGCACATCCTGTGTAGTTCCAGTGAAGCGGGCTACAGACTTTATGCCAGGCTTCATAGTTGCTGCATAGGAGCTACACAAAGCTGTGCCTCTCCATCATGCCCACTGTTGATGGAAGTGCTGGTCAGTCATACCACGCAACTGGCAGCCCTTCTGCTTTGGGCCAAATAGATCCTCTGGATGGGTGCTTTGGCATTTGCGCTGTGATCCTGTCTAGCACCCATTGCCATCCGATGCTAGACGGCCGGTGCAGATGCAGGGGGTCCTTGCCAAGATCCAGATCTTCAAGGACCGGATTCAGCGAGGACCCCTTTCCAAAGATCCGTATCTTCTAAATCCAGATTAACCATGGTAAGTGGAAAAACAGAAACTAAGTAAGTGCCGTGTTACTGCTGAAGTTTCTTCACTTTGCTTCATCCCTAATCTGATTTTCAGTTGTATTAATATGATTAGATTTATCCTTCTAGATACCTTAACTAGTTCCCCAGGATATGATAGCAGTGGCAAATTGTTTTTGGAGATCTTGGAGGAGGAGTTGGTTGCATTTTTAAGTTATTTATACTTCTGCGCAGAGCTTATTTCTGGGTTTGCCAGAAGGCAGTACTGCTGCTTTGCACTTTAGTCATTTTCCATAAATTATTTTGAAATTCATAGGTGGTGGGGGGGGGGGTTGCCTTGAGTTGTGCAACATGCTTCAACTTCTTCCTTTCTGGTTCTCTTTCTGCTTTCTGATAAATCTTCTGTCAGAAATTTGTGGTATGTTATCACTGAACCAATTCTTTAGGAAAGATTTGCAGGCTCCTGGACTATTTACTGATCAGCTTTTGGCTTTCTTTAGATTAGGGATGTTCTAATCTTGAATCATAATTCTAAAAATCTTGGAAAACTCTTCAGGATTGCTATCTTAATGTCAGCCTAGAATGATCCACAGTTGTATCATCGATTGGGTACTGATTAGGGATGTGTACAAATGGGTTTTTTTTTGGCATTTTATTCATAAAAAATCAAATGTTAGAAAGTTCGTATTCATTCAAATATATCCTCTTTGAATGTATTTGTACGAATTCGTATAAATATCTGATTTGAATGGATACTTATCGGATACGTATCCTATATGAATGCATACATATCTGATACGCATCTCCAGTTAAACAAATGTCCAAACAATTCGTATGATTGTTTTGAAACATTCGTATTTGTATGAATGTTAATGTACAGTGGTGTAACATTTGATTCATGTACGGATGTCTGAATTCATCCGAATAATGAATGTTGGAATACTCATGCACAGTTGTCTAATTAAAGCTTTTACAGAAATGCTGATTTGTTTTTAGCTTTCTCAAAATTTACATCAACATACACAGCTATTACATGAGCACTGAACAACTGGGAGAGCTGACTTTTCATGGCTCAGGTTCAGCTTGACTTTCCTTTGGGCCTTACCACTCTCCTGAAATTCTGTGGGATGATAAGGAGACGTAGAACTGATTTAAGAATGGCAGTGGATTCATTGTTGTTAATGCTTCCTTGCTGAGGTACATCCTGGATAAGCAGTCTCTAGTAAAGTGTGATCAGGCAGGGCTTTTTTCAACAGAACAGGCATTCAAACAGTAAAACAGATAAGCTTACTTCACTTAAAAGGCTAGCAATGCCTTCCTGACAACAAATGCTCACCACCAATTGGCCAGTCGCCTGCCTTGATTTTTGGGACCCTGACTTGTTGCTCATTGGCAGCATTAGATTTCCTTCGTCTCTGCTTATGAAGCCTCCTGCCCAATGTGACTGAAAGAATCACTCTTGGTGTTATTATCTTCAGTATGAGGGAGATGAACATTTCCAGGCTTAAGGACATAGTAAGGCACTTTAAGGGTTTTACGTCTGTCCTTACACCCTCAAATTCACCCAGAGTGCATTTCATTAAGCATATCTGATCACACTTGTAGTATCTTAGGTGGCATGAGGCCCAGGATTTTTATCTTTAATTCTTCAAAGGAGGACTATTGAAATTGAAAGGTGAGTAGCAGCATGTATGTCATCCCATGCTTGAGTAAATTGCTTCTGACAGTGTGCTCACCTCTACTGACAGAGAACTGATGGGTAGCCTAGACGTCACTGAAAGCACAATGAAGATAGGGTATTGATAATTACTCTACAACTTCAGTCTGGAGGAAGTCAAGAAAGAAAGTGTTGCTAGTATTATGATAGTAGCTAACAATTAACTTCTGTTCTCTACTTCTAAACAGTGAAGAGGCAGTTACACATTTCAGGAGCACTTTACTATGATCATATCTGAATTTGCTGAGGTTATGTAAAAAGAAATTCTCAGGAATGTCAAGAACTCTCAAATAACATGCTTCAAACAACATGCCTTAAAACATCATAAATAAAGTGGGTCTCTCCGTTTGCAATTTCCTGTTACGTGCAATGTCAAGGTTTTATACTTGAAATTTATGATAATGAAAGCACAGAAAGTTAAATAACATAACAGTTATTTTATTATTATTTTTGTGGAAGACGGTAAATTTTGCCAGAAATAAATGAATGTCTTTGTCTCCATGCTAAAGGTGAACACTCACTAAATAAACAGAGTGATAATGGCTGGTTCCACATCATCTCTTTCTAACAGCTCCCCCATACTTATGGAAGTTCCAAATCTTTTAAGGCCTTGGGGCTTCTGGTACCTAATGATAATATGTATGATTTGTTGTTTCACTTTCAGAGACTGCATCCATATGATGCTTACTTATTCCACTATACTTGGATACTCCGGAATAAAGTATGAATATTGTGGAACATCATTGCTTCATTCCAGAATATCTTATTATGGCAGAATATGTAAGCAACATCTAGGTGCAGCCTGAATTACACTGTTAGCTTGAGTATTAATAGGACACCATAAAAACTACTACAGATATTGACCAAGTACTATAGCTGCTGTATGAGAAACATAATCAAGAAGATAAACTTCAGTGCAGTATTTTTCTCCTTTTTAGGCCTTGTCTTGATTGGTCAAAGGATTTAATACTTTTAAAAAGTGTTTACATTGGCTGCCACTTTCTCAACACAGATTTTCCACAGAAACTCTCCAATGAGAAACGGCCATACATACTCGGATAAAGAAATATGTTGCAGTGATAATGGCTCTTCCACTCACCCACTCATTTCTTTCCCATGTGCTCACACACCTTTCTAGCTGCTTTTCTTCTTTTGAGCAGATCATGGTGCCTTTTTGTCTTCTCTTCCACAAAACCCTTTTGTGGAGATCAGACCAACTTTGGCTTGTTTCTGACTGGTGCTATTTAATGAACAATTTTCTCTTGATAGGAACAGGTTACTTAATTACTGATTTTGTGTTATACCTCAGTTTAGCTCTTAGTTGGTTGGCATTTCCTCATTTGGCTGCCAAAGGATTTAGAACAGTGTATGGCATGCTGTAAAATTCTTTTTCCCAGTGTTTTTTTCATACACAACTAAGACCACACCAAGTATTCATCACTAGTTGTCAAGCTTTTATGGGGCAAGATGTCAGTTCAGAAACTACTTTTCATTTCTTCAACATATTCTCACTCAGTTCTACAGACTATACAAAAGAAGAGTTGGCTTTTATATCCCATTTTTCTCATCCATTTAGGGGATACAAAGCGGCTGACAAAACTTTCTATTCTTCTCTCTATAACAGTAAAGTAAAGCATTTTATTGATTAGTCCATATGACCATATCAAAACAG